>OZ023317.1:2916605-2960132 GCA_964007375.1 Ophion obscuratus | reverse complement strand
TTTTTGTTTCGTTCTCCTTTGATAGGACACCCTGTATAAGAAAAATGATGTATAGTACATCGCGATATATAAAATGCTTTATTATAGAAGTTTTGTCGAAATTCGTGCGCGTTGAGGGTGATGACACTTAAGACTGTTGGACACGTATCCTCACCGGAAGATTTATCGATTATACGTGTCCGGTCGTTTGCACGAGTGCCTCGCGGGCTTGTGAAAGACTGTTGATGAGTGCAAAAAAAGAACGAAAAAATACGAAGGAAGTACGTAAGATGAAGATTAATATATATGTGCATAAAGTAGTAGACACAGCTTTTGATCGCCTCGCGTAACGTGTATGACAGTAAAAGAAAAGGCTTAATATAGACGAACGAACGAGATGAAAAAAAAAAAATATCGAGCGTGGATCGCGCGGAAAATTTTGGATATATTCTGGAATTCGAGAACATATATTTGGACGCATCTAATTTTCGTTTTTATTCGACGCCCTGTAGATTTCAGGTTCCGGTAATTGAAAGATAAAAAAAAATTAAAGTACAACGAATAAATATTTGCACGATTCGCGTCGAGAATAAGCGATCTCGAGTCGCCGGAAAAATCACGATACCGTCATTTTATGAAAAAAGTGCAAAAAAAATTCGATGTCAAGTTCTTTGTTTTGCTTCGAGGGCACAAATTCCACGGAGTACGGCAGGTTGTCAAAAATCCGGAATAAAGATGACTTTTTTTTATCGAGGAATTGTCGTTCAATGTGGGCGCGATTCCTGCAGGAAACGTTTTTGCAAATGATGCAATTGATAAGAGCAGTGCATCGCAGGATAAAACTGCGCGCTGTCCTCCATCACCGGCAGTTGGTACAGCAGGTTCCTTATTTGCCAACAGCTGAGCCTCTATCGGGCTTTCCCTGTGATATTGGCCGATAGTGATAGCAGCTGTAGCCAAAAACGCCGAGGCACGGCCCAAGTTGGAAAAACAAAATTCGATCGATTGGAAAAGGTCCGATCGGGCTGAAATTTTGCACGGACCTTCTTCTTAAGGGAGCTTTCCAGTGTGACAGCCCGAAAAATCGCTGTTTTTCGCGATTTTTTTTTTAAAGAAAAAATAATCTAATCGGTCTGGTTTTTTTTTGTATATTAATTGGGTATTGAAGAATACAAAACAATTTTTTAAAGATCGATTTATTTATTAATTAATATCTATAAAAATGATGAAACAATTGTTGCAGAAAATGCACTTGGATGTGGTGTCCACGTTGGGGGTCACAATTTTGATCTGAAACAAAAAACACAAAAAGATTATTGATCGGTATATAATTGGCTTTCGTGCTATGGAGGCTTTTTTTTTTTGCAAAAATGGCGCCGGTTTCAACAAAAAGTATCGATTTTAGCATTTTTTTGGCAGTTTTTTTTACAAAAAAATAGGAAGATGTCAAAAAAAAAAAGCTTCCATAGCACGATAAACAATGACGTTAAGAATATTGTGTAAAAAATTCAACTCGATAGCTTTAAAACTCTGCCCTCCAAGTTGGACACCGTTTTGAAAAATGCTGTTTCGAGAAAAACGCGTTCCAAAGTTCCAATCAGCGATGCCAAAGAAGCGATGGGAAGAGTGTATACTATTCGATAAAGCAAAAAAAAATCGATTTTTTGAAAATTTCACACTGGAAAGCTCCCTTAATATCTCAAGAGATCATCTGAAAGGATTTTTGGCGAGGCGCCAAAGTTTTCGGGATATCGATTTTTTAAGTACTTTTTTAATTGCTCTCCTACTATATCTATAGCTAACAGGCTCAGTGTGAGCTATACCTACATGTATTATCGCACTCTCCGTTTTGTTCGAATGGTGGGGTGCGTGGAACACTGGTACGAGCGCGAAAGTTTCAAAACTTTCAATAAATCGACGAATTATTTCAAGAATTTTGCTTTAATAAGAAGTGATTTTGCGACAATTTTGAAATTTGTCTAGACAATGTTGTACGTTCTACATGATTAAATCTTGACGAACCTTGTCATTTCGGAACATTAAAATTAGGAATATTAAACCGTCGGTGCATTCAAAGTTTACCAATCGTGGCAAAGTCTTGCCATCGAAAGTCTACACAGTTGACTGTGAATGATGTAGAACGTGTAACATTGTCTAGACAAATTTCAAAATTGACGCAAAATCATTCCTTAATAAAAAAAAAAATCTTAAAACAATTCGTCGATTTATTGAAAATTTTTTAACTTTTAAAACTTCCATAACCGAATTATTTTGCCGACGTTACGATTTTCGGCGTTTTGGTCTTTCGCGTTAAATTCTATCGGAGTTTTGAGCGTTCTGACCAATCAAAGTTCGGAATTTCAACCCAGTCCCATCTTGAATTTCGGAACATAAAAATTCGGAATTTTAAACCGTCGGAGCATTCGACGTTCGGAATTTCAACGCAGCCCCATTTTTCGATAGTTTGTAATTTTTTTCATCTCGTTTGGTTTTTTCTTAATTTTTTGGATTTGCACGTTCTTGTAATTCTTGGTAAACGGCCGCGGCAGTGATGAAAGCAGGGTTTATATCGCCAAAGCTTGACGAAGGTCCACACAAAGCGGTAATGACTTTCTGAATGAAAAAAATGACTTTCAAAAATCCGCATCTCGAAATGTATGGCGCCTCGCCAAAAATCCTTCAAGGGGATCTCTCAAGATTTTCAAAGGAAGGCCCGCGCGAAATTTTAGCCCTATCGGAGGCGCGATCTTTTCGGAACTTGACCCAAATTCTCTCTATCACTTTGTTTTCTGTGGAAAATTAACTCTACTAAAGGAGAATTTGCAAAACTAAGCCATCGGCATTGTAAATACCATGAGCAATGTTTCACAACTATATCGCGTGATAATCGAACGTAACGATGTACCATCGAAACTGCAAAAAATGATATAAAACACCAAACGAACGAAAACATTTTTACATGTCAATTCTTACGATCCAAAGTAAACGAAAACGAAGGAAAAAAATACGAAAACACTAACGAAATTCAATAAGGAAACTCCCTAGTGTACAGTTAGATTGGATCGACTGTAATGAAAATTAACAATGAATAAAAAAAATTAAAAATAAATAAAAACGACGCGTATGACACGAAACTCAACGACACTCTATGTACAAATAATCAATGTTTACGTTCAACGAGAAACCAAGTGAACAAATTATATCGACAGATTGTCCGAGCATTTTTTTCCCGCTCTCGTATGATTGCCTGATAAAGTAGAACTGTGTAATCAAAAATTAAGATGAAAATAAGACAAACCTGTATGTGTCGCGATGCAAAAAAAAAAACAATTGTAATATTAGCAGCTTTGTTATTTCATTATTTCGATTATTTCCACGAGGTAGGACATACATTCGCAAATAACGCATTAACGTAATAAGAAGGGATCGATGACTATCGATGTAATGTGAAAAAAAAACAGTCGTGGCACTTGCACGTGAAAAATTTCAAAACGCAAAAAGAAAATGGTGATAGGGTTTAAAAAAATTATTCGTTTTTCCAAAACAATCGAGCTTCTCGATTTAAAAAAAAAAAGCAACATGATTAACATAAATTACCCTCGTATAAGTATTACATGAACACACTATTATATTTGTACAACTGACATTAGAAATAAGCGTTGTAAATAAAACATGTATTCGAATAAGACTTTTCGTTTAATCTGCCGAAAAATCGTGAAATCATCATAGTCGGATATCCGTGTCGAGGGGAATGTCAAAAGCTCGATCAGTTTCGAACAAAATAAGCACAAGCGGGCGTTATTTTTTGGGAACGAGGAGATGTGGGAAACTGGATTCTTCGTTACGTTCTTTTCCCGTAAAAAATAAAATATAAATCACAGAACTGCGAGACTTTGAATATTTTTCCGCCACTTTTCAAGAGGAGGATATTTTTCTTTACGAGTCAGAGATGTGTGCGGCCGTGTGGATGAACGAGTAGATCGTGTGGATTCGGCTTCGGTCCGGCCAGTGAAGGGTATTCCAAAGTCAATAATGGAAATACAGGATGTTTTGACGTTTCGGCCCTCGGTTCGGGTCCTCTTCGGAAGTCTTTTTATTCTCGATATTGTTGATATTTTAAGGGGTAAGGCCACTGTAAATTTTTTGAAAAATCGATTTTTTTTATTGGCTTAAAAAACAGTTTAAACCCTCTAGTTTAAAAATAGTTTAAATCCTTTTAACTTCTTTTTTTAATTTTTTCCAATAAAAAACTATTCGCAAAACTTTAAACGCGTTTTTCTCGAAACATGGTTTTTCAAAATGGCACGCAGCATAACTCGAACAATTTTCATTTTTTTTACTTGAAATTTTAACCAGATGTGAACATTTACATTATCTTGAGAATGTCGATCAGAATTTTCAAGAACTTTATTTATTGATTTTTCATTAACAAAAAACTTGCCGTTTTTTTCGTCAAAAATCAATTTTTTTTTCAAACGCGCGCCAAATTCACAAAAATTGATACTTTTTAAAATCCGATCGACATTCTCTAGCTATAGCCCTCTAGATTAATGGTTTTTTTTTTTTTGTTCTAGATTCAAAAGTGCACCAGTGGTGCTGCGTGCCGCGGAGCCCTGGAAGCAAAACATGTCCCGGGAAGATAGCTGTGGAACCGCCATTTTGTTTTTTTTTACTGTAAAAAAATTTTATAATAAAGTTTAATGTATGCCCGATAACACCATTAAAAGTTTTTTTTTCAAATACCTTCAATTTCGGGAGCAAAAAATTAGTGAAAAAACCTTTTTTTTTGGGCCGTTACAGTGGCCTTACCCCTTAATGAAGCCTTCACGAGCATTTATGACCAGGCTTATCCCAAACTCTTCTCAAGGCTATATGAGGCCTGTTTTTAGTTTTCTATATTCTACGTTGGGGTAAATTTAATAAATTTGTAAACCATTCATTTTATTTATTATATATATTTATTATTTATTGTAAAATATATATAAAAAATATGTTTAAAAACAATACTTTCGATGTTTATTGCGTCAAATTGATTTAGAAAATTAAGATAGAGGATGAAGTAAAATGTCAGTAGTGTAATTTTTTTTTTGCAGATACATAATTTCAAAATATTCTCGCATTTATTGCTAATTTTTTTTTCATAAGAGTACAGACAAAATATTATGTTGAACTTATTTTATTTTATCACAACGTGAAAGAAGCCTTCATCCGGCCTTGATTTTTAGCCTTAAAATTCACCGGCTGAATAAAGCTTGAAATAATCCTGAGTTTAGGCTAAGCAGCCAGTCTTGGTTCCAGGCTGCTTCGTTTGGTTCCAGGCTGCTCCATTGCATCGTTTGGAAAAACGATGCAATGAAACCTGGCCCAGGAATGTCTCACTCAGGCTCGGTGAAACAAGGCTCGCACAAGCTTGTTTCCATCGTGAGCCTTTTGATTTCCTACCTGGGTTGTGGTCAACGAGGGTTCGAGAGATATTTGTGGTCAACGAGGGTTCGAGAGAGGGTTCGAGAGATTTTTCTTTACTTTCTAACAACTAACGTTTTCGCCGTGATATATGAATATGTTTTTTTTTTTCTTTACGAATAAGGGGAATTCATTGTTTTCGATCTTGATTGTACACCGCGTCGCCCTTAATTTGCCGCAGCGACGTATACATACCACCGTAAAATTCCGCCCGTCCGCCCACTTGTCTGAGGAGCGTAACCAGCAATTTGGGCTGAACAAGTAAAAGTTGGGTGTTGAAATGAATTATCGACCAACGGGATGGAGCGTAAAATTTTGCATATTTCGACGATATCCAAAGTTCGTCGTTTTTTTTTCTCGGCGAAAAGGAGTTGTAAGAATGTTGCGATGCTTTGAAAAAAATGTATAATTTTAATATATTATATTTGTGTAAATAAATATATATTCCAATTATAATTTAATATATATAAGCAAAACAATACATATGAGAAATAAAGCATGACTTGAACATTATTATCATTAGCATTAGACACGTAATACAGTACTACCTCCCTAAGAGAGCCCTCCCTAAGAGAGAATTTCCCCGCCGTTCCGCTTGAGCGCATTTTATGGCTTCCCCCACCTAGCTCGAGCTGTCCAGTGTACCCGAGGCCTCCCGAGTTTGTCGCGGACACCTCCATAAGAGATCGCGAGCGATTTCAGAAAATCGCACGTCGCACGATTGTCAAATGGATAATATTCCTTTGTATAATAATATATACGTTTAAGCCGTAAAGTCGGAGAAAAAAACATGCACCATAATTAAATTTCAAGTAGTAATTTAATACAAGTAAAATATATTTTCGATTCAGCCATCCCGTTTTATCTAAAAATGAAATATTTATACATATATATACATTGTATATTTCAACTTGAAGTATATACACAAGATAAATTGTTAGTTACATTTTTTTTGTACACTGTACAGTAGAACCTCAATTATCCGAACGATGACTTAGTTTATCCGAACTCTCAATTATCCGAACGTTGGCGCGAAAGATACATTGTTGCTCGCTGCCACCGCCGTAAGCAACAATGAGCAACCCAACGCAATCTCTCCTTCCCAAACGGCTGCGAGGCTTAGCCGCTCAAAAACGCGTTACAGCCGTTCGTCAATTAAAAATGGACGATTTTATTTTTTTTAAATATAAAAAAAGCATTCAACTTTCTTCAGGTATTTCAAATACATTTTATATATATATATATATATATATATATATATATATATATATATATATATATTTCAACATTAACATATATGTCAAATTATAATATATATGTATGTACTGTTTTTATATAAAAAGGTGTTGTTTATGATCTCGTCCCAAAAAACCCACGTTTCGATTATCCGAACTTTTGATTATCCGAACTAGTCTCGGTCCCAATTGGTTCGGATAATCGAGGTTCTACTGTATATGTTCGAGTTTCGATAACGAATATACTACGTATATTTTTGCGAACAATAAGATAATTCAACAATTATTGAAAGTTTTACAAATGTTTCCTTCATATGTGTTATAATATTGCAACAACAAAATATACCAAACAGCAGAATAAAAAAAACGCGAAGAAAAAGAAAGATTTACACATCAATATTCAATGAGATATACTTACGCATGAAACGACGAAACGCCAGTACACTTTCCGCGGCTTGTTTACAGTTTTCTCAACACTTTCGTTCGCGCTCTCTCATAGAGGTCGAGTGGAGAAACACATACACGCTACCACATGCGCGATTTTCGAGCGCGCTAACCTAGCGGTGGGGGAAGGCTTCGGCGACGAATTTCTCGAGAATTACTTCCCCTAACCGCCCTAGACCGCTCTCTTAGGGAGGTAGTACTGTACAGAGTCAATGTGTTTGTATGAATAAATAAAAGACGTGTACTCGTACCCGTGAGCGCTCAACTGCTGGCGAGCTTGCGACGATTCCGCGAGTATCCGCGAGATGGCCGAGGGCGCGACGTTCTCGTCTCACTTCTGAGACAGCACAGTCATCTCTATAAAACGAGAGTACCCGTTACCCTCCTCGGAACGATTCAAAAAATCAAAACAAACTCGAAATTCGACCTGACGATATATTTTCGGCGTCTATTAAAATTCACAATGTTTCCGATGTACACAAATGCGGTACTTAATCATTATATTATTATGATACATAGTGTGACAATACTGGTAAATACAAGCCCCTTTTTCTTGACTTTCTATGAAGAAAAAGAAAGTTTACTCTTTCTCGTTTCGTTTTGTGCCTCGATGACCTACAACACCTCAACCTAATCACCGACCCCTTCCAACACAACTCGCGCGTAAATTCGCATCGCTCGGAAGTATGCGTCGAATAAAATGTGCGATCTATGATCGTCCGGATAACAAGTTTTACGGTGGCGAATAAAACAAAAATAAGCATTTTTGCTTCTTCCGCGGCGAGGCGGAAGGGCTCGCGCGTATCGGTGTCTGTAATTGTGAGGTCGGAACATCGCTTTCCCTAATTAACACATAACCCCCAAACGTACAAATCGCATTTTTCCGTTACACGCGACTTGCTAATGAAAATTGTCAGTCATTAGACATTACCCTTAGATATTTATAGACTTTGCGGAACGATATTGTTAACACATAACCCCAAGCGTGCATTTATTTTTTATCATCATATTCGAAATTATTGCCGTCGGATACCTGAACAGGGCTCTTTAGAAAAATATACGAAACCGCCCGAACGATGACTTTTTTCGTAAAACTGATGATGCGTGAATTTAACCAAATGTAAGTTGTGGATCAAAAGTCTTCGGGGGTAATCAACACTTTTATTATCGAATCTTCCTTTTTGTTTTGATTTTTTTTCTTTCATTTGTACACGCTGTGAAACTATTTAGGAATGGCATTGCGCGTTAGGCGTATAGGGCTCTTCGGGGCCTTCGATCAATCATTTTATAATAGTTATTAAAAAGCGTGATCAATCAATAACTTGTTCGTTGAATAAATGTTAAATATTCATTCAATAATTTAACACTGTAATGTAATTATAAAATAAATGCATTAGACATTAACTTTGTTTAATATTTAATAAAAACAATAATAAGTAATTGAACGATAATGAACATATGACGTTTTTTAATTCAATATATATGTATATATATATATACAGGGTGTCCCATTTTAATCTTACACCTGAATTTTCTCGAAAAATATTGATCGGACGAACTATTGTGTGGAACAAAACTTCTAGGGATTGAAGGGGGACGTTTGAAGAAATTTATTTGAGGAGCCAAAATTCAAAATGGCGGCGTTACAAAGGCTGACATGTTTTTTTCAAACGGAAACATAACTTTTTTTACTGCCAAAAAATTTGTCGGCTGAAAACTAAAAACTTTTGTTGAAAAAATTTTTTGATAAAGTTCATAGTTTTCAAGTGAGAACATCTCTAAATGGACTAAATGTCTCACGGCAAGCCGCTGAATGTTGTATTTTCGAATGTATGACCACTTGAACAAAAAAAGAATCAATTTTTTTTGTTGAAAATTTTGGTTTTTTTGTTTTTTTTTGTTTTCAAATTTGGACGATATTTCATGAGGAAATTTTGGAGGAAAATCGATGAAAAATAGTTTTTTTTTCCATTTTAATAGCGTTTGTGCCATTTTCAGGCCCAAAAACGTGTTTCTTTAAATCCTTGACGAACTTTGATCACGATGGGTAGAAAAACACACACACACACACACACACACACACACACACACACACACACAAATCCTGGATACATCTGAAATAATTGAAAATGATGTTCTCACTTGAAAACTATGAACTTTATCAAAAAATTTTTTCAACCAAAGTTTTTAGTTTTCAGATGACAAATTTTTTGGCAATAAAAAAAAGTTATGTTTCCGTTTGAAAAAAACATGTCAGCCTTTGTAACGCCGCCATTTTGAATTTTGGCTCCTCAAATAAATTTTTTTCAAACGTCCCCCTTCAATCCCTAGAAGTTTTGTTCCATACAATATTTCGTCCGAGCAATATTTTTCGAGAAACTTCAGGTATAAGATTAAAATGGGACACCCTGTATATATATATATATATATATATATATATATATATATATATATATATATATATATATATATATATATATATATACATATATACATATATACATACATATATATATGTATATATATATACACACATATATGTATATATCAATTAATATCGAAATTTTTTTATTAATAATTGAAAAGTTAATTATTCATGGCACAAAATTAACGATATAATAAATAAATGCACTATATAAGAATTTTCGGCAAATTTCTTCATCTTCGTTTCGGCTATAATAATTATAAACAACGCCGATCGGAATAAAGAAAGAAAACTGTTGGTTCGAATCATAACAACGCACTTGAAAAATTGTATTTCTACTCGTACGCCCTTTGGAAAAATGATAAGAGCTTTTTTTCAACGATCCTATCGTAGATAACATAGTCGTCCCTTATTATAACACGTGCGTCATTACTATAAACCGTTTTAACGGGTAGTGTTTTGTTACTCACTCATACCCACTGCCTTTGGATCTCTCTCTCTCTCTCTCTCTCTCTCTCTCTCTCTCTCTCTCTCTCTCTCTCTCTCTCTCTTTCTCTCTTTCTTTTTGACAATCTCGAAAACTTGATATTCACAGATATTAATCTAGAAATGTTCAAAAATTATGCTGCATCGATTTTCAAAAAGATTTCGATAATTACGAGGATTTTTATCGACCACCAACCGATATTTACATTCTACAACAATTATGGGTCGTTTTTACGCTTGCATGTTTTTATTTTCACGCCCATCTCTCCCTTTTTCTCTTCCGCTCTCGTAAGTACGCGCAATTAATCCTGTAATATATTATAATATATTTACAAAGTATCCATCTACATTAGCTCCTGTGATAATAAAATTGATCGACCTCAAGTCATGAAACGTCGATAGTATTTACAGAATTATTATAACGCGAGTGATTGATAGTCGGAAGGATTGATCGTCATAGGGAGGGAGGCGGAGGATAGGTTAAGCTTAAACTCAAATGTACAAATTTAGAATTTCGTTTTGGACAATATCTCGCTTCGAATTGTTCGATGATGATTAAAATTCGATCAATCCCGTCAAGATTAATACGTCTTTTTTTTCACAACTACCAGCGATCTTACGAGATCAACGAAGAGACTTTAAAAACGCGACGCAAGTGATACTTTTATAATTATCGTGAATTTAAATTATTCGTCATCAACGATGCATATAATTAATATAATTGGTGTAATGAATTTAATTTATAGAAATATAATATTACGAATCATTATTATTTAAAATGGCAAGAACAATTATTTCCGTCGTCACCGTATCGAAATAATTGTACAATAATTGTACAATAATTGTTTTTGCCAATGGACGAAAATGGATAATTGAACATCGATAGACGTACAATAGAACTTGTTGTATCAAAAGATAAAGTGTGTACATTTCTCCGGAATGTCATAGTTGGCGCGATATGGAAACAAGATGCGACATATTTGAATAAAAGATAAAAGAGAAAGAGGTTCGTCGATTTGCCTTCTTAGTACAGTCGTGCTGTATATTGGAATCGGAAAAAATTAGAAGAAGGCTGGTTTTTTGTATGTGCCACGGGTGCTAAGACCAAATTTGCCTAAAAAATCGGGGGGCAGGGTTTTTTTAGGGGATGGGGGTG
The DNA here is from genome assembly GCA_964007375.1 of Ophion obscuratus. Taxonomy (NCBI): domain Eukaryota; kingdom Metazoa; phylum Arthropoda; class Insecta; order Hymenoptera; family Ichneumonidae; genus Ophion; species Ophion obscuratus. The sequence goes on along the minus strand of OZ023317.1, from coordinate 2,948,944 downwards.
GATTAATGTCAAACTACAACCCCCACGAGGTCGGCGCCGGGAAACAAAATGTTCAGAAAAATCCGGGTTTTATTTTTGTCCCTAGCGCCGAAGTCGTGGTAGTTCATTTTGGGGGTGAAAAAGTGGGGTGAAATTTGAAAAATCAGTTTTCATTCGATAACTCTTTAGGACAAATTCATACAATTTTTGTTTAAATGCAAACGTTGTTGCCGTTGAAAAGACGCGTCGATCGAGTATTCGATCAACCCTCTCCAATAATATCTTCACCCCCGAAAGAATTGTTGAAGAATCAACAAAAAAATTCTTTATTGAATAACTCAAAAACAATCGATTTTTCGGGGATGGTTCAAATGTACGAAATGTAGAGAATAATTTTCTCTATATTTTCGTTCGTATGGACAACCCTTGAAGTTTGCTTTTTCGAACCCCTCTCAGGGGTTGAAAATTCAAAATGAAATTCTGGGAAAACTATTGATCGAAACTGAAGAGATACGAGTTTGGCGCTGTCGACAAAAATGTAGCTGAGGGTTCAAGCTACAAATTCTTCCACGTCGGCGAATTCGTGCGGTCAATAGTTTTCCCAGAATTTCATTTTGAATGTTCAACCCCCGAGAGGGGTTGGAAAATCAAAATTCAAGGGTGGTCCATAGCAACGAAAATATGAAGAACATTATTCTCTACATTTCGTACATTTGAACCATCCCCGAAAAATCGATTGTTTTTGAGTTATTGAATAAACAATTTTTTTTGTTAATTCTTCAACAATTCTTTTGGGGGTGAAGATATTATTGGAGAGGGTTGATCGAATACTCGATCGACGCGTCTTTTCAAGGGCTACAACGTTTCCATTTGAACAAAAATTGTACGAATTTGTCCTAAAGAGTTATCGAACAAAAACTGATTTTTCAAATTTCACCCCATTTTTCCACCCCCAAAATGAACTTCCACGACTTCGGCGCTAGGGACAAAAATATAACCCAGATTTTTCTGAACATTTTGTCTCCCGGTGCCGACCTCGCGGGGGTTGTAGTTTGGCATTAATCCACCCCCATCTCCTTTCATCCCCTAAAAAAGAACCCTACACCCCGAATTTTTAGGCAAACTTGGATTTAGCACTTTTTAGACACAGATTTAGAGTTTTTTTCAGCGACAGCACGACTGTACACTATCTTCGAGTATGGAGGAAAAAAAAGAAGACGAGGAGAAAAAAACGAGCACAATTGAAGAAGAATTTCGTCGTAATGTGGAGGGCGAGCAGGGGGAAGAAACAATAAACAATGACAAGGTTGAATTACTACGACAATGCGGTTAGAAGTATAACGACAAAGCTTGCGATAACATTCGTGTTGACAATTGACAGAGGGCTCGTGCTGATCGAGGACATGGACTGGGCCGTTTTGTCGGTTCGATGTGCCTCGTCCCGTCGCTCATTTTTGTTACCCTCGTCGTTGTTGTTTTCGCGAGCGTTACGATCGGCATTGCTGACTGCCGAGGCCGAGGCCCGTCCACCCTCACCGTCCTTCGACCGCGATCGCAGCCCAGCGTCTGCGATACGCCGAGAAAAAAAAACAACAACAGAAAAGAACTCGTCGTGAGACAAATTGCTTCGGATATTACAATCATTGAGGAGAGGGTAGGGGTTTGGCACTTTTGAAAAATCCATTTTTTTTTTGTATTTTCTTATAGGTAAACATTTGAAGAATATAATCCCAAAATTTCAAGTCAATCAGAGCAAAATTCTCGAAGTTATTGACTACTTAGTCCCGCTCCTTCAGTTGAGTCAAGTGACGGTTTATTGATAATTTTTTTTTTCAATGAACCTCAAAAAATGCATACCAGGTACAGATCCATTCTGTGTATGCTATTTTTTTAAATATATAATTAAAGGGCAAAATTATGCATTTTAATATTTTTATTACGTAAAGTAGAAAAACTTTTGTGTTATTACCAACTTGAAAAAGTATAACATTATCGAGGATTATTATGAAAAAAACTACGACAACGAATGCTTTATACAATTCACAATGAAATTTTGAGTGATTTATAATTATGCTTGTTTATATCTACGTGACGAGCTTATTGGCCCATGGTTTACGATGGTCAAGATGAGGATTTTTTTTCTAACTGTTTACAAAAGTTCTGTTTGCGTTAATCAGTTGTTAGAAATGGTTTATCTTGTAGCTAAATAACAAAAAAATGACATGAAAGTCTTGCCCATCTAACCGCACGTTAAATTACATACATTAAACTATTTTTTATCTCTGGTGTTTGGTGGTGCAAAAAGTTCAAAAAATTCGTAAAGACTCAGTATAGTCTAAACAATAAAGTGTATTTTTTATTTTATTTAACTTTGGATTGTGGCTAACGCTCCAACCTCCTTAAACTTCAAACGCGTTTTTTTTTCGAAACCACTTTTTCAAAGTTCGTCTTCACTGCCATTTGAAAACTACTTGACCGATTTATTTCGAAATTGGTACACACTTTTTACATATAAAATACGTCCCCCAACGGTTAGTTTGAGATTTTTTTTACATTAAGGGGTTTTTCACCCCCAAAATGGCGGAATTTTTCGTGAAAAATAGCACTTTTTACTTTACATAACCACAAAAAATTTAGAAATGAAAAAAAAGTTATCAAAGACCGTTGGGGGGAGGATTTGATGACACTTTGATTAAATTTCAATGGTGCTTGATTTCAGATAATTTTTAACTGAGATACAGTGAACACCGCAAATCGTGGTTTACCAAAGGCGTTCTTGAAGCTTTGTCACCGGCTTGTTCGTGAATATTTTCGCGTACAAATTTCACGGAATGTTCTTGAAATGACACTTAACAATGTACAAAAGGTTTCAATAAATTTACTCTATCCATATGGATGAAAAAAAATCGCAAAGAAGTGTTTTTTTTCACGCTGAAACCCCTACCCTCCCCTTAAAAACAAATAGTAAAGTAGGTAAATCGTTTTATTTTTGATTTTTCTTTAAGGGCGGGGTAAAGTATTAAAATTTTTTTTCATTTTTTAAATGAATGCATAATATATCAAGAATATTGTGTTAAAATTTAAAGTCGATCGGAGTAAAATTGACGAAGTTATGAGTATTTGAGCGTCTATTGTTCCATGCCATGCTCTTCTCTTCTGCGTTTTTCAAACCGTTTTTCTGAGACTTGTCATATTTGAAGTCCGTGTGCACGATAACTCAAAATCTACTGGACCAATCGCTTTGAAATTTTGCACAGTACTTCTTCACATAATTCACCAGGTATTGTCAAGAGCTTTTTTTTTTTTTAAATAATTACTAATTTTTCAACAACAAATTAGCCGATTTTTTTAGCGAAAATCGGGTTTTTGGCTCCCAAGTGCTACGAAAAATCGAAAAATCGAAAAAAAAATCCTCCCGTCATTACCTCGAGAAACATCTCCTTTAACAAATGCATTTTGATTTTTTTGTTTCAAATGATTCTGTTGCGAGTTATGGTGCACACCGCAAACCAACTTTTTTTCGAGGCGCCTCCGGGGTTTAATTTTCACTCGCTCAATTTTGAATATTTTGCAATGCAAATTTAGGAGAATGTTGTTCAAATGTTACTTTATTATATGTAAATTTTTCAATAAACGAACACTATTCGTTACGCCAAAAAAAAATCTTAAAAACATGCATTTTTTTCGCCGAATTAACTTTACCCCGCCGTTAATATCGTCGGTCCGGCTCGGCTGACTACCTTTTTTTTTTTCTTTACCTTTCCGATCAACGGTGGACTGCGAGGCGTCAGTGATCTCGTTCGAGCTCGGCGCGAGACTCGCGACGCTTTTCTGCCGGGATCTCGGCCTCTTATCACCTTTAAAGGGACAAAGAAGACTTGTTTTAATCATCATTCGAATGGAAGCTTGCTCCCATCATTTGCCCTCTTTATTCCTTTATAAACGTTGCCCGGGGGTTTCAGGGAACATCGCAATGGCGCATCGCTTCTCTCGTTTCCAATTTATGTGTACCATTTACCGACATTATTTACATTATTTGTTAAGCGTGTAAGTAACGGACTCCATTTTCTAGCTCCGTCTCAATAATGCTTCTTTAGGAATTTTAGGCAAACAAAGATTAAGGGGAGGTACCCGAGTAAACGGCGAGAAAAACAGGTAAACTTTGGGAATTTTTATCTCGAAAACTAATGTTTCGATTTGATGGGGTTTTTTTTATTGGAAAATATGTACATTGAGGTATGTTTATGAATTTTTTAAAATAAATCCGTCAACTGGAAGGGATTCAAACGCGATTATCTCGAAACATAGTTTTCAAAGTCGGTGGCAGATGTATCTCGAAAACGGTTTGTCCGATTTTGTCCAAATTTGGCTACAATATTCTTCGATACTTTTATTATTTTTTAAAAATCCTTAACACACCTCAATGTATATATTTTCCAATAACAAAGACCCGGATCCAATCGGAACATTAGTTTTTTAGATAAAAATCCCCTAAGTTCACCTGCTTTTCGGGCCGTTTACTCAGGTACCTCCCCTTAAGAATGCAGCATGAAGGGGAAAACAAGTAAAGATAATAGAAGACGACGGTCAGTCGTTCTCACCCTTAAAAACATTGGGCACTGGGCTTGTCGTCGTGGTCGTCGTCGTCGTCGTCGGGGGTGGCGCTGTCGTAGATAGTTCGATTTCTGCAAGCATAAATTCACAGGTGAATATCGGAAATTTTAAAAGAGCGCCTCCGAATCGAGAAATTCCTTCTCAATTCGTTGAATTTTTCATATTAATAAAAATACGGTCGATGTAGGTATATGTTTTGTTAATACCGTTCACCTAATTTGTTCACCTATTGAATATTTATTACTATGAATAATTAAAGATTACTTATTGTTCAGGTTTGAGTTTTGTGAAATGGTTTGACAAATCAATGAGTGGCGGATTTATAAATAGGGCGGAATTTTTGTCCTTGGACACCAAAAACGGAATATCAATTTTGCCGAATTTTTGCGGGAACACACACGGTAGCAAAATACAGCGCCTTGTTCTGCAGTATCGTTCGTGGTTTTTTTTATTTAAATCAACGACCTGAAATTTACATGTGCAATTGAAAAGTACAGTAATCCATGATATATGCAGGGTGTCCCAGAAGTAACGTACGCCCTTCTAGCATCTGGTAGGAAAACAAATTCTGAGACGAAAAGTCCTTAGTCATTTTTTGATCAGACACATAGATAATTAATTATGAATTAAAATAAATAGCCAATCAGGTGGGCGCTACAGCGGAAAGGCAGAGCGGAGGGGAGGGATAGGGGAATGCATTGTAATTACATGAACCTGAAAATGTGTGCGGAAGGAAAATTCCGAAAGCAAGTATGCAAGTGTGTTTAAGTGTGTGCAAGTGTGTGCAAGTATGTGCAGATGTGTTTAAATGTGTGCAAGTGTGTGCAAATGTGTTTAAGTGTGTGTAAGTGTGTGCAAGTGTGTTTAAGTGTGTGCAAGTGTGCACACACTTGCACACACTTGCACACACTTGCACATACTTGCACACACTTAAACACACTTGCACACACTTGCACACACTTGCACACACTTGCACACACTTAAACACACTTTCACACACTTGCACACACTTAAACACACTTGCACACACTTAAACACACTTACACACACTTAAACACACTTGCACACACTTCCACGTACTTAAACACACTTGCACACACTTGAACACACTTGCACACACTTACACACACTTAAACACACTTGCACACACTTGCACACACTTAAGCACACTTGCACACACTTGCACACATGCTTTCGGTATTTTCCCTCCGCACACATTTTTAGGCGGACGCAATTCCAACGCATTCCCCTATCCCTCCCCTCCACTCTGCCTTTCCGCTGTAGCGCCCACCTGATTGGCTATTTATTCTAATTCATAATTAATTATCTATGCGTCCGATCGAAAAATGACTGAGGACTTTTCGTCTCAGAATTTGTTTCCCTACCAGATGCTAGAAGGGCGTACGTTACTTCTGGGACACCCTGTATAGTGCCTCCTACAAGTTATACAGGCGAATTGTTTAATTGATTTTTCGAGATCGGACCAGTAAGTACATCTAATTTACTTATTTTTCGTTTTAAATGATATCGAATAAAGTGTTGAATCGAAAGACATTTTGCACATTTATACATTAAGGCCACGGCCCTTCGACCGCTTCGGAATTTCAGTTTCCCTTTTCTCCAAAACGATAAAACCAATCCGGATGCAATTTGTTGTATATGTGTAATATTGTGGCACCAAGAGCCTTATCCTCGCCATTTTCCCAAATTTGAAAAAAAAAACATTTACAGTTTGTAGTTACGATGGGATAAATTGTCAATTACAAACCAATGCATCGAATTTGAAGAGCATAAGGCTCTGGATCGTGAACAAACACACACATTTTGAGCTTTGTTTCAACTGGTTTGATAGAAAAATGGCGGAGAAAAGGGAATGTGACATTTTTCACATAAATGCACCAACAAAGCTCAAAATATTATCGACGATCGCGAAAATCTAGTTCATCTGTGTTCTCACTGGCGGCGCCCAGCTCGCACTCTAGTGTACCCTATGGCGCTCGTATTTTTCCGGGACAACAATTTGTTCTTTAAGGTATTCCTTTCGCGGAGGGCCGTATTTTGTGGCGGCATAAGCAGGACCTTCTGAATCGTCGGTAAATTACAATTGCGCTTAATAAAAAAATAAGTTACAATGGATTATTACACGCAACGATAAACTAGAATAAAAAATTTCGCGCAAATTTAGTAGACTGAGACATTTTTACATTTATTTGAAACGTCACGGTTATGAAAATTCTTCTGCTAGTCACATTTTTCCAACCTTTAAAATTAATATTTTCTTTAACCGTTCGGTGACCCTCGGTTTTTATTATCGTTACGGAATCTTTAGACTTTTTTACACCTGTGAGCAGTTTGTATCATGCATCTAGAGTTATTTATTGTATAAATTATTAGATAGAAATGTGGCCAGCGTGACATCTCCATAAAGCGCCGTATTAAGGTAGTACCTCCACAGGAGAGTTGAATTAAGAAATGGTTGAAATTTGACATATATGTTATTTAATACATTATCCAAACATCTGTGCAATTTGAATAAGTTTGACCACCCCAATCCTGAGATATTTACACTTAAAGTTGACTTGGTTTACACGTAACAAATGCGTTATGATGGGCAAACAGAGCATCATTAATTCTACCGCCAAAACTAAAATTAAGAAATTGATAAAAAAACGAGGATAAGCTAGAGTAAGATGTAACGAATAATGTGAAAAAAAAATGAGAATCATTCACCATCTAGTTTCCAAGATATAACCATGAGAAGCCCTCACAATTTTGGTGCAAAGCCTGGCAAAGCTTCGCAAAGCCTGGAAAAAAAAACAATTGGGGCAAAGCCTGGACAGTGCCAGCAAAAAGTTCACTGGCAATAGTAGATCAAAAACACAATATAAAATATATTTTACGGCAATAAATGATATCCATCGTATTATCTACTAGTACGGAGTCAATATTGCGTAGGTTTTCATTTGATTTATTACTAATTAAACCAATTATCAATCTTTTAAACATGAACATGGTATGTAAACTTTTGGTTGAGATTTTCGCGGAGGAACTACCTTAAGGAGACCATTTTTAGGGTCGTAATTTTTCGTTAAAGTTTCGGTAACTCGGCTTGAAATTTTACCATTATACTGCGATGTATTTTTACTTCATTATAGACGAAAATCAGTTAAGTGTAAAATATTTGGGTTCATGAAAGGAATACCTTAAACGATTGAGCATTTTTATCAATTAAATCTGACTGCGAATTCGATTTAATTTGACGATGTGATTAAAATTTTCGTTGAGAATAAATTCAGACGAAAAGTGCAATGCGAGCGAAAGGAAAGGTGATTTACTTGAATATCTATAATATGTAAATATGTTACATAATATGAGCTATTATATTCTGTTGGAATGAAGTTTTTTGTTGCATTTTATGTGATTCTAATGAACGTTTGCATAACTTTCGTATTCCTTATTTATCATCAATTTTTAGTTTTGTAAGAAATATAGCATAGGCGCCGATTTGGTTCAGCCTATAGGCGGCACATTTGTAAATCCGCGTAATAATACTTTTCATTCAAACACGTTTTCTTCAACTGTTAAGGAGGTTGGAGCGTTAGCCACAATCCAAGGTTAAATTTAATTTAAAAAATGCATGTTATTGTTTACTCTATACTGAGTTTTTACGAATTTTTTTAACGTTCTTCACCAGAGATAAAAAATAGTTTAACGGCAGGGTAAAGTTAATTCGGCGAAAAAAGGCATGTTTTTAAGATTTTTGACGTGACAACGTCTTATAATTCGATGGAGCCGGCTGCACGCACGAAAAAGCATGACTCATCGCCGTTACCTCGCTCTGAGGCGTTCCATTTAAGGCTTGAAGTGTAAGCGAGAGCGCGGAACGAGCGACAAAGAGGTACAATCGGCCTCCGCGTTCGGCAGCGTTCGGCAGCGTTCGACATTTGTCTCTCTCCTACTTGAGTGATGGCCTCTGTACACTGCGAGCGACGAGCGACGAGCGATCAGCGATATCCAATGGCAACGTCACTCTCATAGAGCATTTCCGTCATACTCGAGCTCTCATTGGATATCGCTCATCGCTTGTCGCCCATCGCGCGCAGTGTGCAGAAGCCATGAGCGATGCGTCCGCGTGGACAGCTGCTATACAATAATACATGTACATGTTTTCGTCAAGTATGAAGTGCAGTGAAAAGTGAATGTGGTGTGAATTGTTTATAGCAACGATAATTGCGGCGATAAAGGTAATGATTCTTTCGATATTAAATATATGTTCAGTGATATATTGTCGAATATTCGTGCTTTCATCATTAAAATAAATAGCATCGGTCCGCTAGTGCAGCGATTGTAGGTTATGCTATAATTGACAAAACTATAACAATAAGTTATAGTATATTTCACGTATATTTCAGTATATTTCAAGTATATTTCACGATGAGTAAAAATCAATTGCTTTACTATTCGATCGAAATAATTATCGAGCGTAGCTATGATTTCAAAAAATTAAAACATAAATGTTAAATCTTCCACATATCATAACAACGTGTCTGAAATGACAGGTTGGACCAGCCAGCCGTCAAAGGGAACAATTTTCTCCTATATCAAACACATTGCGGCGGGCTTTTTAAAAGCTAGAGTTACAAAAATTTTAATGATGTTTCCAATTTTTAAATTTTAATTTTAAGATTTATGAACAATAATTTAATCACAGTTTATTCTTATAATAAATTATTCAAAATTATTACTTTTTTACAACAAATTACAATTAAATTTGCAAAAATAATTAAGTAACTAATTGAACAACAACTTTTATTCAGTTCACTTGCTGAAAGAAATAATGTCAATACAAAATTTATTATTATAAAATAATAAAATCAAAAATTAAATTTTAACAGTCGAGTAGAAATTTAAACAATACATTTTATTCAAGTATTTTGTAAATTTAAAATGATTTTCTGAACGAAGAATTTTAGGAAAAAATCAAAGTTGTAAAACAATTGCTCAAACACATTCATACTTGTAAAAAATATGTACATTGTAAAAAAAATAAATAAAAATTGACATAATTGTATTTATGCGTACAAATAAATGTAACTTGATCAATTCAATTGTGATTTCCATTTACCTCCTTCTCTATATCCATACAAAATATCTATCAAACAAACAAAATTAAAATTTTCTTTTGAAAAATGAAACCATTCCATCAGTATTTTCTTATGACGTTATCACGTTCAACTATCGTCAGTAAACCGACTTTACAGGCAACCGATTTTTTTTTGGCGTAACGAATAGTTTTCGTTTATTGAAAAATTTACATATAATAAAGTAACATTTGAACAACATTCTCCTAAATTTGCATTGCAAAATATTCAAAATTGAGCGAGTGAAAATTAAACCCCGGAGGCGCCTCGAAAAAAAGTTGGTTTGCGGTGTGCACCATAACTCGCAACAGAATCATTTGAAACAAAAAAATCAAAATGCATTTGTTAAAGGAGATGTTTCTCGAGGTAATGACGGGAGGATTTGTTTTGGATTTTTCGATTTTTCGTAGCACTTGGGAGCCAAAAACCCGATTTTCGCTAAAAAAAATCGGCTAATTTGTTGTTGAAAAATTAGTAATTATTAAAAAAAAAAAAAAAAAAAAGCTCTCGACAATACCTGGTGAATTATGTGAAGAAGTACTGTGCAAAATTTCAAAGCGATTGGTCCAGTAGATTTTGAGTTATCGTGCACACGGACTTCAAATATGACAAGTCTCAGAAAAACGGTTTGAAAAACACAGAAGAGAAGAGAACGTCATGGAGCAATAGACGCTCAAATACTCATAACTTCGTCAATTTTACTCCGCTCGACTTGAAATTTTAACACAATATTCTTGATATATTATGCATTCATTTAAAAAATTAAAAAAAAATGTTTAATACTTTACCCCGCCCTTAATGTATGTAATTTAACGTGCGGTTAGATGGGCAAGACTTTCACACTAAAGGTTATGTAATTTTTATTCTTATTTAACATCAAGATAAACCATTTCTAACAACGGATTAACGCAAACTGAACCTTTGTGAACGTTAAAAAAAAAATATCCTCATCTTGCCCATCATAAACCATGGGCTAATAATCTCGTGACGTAAATACGAATAGGCATAATTATGAATTACTCAAAATTTCATTATGAATTGTATAAAACATTCGTTGTCGTAGTTTTTTCATAATAATCATCGATAACGTTATGCTTTTTCAAGTTGGTGGTAACACAAAAAGTTTTCCACTGTACGTAATAAAAATATTAAAATGCATAATTTTGCCTTTTAATTATCCATTTTAAAGAATTAGCATACATAGAATCAATCTGTACCTCGTATGCATTTTTTTGAGGTTCATTGAAAACAAAAATGAATAAACCGTCATTTGATTCAACTGAATCGCTGCAACCCCCTTAAAAGTAGCGTTGAAAATAGTATCACACCCGACACAATTGTTTACAATAAAAAACAAATACTTTGGATTGTTCAGATCTTTGTTGTTGGCATCGTGAAAATGTTAAGACGTCGACCCCATTTTAGTTGGCCGCGTGAAGCCAGCTGGAACGCGACATGCAAACCCAGAAAAAATAAACAATCTCTTCGCAAGATTAAGTTGGCATTTTGGAGGCCAACTTTGAAGGGGGCTGACTAATATCGCGTGCGTGTGTGTTGCACCGAATATCAAAACGTCAATTCCGAGTTTATCTATTTTGGCTCGGAGCGCATACACGTAACTGGGGCGTTTGGCGGAGTGACATGTTGCCATTGCAATAAGATCAGCTCGAAACTCGTATCCAGAAGGAATACGGACGGGGAGGAAGGGAGAGCTGCAGAGACAAGACGAAGCACACGAACGTCGTCTCGAGAAGTGGCGGGATCGTACACGACGAATGATAAAGCGGCCGGGGATGAGAAGTCTTCGCATGAGGGTTCAAACTTTCCACGCTACTGCTGAGCAGTCTTCCATCCAACAGCTGATCGTAACCAATGTTCTTCCTACAAGTCCCACCTCGTCGTCCCGCTTACCTACTTCCATTGACCGGAAAATAGGCATCACACGAAAAGGAGAGCCCTTTGTGTCTTCATTTTTTTTCTGTTGCTCCATACACGACGTAAACAAATTTTAAAGTATATTCATTTATACAATAATAATAACCGTATTATTGATATCGAACTTTGTATTCGAGCTTCGGGAAAAGATTTTGGTAGACTTGGGGAATGCCCCTAGACGTGTGCGGTTATCTCATTTTATTATACAGGGTGTCCCTCTTGTCTCTGCCACCCGAAATAACCCGGTACTTATCGATGTCACACAAGAATGTTCCAGACAAAAGTTGTACGGTGTGAAGGGGGCCAACAAATGCGACCAACTTTTTTTTATCCCGGTGGAGGCGCTGACGCACGGTGAAGGTCACCTCCACTTTTTAAAATGGAACGGTACATTTTTTTAAACCATCTTGCGAAACACCTCAAGGCGCATAAAAAAACATTGAGGGGTCAAAGTCGTTCAAGGTCATTTCGAACACTTATTGAATGAAATACAAAAATAAGTATCTCGGATCACTACCAAATATTCGTTAGTGATCCGAGATATTTAGATTTGTATCATCGATACTGACCTTGAATGACATTGAACGACTTTGACCCCCTAATGTTTTTAGGTGGCTTGAGGTGCTCCACAAGATGGTTGGAAAAAAAGTACCATTCCATTTAACAAAGTGGAGGTGATCTTCACTGTGCGTCAGCGCCTCCACCGAAATAAAAAAGATTGGTCGCATTGGAGGGTTCACACCGTACAACTTTTTTTGGAACAGTTTTTTGTGACGTCGATAATTACCGAGTTATTTCGGATGGCAGAGATGAAAGGTATGTGAAAAAGCTTGATCATCAAAGACGGAATAGGGGGCTATCGTGATATTCCCAAAAATAGGGTCTTTCGAAAATATTTTTATGAAATATCAATTTTTCGGGCTTCTGGGGGAAAAATTCGACAATTTTTTTTCGCCCACCATCCGGCAGTTTGAGCGGAAGAAACCTAATCGTTATCCAATCAATCATATCTCAGCCGCTACTTAACCATTTGGGATTCATTGCCGAAAAGTATTTCGACGTGTTGTACGCCACTTTGGCGTACGCCCAAACTTTTGGCCGCCGACTTCATCCCTGTACCTTCTTAATGAAAACAAACCAAAAAAACTGAAACCTTCGCGATAACAATTAATTAAAATCGTAATTAAACACTTTATAAAACTTCGAGGTGACGAGCTGTCAAACGCGACGATGTATATACGCGGTACACGAATCGACACCTCGTGTTATTTTTATACCCGAAATTCATGCGACTACAGCGCCGCAACGGCCGCGCTGCGAGTTGTGAGTTTGTCCAGAGGGACGGGCTCCAGCGCGGCGGTGGGGAAACCCACGCACTACAGTATACCTAGAGTTCCGCTTCGACTTTTTGAAGCTTCGGACTCTCGCCGACGCGCTCGAGGCGCCCGACTCTCCTCACGGTACGCGCTGGCCTATAAGACGGGGAGCGCGGCTCGCCTCGAGAGCAGTTCTTCCCGAGCTGCCTCCTGACCGCTGAAAGGTGGCAGATTTCCTTCCCCCCTCTCTCTCCTCCTTAAGCGCAGCTAGCTCGTAGATATTTAATCGGTTATTTTTGCACCTACCAATACATATATAATTTGTTTTTCTAATTTCGTTAAAATGATTTTATTTTTTGTTCTTCTCCTTACCTTCTTAAGGGGTTACCCCCACTTGCGATTTTGAAAAAATCGACTTTTTTTATTACATTTTTTTGAAGTATATCTGAGAATAGGTCCTGAAAATTTCAAGTCGATCCGAACAAAATTGACTGAGATATGAGCGTTGAAAGAGAAAAATCCGTTGTGTAAACGACCGGAAATTGAAACTTTAAACGCGTTTTTCTCAAAATGCCATTTCTGAAGTTGGTGACCAAGATTACTCGAACACTAATGAACCGATCTTCTTGAAATTTTGCAGGCTTATTTAATACATAAAACTGTAGTCTTTAATCATTCGATTTTTTTTCGTTAAAATCGAACCATTAACTTTGACTGTCCGCCATTTTGTGAAAAATGAATATTTTTTAAAATCCTTCGATTAAAGACTAGTTTATACTTATATTTGACTAAATCCATCCGCATTTTTTTTTCAGATGATCCACTTCGCCGCAATGTTGGTCACCGCAAACCGTGTATATAAAAACATTATTTCATTGACGGCCATTTGCCACTAAACAATGTAATATTTTTCAATAAAAAAATTACTGAAAGTTCTTCAAGATGTGTTCTTTAAGATGGTGTATTGATCGATTAAAAAGGTTTTGTGGTTTTCTTTTAAAAAATTCATGAAAAAGGCCTTTTTTCCTGCGCTACAAGTGGGGGTAACGCCTTAAGATAAAAATAAATATCTTTATTTGTAAAGGAGTTTTTTTTTGTTTTGTCCTCCACCGCCGCCTCATTGTTGGAATACGCCCTAACCCTCCCTATGGTTCTCGTCGTATTCGTCAAGAGACAGACTTGGCGAATGTTGTTAGGCCCGTAGTCGATATCTAAACTCCTTCTGCCCGCAAAAGCCATCTGGAAGTCGTGAAAATCGACAACCAAAAGGGTGTATGTGTATGGTGTGGCTTGGAAAATTTGGCAATATTTGGCAGATCGACTTCGGGGCGATCCAGCGAATGCGCGAGTGGCCCTAGCCAGATCGGTCAAAATCCCTTCGAAAGCTAGATTTACACAAATTCGCGTGTACACTGGAGGAAAGCCAACAATCGTAGGATACGATAAACAATAAGTAAATAATCATCAATAAAATGAACAACTAAATTTCCGGTGACCACTTCAACAACTGTGCCTTGAAATAATGCAACATTTTATTTTCCATACTATTATCACTACGGAAAGTCAATTTCTCAAATTTGTCCAATTAAGGGAGACTTTGTCCATGAAATTGCAGCGGGAGATGTTAGCGGAGGGAGGGATGCGGAGGAGGGATGCCTCTATGAACCAGGCATCGCCGATGGGCGGTAATTATAAACACATTTGTGTAAACACATTACAAAACTTTAAACGCGTTTTTCTCGAAAACACGTTTTTAAAAATGGCTGACATTCTCCTGACCGCTGTAATTAACATATCGACCTGAAATTTGGAGAGCATACTCAGAAAATGTGTCTTCACGGAATGACGGATCGTTTTTTCGATAGATACATTTTTGCATATATTATTTATCTTTTTATGCGAAAAAAACGTGAAAATTCGATTTTCTTTTAATTGTCGCCATTTTCCGAAATTTGTACTAAACGAAAAACCCATCCGTCATTCCATGAACAAAGGGCCACAGATTGATAATATGCCTTGAATTTGTGTTTCAGATCAACAAAGAGGGGTGTGATGTCAGCCGTTTACCTCCCGCAATTTGAGGACCTGTTTTCGCGGAGCTGCAACGGCCGCCATTTTGGTTTTTTTTTCAAAAAAAAATTTTATTTAACGTTCTGTACATCATGAATAAAAGCAAGAAAAAACCGCACTCAAAAAGCTTTAATCGTTTCCTTAAAAAAAAATAAAATGTAAACACCTGAAATATGGCACTCCAAGGACAAAGTCTCCCTTAAAAAGTATACCAAAGATCGAGCTGAGCAATTATTTACGGAAGAATTGTGACATTGTCGAGTATTTTTTTTTTGTCCTTTGACCAAGTGCATAAAGAAATACTTCATCTGGGCAATCCGAAGTAAAATAGGGCAAAGGGATTTCCCGTTGAAACGTCACCGCTTATCGTCGCTCGGAGCCGCGCGAGGGTGCGTTTGTTTTTGAATCGAGAACATTTTTCATTCCTCCAATCATTCCGATCGCGTCGATCGGCCACTTTCTTCTTGTCGTTTTTTTTTTCTTTCTTCTTTTGTTCCTTTTTTGTCCCAACGGGGATGAAAAAAAAGGGATAAAAAAGACCGCTGCGCTTTGAGTGAACGCTCAGGATTACAGGGATCGCTGTCGCTCTCTATCCTTATCGCGTCATTCTGCAGCATTCGGTATTCTTTTGCCCGGACCAGAGACGCGAGAGGAAGAGAAAAAACGGAAGAGAGCGAGAGGGAGAAAGAAAGAGAGATCCAAGCGGACGAGGACTCATATGTTTTCTTCTCTCTAGTGCCTTATCAGAGAAGCCCGTTTTCCAACAGGCAAAGACACGGATGTGTAATACTCTTAAGAGTGAATCGAGGCCACCCTCAACCCTCTCTCTCTCTCTCTCTCTCTCTCTCTCTCTCCATCTGTCACTTCCGATCCCACCCTCTCAACTTCTCACCCTCCCTCTTCGCTCGTCGTCAGTGCAAGGGATAATAGGATAAATCGACTTTTGAGCCCGCGACACGATCTGCAGGACGCTTCACCTCTTATTCTCCCCTCATGGACCATTTGTCCTGTCCCACAAGTACTTGAGAATAAAGCTGAAAAAAGGCAAAATGGATAATCGAACAATTTTTACAACATTGAGAAGAAATGTTCAAATCCAAGAGAAATTACAAAACAAATAAGACGTGAATAAAAGAATTAGGGACGTAAATAAAATAGTTGAAAAAATCTTATACGAAATACTGTAAAACCTCTATTAACCGGACAGGGTGGGACCGAAGTGCCCAGGGATAATCGAAAACCATGGATAAACGTAATGTATATAATAATGTTTGGGTTTTGTACAGTATTATGAAAAAAAACAATATATACGATGGCGTGCCAATGTTTCGGGCCACCCGATTTTTTTGAGTAAAGTGATAAAACATTCAAATCCGGAACTCGTTATTTCTTTCAGATTTTTAAGAGAGCTACGATATGAATTATAGCGTGTTATATTATTTTTACGTATGGCGTATTATTTGTGTTAAGCGTTGAGCGAGTTTCGTCGGTGTGCAAAAGTGCATACAGTTTGCATTTTATTGCATACTAGTTTCAAAACATGCACGACGATAAAGAATCAGTATTATTACGTCCCCAATGGCGAGACACACGAATATTGAGGTCCGTAAAATCCACGTCAAACTTTCTTCAGAAGAAAAGAGTTCTCGGGATGTTGCGACTACTTTATCCATTGGAAAAAGTACAGTCAAGCGTATTATTCGTAAATATAAATTAAGAAATCCGTTGTGTGACCAAAGTCGGAGGTGTAGACCGCGAAAAACTACGGAATACGTTGACAAAATTGTAAAAAGGAAGTGCGTTATAGATCCAGGAAAAACTCATCAGTAGATTCATCATAGACTCATCAGTAGAAAGAATCAAAAAGCCAAATTAAATTGAGAAAAAAAAATTATCAGTATTGGACAGCATGGGATTGGCGGAAAGTCCTTTTTTCCGATTAATCAAAATTTTGATTATTCGGAAGCGATGGTACGTGAGACGTCCAAGGTGCCAGATTCAACGTGAGGTATCAAATTCATCCGGTAAAATACGGTGGTGGGAATATTAAAGTTTAGGGAGTATTATCGGACGCCGGCGTTGGTCCGCTGGTAAAAATTCTAGACAATATGCTCCCATTTGCAATGAAAAAAATTATTAGGATTTTCAACACGATAACGACTCCAAATAGTACAGCGGGTGCTGAATCCAAGTTGGCTAAAAATCGGGGTGTAGGGTTATTTTTTAGGGGATGAAAGGAAATGGGGGTGAATTAATGCCAAACTACAACCCCTACGAGGTCGGCGCCGTGAAACAAAATGTTCAGAAAAATCCGGGCTTCAGTTTTGTCCACAGCGCCGATGTCGTGGAAGTTTATTTTGAGGGTGAAAAAGTGGGGCGAAATTTTGAAAAATCGGTTTTAATTCAATAACTCTTTGGAAAAAAATCGTACGTTTTTTGTTCAAATGGGAACGTTGTAGCCCTTGAAAAGACGCGTCGATCGAGTATTCGATCATCACGCTCCGACAATATCTTCACCCCCAAAAGATGGTTAAAAAACCAAAAAATTTTTTTATTGAATAACTTAAAAACAATCGGTTTTTCGAGTATGGTTCAAATGTACGAAATGTAGAAAATAATTTTCTTCATATTTTCGTTGCTATGAGCCACCCTTGAATTTTGATTTTCCAACCTCTCTCGGGGGTTGAACATTCAAAATGAAATTCTGGGAAAACTATTGCCGGCACGAATTCGCCGCCGTGAGAGAATTTGTAGCTTGAACCCTTAGCTACATTTTTGTCCACAGCGCCAAACTCGTATCTCTTTAGTTTCGGTCAATAGTTTTCCCAGAATTTCATTTCGAATTTTCAACCCCTGAGAGGGGTTCGAAAAAGCAAAATTCAAAAGTTGTGCATAGGAACGAAAATATAGAGAAAATTATTCTCTACATTTCGTACATTTGAACCATCCCCGAAAAATCGATTGTTTTTAAGTTATTCAATAAACCATTTTTTTATTAATTCTTCAACAATTCTTTTGGGGGTGAAGATATTATTGGAGAGGGTTGATCGAATACTCGATCAACGCGTCTTTTCAAGGGCTACAACTTTTTCATTTGAACCAAAATTGTATGAATTTGCCCAAAAGAGTTATCGAATGAAAACTGATTTTTCAAAATTTCAACCCACTTGTTCACCCCCAAAATGAACTTCCACGGATTCGGCGCTATGGACAAAAATAAAACCCGGATTTTTCTGAACATTTTTTCTCCCGGCGCCGACCTCGTAGGGGTTGTATTTTGGCATTAAACCACGCCCATCCCCTAAAAAACCCCTACCCGCCGATTTTTAGGCAAACTTGGTTTTAGCACCCGTGGCACCTACAAAATCACCTGTCAAAAAACTGGCCTTCTAATTTTTTCCGATTCCAATATACAGCACGACTGTACTCAAACATACTTCACGTCTTGTGAAATATTTTCCTCGGTGTCGAAAAGTAAGCCTTCTCGATTGGCCATCGCGCAATCACCGGACTTAAAACCGATTGAACATCTGTGGCAAGACCCGAAAGATCGTATTGGGACAGAAGATCGATCTAATGCAAGGCGAAATTGTGGAATCATTTGCGACATGAGTGGGAAAACTTGCCACTAGGACGGATCTCACGATTAACCCTTCCTTGACACACTATGGGTCATTTAGACCCGGAAGAATTTGAAATTAAATGCTCACTTTCCTAAAACTGAAAGTTTCCAATAATTTTTTACGATTAAATTTGTCAACTTTCCGAATTTTAATCAAGCAAACATATTAAGAATTTTTTTCAAGCGTATCCCAGATTTGTTTCCATAAAAACCGACCAAAGGGTTGTGAAGGGCAGGTGGATAAAATTCTATCCGGGTCAAATTGTCGTTTTCCGGCGACATTATTTTTCGGAAGAGCTGCGCAATATTTTTTTTTTCACCTTCTACTCTACTCCGTGCACGAGCGACTATACGTAAATTGACTCATCGACATTCAACGACTTCTAGAACGTCAGCACATCACGATCTCCGATCGAATTCGTCATGAGATCACTTCTATAAAGTCATCTAATCGGTTAGAACGTCCCTTGGTACATGGATGGGGCGATAGACGTCACGTTCGGCGGACAAAAATCTTGAAAATGTTGCCATTTTAAGATTTTAGCACTGTCTAATTAGGATGTGATGGCGCATTGTCAACAAGAAGTGCTTTTGGAGGCATGTTCTTACAAGGAACATCCCTCCGGTGACACCATTCGATTTTGTTGAAATTTGGATATGTTACAAAGCACCGAAAAGTAAGCGATACGTATTTTTTTTTTATCGGCGGAAAAACGCTTTCAAGGGCTGAAACGCGCCCTCAAGAATGGGGATGTTTTTCGTTTTTCGTCGATAGCGTTTTAACGGTACGAGATATTAAAAAAATTTAAATTGCAACAATACTTTGTTTTTTTGTGCACTATACATTGGAGATGAGAACGATAACGTTATCGACGAAAAACGAAAAACACCCCTATTTTCGAGGGTTCGTTTCACCCCTTAAAACCGTTTTTTCGCCGATAAAAAAAAATACGTATCGCTTAATTTTCGGTGCTTTATAACATATCCAAATTTCAACAAAATCGAAGGGTGTCACCTGAGGGATGTTCGGTGTTTGTTACAAGAAAAGCCCGAACTGCAGGAACACTTCCAGGTTGAACTTTGGTGGTAATGATCGACTGGCAGGAGGAGTGTTAATTTTCCGACTACAGCGAGTTCAAGTTTGTGTTCTCCAGACACGCATTGGGACGTCATAAGATGGTGATGCGGCCTTTTTGAGTTTTATAACCAAAAGCACCAGTCTCGTCGCCACAGCGATTAGCGCCGTCGTGGGCATGGCTTCCCAATACAATCCAGTCTCGTCTGCATTATACAGGGTGATTTTTTTATCTCGAGACTGCTAAATATCTAGAAAAATAAGCCTTAAACGACAAAAATGTCCCAAATAAACCTTCAATAGTTTCCAAGGGGCAATTCAATCCCGACAAAATGAACCGCCTGCCGCCCCTCCTGGGGTTGGGGCGGGGGGAACTTTGAAATCTTAAATGGGAACCCCTACTTTTCATTACAGATTCAGATTATACATAAAAAAAAACACGTAACTTTTGTCCGAACTTTTTTTAAATTCGGGATAGGTGGCGCTGGATTGGTAGAGGCGGAACGACACATTGGCCTACCAGATCGCCAGACCTTACGTCGCCGGATTTTTTTTGTTGGGTCCCTTAAAAACTGTAGTTTATCAACAAGTGCCGACAACTCGTGAAAACATAATTGGACGAATCAGAAATGCTTGCGCAAACATTAAAGCGAACAAACATTTGAATTGTGTACAATCATTCGAAGTACGGATCAATAAATGCATCGAAGTTGAAGGTCATCATTTTGAACACTTATTGAATTAAATGGTGAGAGGCAAGGAGACTCACGATAATCAAACACCCCGAATATGAGAGGCAGGGGGACTCACAATAATGAAGCACCCCAAAGGGGTTAAATTTCCGTCAGTTCCACGTCCTTAATCCTGGGTAAAGCTAAGAACGGATACAAAATTATAGTAGATATTTACGATAATTAAAAAAAAAACGTTTCCGACAAAAGTTATTTTTCTTCGACGTAGCTCCATTATGCAATAAAACATAGGGGATTTCCCTTGAAGAAAAGAAAGGTTGCCCAATCTTCACCGAGTGCAGCGCCATCTATCCTGAATTAAGGCCGGGGTAAAGTATTTAAAATTTTTTTTTTCATTTTTTTTAAATTTTTTAAATGAATGCATAATATATCAAGAATATTGTGTTAAAATTTCAAGTCGATCGGAGTAGAATTGACGAAGTTATGAGTATTTGAGCGTCTATTGCTCCATGCCGTTCTCTTCTCTTCTGCGTTTTTCAAACCGTTTTTCCGAGACTTGTCATATTTGAAGTCCGTGTGCACGATAACTCAAAATATACTGGACCAATCGCTTTGAAACTTTGCACAGTACTTCTTCACATAATTCACCAGGTATTGTCGAGAGCTTTTTTGTTTTTTTTTTTTAATAATTACTAATTTTTCAACAACAAATTAGCCGATTTTTTTTAGCGAAAATCGGGTTTTTGGCTCCCAAGTGCTACGAAAAATCGAAAAAAAAAAATCCTCCCGTCATTACCTCGAGAAACATCTCCTTTAACAAATGCATTTTGATTTTTTTGTTTCAAATGATTCTGTTGCGAGTTATGGTGCACACCGCAAACCAACTTTTTTTCGAGGCGCCTCCGGGGTTTAATTTTCACTCGCTCAATTTTGAATATTTTGCAATGCAAATTTAGGAGAATGTTGTTCAAATGTTACTTTATTATATGTAAATTTTTCAATAAACGAACACTATTCGTTACGCCAAAAAAAAATCTTAAAAACATTCCCTTTTTCGCAGAATTAACTTCACCCCGCCGTTAAAAAAAAAGTTCAGACAAAAGTTACGTACTTTTTTATGTATAATTCGAATCTGTAATGAAAAGTAGGGGTTCCCATTTAAGATTTCAAATTCCCCCCCCCCCCGCCCCATCCCCAGGGAGGCCGGCAGGCGGTTAATCTGACTGCTGACTGCAGTTCAACCTCTTCGACATGCGAACAATGCAATGTTGACGATTTGAGTTTGTATTACATCGGGCGTGAAAGCGGAGGTAGTAATAATTAAAAAAAGAATGCATCACCCTTATCCAAACAAATCGAAATAACATTCAAAGAGCAATCGACTGGTTTGTCGACAATAAAAATAGCAATAATGAAGAAATACAATCAAATTATTCGAGAATATTTTTTCTCCCTAAAATTCCGCACGTTTTTCACGATCTCGTTGCATTTCCGGTGAAGAAATTTCGAGCTGCGAAAATATGTATTTTCACGCAATCGGCCACGGTCTGTTTGAGTTAGGGTAGCTTCGCCCCTTTGCGTAGTTGCGTGCCTGCGGTACCTTGAATGACATACATTCCTGGCGTAAGATTCGCGTGGGGGAGAGTCCTGGTCGGGGGTTGGGGGTGCTGGCTCCGGCAGGTCCCGACGGAGTGAATAGACTCTCGCAAACGCCAGGTGTTACCAACAAACAAGCATTTATTAATGTCATGACTGAGCAACAGCACTCTCCCTCCCTCCCTCGATCCCGTTACTTTGTGCGTTTATCTCTACTCGCGTAGTTTATCGCAATTTATCTCTACTCTCAGGGCGGGGATCAAGCGAAGAAAATGAGCAACAAGGAGTTTAGCTCCTGATGAAAATTTGATAATAAGCAAGGCAGAAATGAAAAATTTTCAGGTGAACGTAATCTTTTCATTCGTAAAATATTTCAGTTTTGTCTCGTGCATTATTCAAACACGCTTTCTAAGATTGGTACGAATTTCGGATTTTTTTTTCATTAAATAAAATCGTTTGAGATGTTCTACCGTAAAATAAATGTATCGTTGATTTATTTGCCGTGGGATAAAAACTATTGGGCTTGTTTTTTTCTTTGTAAAATGAAATAATTGTTTTTTCGTTAAATCAAATTTTTCGTCAAATTATATTATTAGAATTGTTTTTACGTTAACAAAAAATTGTTGAGGGTTGTCTTTGGTCTGTTTTTTCGTCCTTTTTCGGGTTTTTTTTTTTCATTACAAAAATCGTTGAGGGTCTTATTTGGTTGAGGTTTTTTTTCTCGTAAAATCAAATTCTGAGAATTGTTTTCGCAAAGAATAAAGACAACAGAGTTGTTTTTGCCGTACAATGAAATAGTTGGGGTTTGTTTTCAGCGTTTGTGATAGAAAGAAAAAAACCCGACAGTACTGATAAATAATAACTTTTCGCTGATCCACAGTGCATAATATTTACGCGATTAAGGGCGGGGTAAAGTATTAAAATTTTTTTCTTCATTTTTTTTTAATTTTTTAAATGAATGCATAATATATCAAGAATATTGTGTTAAAATTTCAATTCGATCGGAGTAAAATTGACGAAGTTATGAGTATTTGAGCGTCTATTGCTCCATGCCGTTCTCTTCTCTTCTGCCTTTTTCAAACCGTTTTTCTGAGACTTGTCATATTTGAAGTCCGTGTGCACGATAACTCAGAATCTACTGGACCAATCGCTTTGAAATTTTGCACAGTACTTCTTCACATAATTCACCAGGTATTGTCGAGAGCTTTTTTGTTTTTTTTTAATAATTACTAATTTTTCAACAACAAATTAGCCGATTTTTTTAGCGAAAATCGGGTTTTTGGCTCCCAAGTGCTACGAAAAATCGAAAAATCAAAAAAAAAAATCCTCCCGTCATTACCTCGAGAAACATCTCCTTTAACAAATGCATTTTGATTTTTTTGTTTCAAATGATTCTGTTGCGAGTTATGGTGCACACCGCAAACCAACTTTTTTTCGAGGCACCTCCGGGGTTTAATTTTCACTTGCTCAATTTTGAATATTTTGCAATGCAAATTTAGGAGAATGTTGTTCAAATGTTACTTTATTATACGTAAATTTTTCAATAAACGAACACTATTCGTTGCGCCAAAAAAAAATCTTAAAAACATGCCTTTTTTCGCCGAATTAACTTTACCCCGCCGTTAAATGAGAAGAGGAGATGGCCGATTTGGGCTAGAATGCCCGATACGAGAGTGCGACTATGCGAAAGTTGAAATGATAATGAGCCATTCACTCCGGCTGCGAGGACGGAGCTGTTGCTGCTATAGCCGCTGACGAACCAGCTGTTGCAACGCTCAAATTAGCCAAAAAGAATATTACAAATATGTGTGTGCGTGCTCGTTTCCCCTATGTATATGCATAGTGGAAAAAAAAACGAACACCTTGCATAACTTTGGCAAATTAGTCGAGAGGATTTATGTGGTAGGACGAAACGTCCCGTTAATTTCCACAGCAACGAATCCGCGTGGCGTGTGTGCCGAGTCGGACTTTCAAGCTCAAATGCACGAATGAGCATTTGTCCGTGTGAGCTAATCGGGACGCAACGTGAATAAAAAAGAGAGAGAGAGAGAAAAGAAGGAAAAAATTGGGCGAAAAGCCCGCGGGCGAGAGATATATGGAACTGGGCCAATTACGGTATGTATATCCATTAAAAAGAAAAATTTTATTCTTTTTGCCAAGTTAGTTATTTTCTCTCTCGTTTTTTTAATTCTCACTCTCAATGGTTCCAACGGACGAGTGGACAAAAACTGGACTAGTCGGAATTAATTCAAATGCCGAGTTAATTAACGCTCGATTCCCGCTATTTAAGCTCTTTATGTGTCGATACGACGAAACATGGCGAACCTGGCCAATTTTTTACATCGGTTAAGGGGTTGCGATTTTGAAAAACCCCCACTTGCGATTTTGAAAAAATCGATTTTTTTTATTGCATTTTTTTGAAGTATAAGTATCTGAGAATATGTCCTGAAAATTTCAAGCCGATTCGAACAAAATTGACTGAGATATGAGCGTTGAAAGAGAAGAATCCATTGTGTAAACGACCGGAAATTGAAACTTTAAGGGCGGGGTAAAGTATTTCAATTTTTTTTTCATTTTTTTAAATTTTTTAAATGAATGCATAATATATCAAGAATATTGTGTTAAAATTTCAAGTCGATCGGAGTAAAATTGACGAAGTTATGAGTATTTGCGCGTCTATTGCTCCATGCCGTTCTCTTCTCTTCTGCATTTTTCAAACCGTTTTTCTGAGTCTTGTCATATTTAAAGTCCGTGTGCACGATAACTCAAAATCTAGTGGACCAATCGCTTTGAAATTTTGCACAGTACTTCTTCACATAATTCACCAGGAATTGCCGAGACCTTTTTTGTTTTTTTAAATAATTACTAATTTTTCAACAACAAATTAGCCGATTTTTTAGCGAAAATCGGGTTTTTGGCTCCGAAGTGCTACGAAAAATCGAAAAATCGAAAAAAAAAATCCTCCCGTCATTACCTCGAGAAACATCTCCTCTAACAAATGCATTTTGATTTTTTTGTTTCAAATGATTCTGTTGCGAGTTATGGTGCACACTGCAAACCAACTTTTTTTCGAGGCGCCTCCGGGGTTTAATTTTCACTCGCTCAATTTTGAATATTTTGCAATGCAAATTTAGGAGAATGTTGTTCAAATGTTACTTTATTATATGTAAATTTTTCAATAAACGAACACTATTCGTTACGACAAAAAAGAATTCTTAAAAACATGCCTTTTTTCGCCGAATTAACTTTACCCCGCCGTTAAACGTGTTTTTCTCAAAATGGCATTTCTGAAGTCGGTGACCAAGATTACTCGAACACTAATGAACCGATCTTCTTGAAATGCTGCAGGCTTATTTAAGACATAAAAATGTAGTCTTTAATCGTTCGATTTTTTTTTCGAAAAAAATGGCCGTTTTATAGTCAAAAAACGGCCGTTTTTTTTTCGTTAAAATCGAACCATTAACTTTGACTGTCCGCCATTTTGTGAAAAATGAATATTTTTTAAAATCCTTCGATTAAAGACTAGTTTATACTTATATTTGACTAAATCCATCCGCATTTTTTTTTCAGATGATCCACTTCGCCGCAATGTTGGTTACCGCAAACCGTGTATATAAAAACATGATTTCATTGACGGCCATTTGCCACTAAACAATGTAATATTTTTCAATAAAAAATTACTGAAAGTTCTTCATGATGTGTTCTTTAAGGTGGTATATTGATCGATTAAAAAAGTTTTGTAGTTGTCTTTAAAAAAATTCATGAAAAAGGCCTTTTTTTGCGCTACAAGTGGGGGTAACTCCTTAAAAGACTTTGCAGTATTCGAGAAGAAAACGCATACATGTTACGTTTTTTATTCACGTTATTTCAGAAGGTTAAACATTCATGGAAATAATGATTTGTGTCTTGTTTGTTGACAAGAAAATGATGTACTTATTATATTTTTATGTTCTTGTTTATAACGATACACGGTATCTTTATAAACAATTTAAAATAAATAACAAATAAAATAAATTAAACTTAAATAAACGATTTAAGCATTAATTTAAAGGTCGCAAGAAATAAAGGGATGGTGCGCAAGAGACAGGAAATGCGAAAACGGCACTAGCAAGGAACATCCCTCAGGTGACACCCTTCGATTTTGTTGAAATTTGAATATGTTATAAAGCACCGAAAAGTAAGCGATACGTGTTTTTTTATATCGGCGGAAAAACGGTTTTAAGGGGTGAAACGAACCCTCGAAAATAGGGGTGTTTTTCGTTTTTCGTCGATAACGTTATCGTTCTCATCTCCAATGTATAGTGCACAAAAAAAACAAACATTGTTGCAATTTGAATTTTTTTCATATCTCGTACCGTTAAAACGTTATCGACGAAAAACGAAAAATATCCCCATGAGGGTGCGTTTCAGCCCTTAAAACCGTTTTTCCGCCGATAAGAAAAACTACGTATCGCTTACTTTTCGGTGCTTTACAACATATCCAAATTTCAACAAAATCGAAGGGTGTCACCTGAGGGATGTTCCTTGTAGGTAGATCAAGCTTTATATAGACCTCGGACGCGACGCTCCGTTCGCGAGTGGCGCTCTCGCGGTGAGACACCTAGCGGCGGAGTTGCTCCGCCCGGTGGCTAAAGTCGCACGTTAAAATCGTCTAAACTAAACGAGCTCAAATATAAACGTAGCTTGAATTGCACTCACGATATAATTTGATGATTCCGTTCGTGTGGCCGAGTGAGTTGTTGGAAATACACTTGTAGTTGCCGTAATCCGTGAGTATTACGTTGCGTATTGTCAGCTTCATCTGTATTTTGTAAGCGTCCACGTACACGTTGTTCGGAATTATCCTCTGGCCTGTGTAAATTATATTTTGCGTTATTAAAATTCAGATGAATTCACCAACGGTTCCATTCGTGAATTCGCAGTTCGCCCATCAGCGATACGGCTACTGCGGATTTGTCAAATCTAGTTAAGGAAAATAATACATTTTTATTTCCAAATAAAATGATTAAACAAATTTCGCGTATTATACGAATCGCAAAATACTCATTCCAATTACTGCTCACACTTAAAAAGATCTCATTAGCTATAACGTATTAATTTTTGCTTTTTGAAATTCACGAAATGTACCATAAATTATTCCAAAATGAATTTGGAAACTCTATAAAAAAAAGATAACAATGATCGTCAGCTCGGAATAAAAAACAAACAAACAAAAAATACGTTTATGGTACGAATTGCAAAACGCCCACTCTGATTGTTTCTTACACTCAAAAATATCTCATCCGGTAAAACGTAATCATTTTTCCATTTAATTTCACTGAATTTACCATATATTTTTCCAAACGAATTTGTTAAGGCGATCAACAGATAATAGCAATCCTCATCTTGAAATAAAATCACAAACATTTTTCCATCCAAACATCGCATGAACCCCGAGATGCTCATTTTCATGATTTCTCATACTGAAAAATATCTTATCTATTACAATGTATTAATTTTCCTAAACTCCCTACGAATTTTTCCAAAATGTCACTTATTTTCGGAATTCGGTTTCCGAGATATTTCCCGGACACCCTGTAGACGAAGGCAATTCTCCTCGTTCCTCCGTCGGGAGTTTGAAAATCGTCTGGTTCGCTTTGGGCTCTGAGTACGCATACGAATTGAGGAGGCAACGTGGCAAAACTGTAAAGCCAAATGAGCAAAAAAGGAGGAACGTTGCTTCTTCGTATCGGAACGTGAAAGGCAGGAGCCCAAGGAAGAAGGGGGGGGGGGGATATAGGAGCTTCGGATTTGGGATTGAGGCGGGTAGCAGCAAATTGCTCGAAAATAATTTTTTTCGACCCCCGTCAAGGGAGTTGTATCGCTTCCGGGAGCAGCAGGAGGGGAGGGAGGATCGAGGGCGAAACTCTCGGTGTTTCCGGTTGCTTGAGCGCAATTGTATACGTGCGCGAAATTCCTGCCTGTAGAAACGGCACAACGTGTTATTATCTATTTTACCATAGGGGTTCAATACTAGTGCAATACATGCGCATTATAAAAATATATGAATATAAATATATAAATATATTCATATATATATATATATTAGGGTGACTCGTTTCAGGGCAACTTTTTTTTCGTCCCATCTTGCCCGAAAACCTTTAGTTGGTACCCAAAAACAAACTTTCGTGAAAGGGGGGTGTTGTCAAAAAATATTTAGAGGTCGCGAATCAAAATTGAAGGTTTCCCATTTGATTAACATTGAAAAAAATGTTTTTCTCATTATTGGTGTTACCATTCCGTGAGTTTTGATATCGCGATATTTTCCAAGTGGGTTCTCATAGGAAATATGATACTCCACAATAAAGTTCATTGAACCATGGCCATAAATTCAACCGTTTCAGCGGCATCATTATTTCAAGTGAATATTGTGCAAAATATCTATTCAAAGGGCTGTAACGCCTAAACTATTAGATATATCAAAAAAAATTCAGATGAGAACTTTGTAGAGAAAGTAATTTTCTACAAAAAAGTCCTATAAGCCGCGCCCGAAAATTCAACTCTTTCTCAGCTATAGGACGATGAAGTAAAATAAATAGATTTTTTTTTTTGTTAAAAAAAAATCTATTTTACTTCATTCACCTATAGCTCAGAAAGAGTTGAATTTTCGTGCTCGGCTTATAAGACTTTTTTGTAGAAAATTACTTTCTCTATAAAGTTCTCATCTGAATTTTTTTCTATATATCTAAAAGCTTAGGCGTTACAGCCGTTTGAATAGATATTTTCATACAATATTCACTTGAAATAATGATACCGCTGAAACGGTTGAATTTACAGACATGGCTCAAGGAACTTTATTGTAAAGTATCATATTTCCTATGAGAACCCACTTGGAAAATATCGCGATATCAAAATTCGCGGAGTGGTGACACTAATAATGAGAAAAACATTTTTTTCAATGTTAATCAAATGGGAAACCAATATTTTTTGACAACACCCCCCTTTCACGAAACTTCGTTTTTGGGTACCAGCTAAAGGTTTTCGGGCACGATGGGTCAGAAAAAAAAAGTTACCCTAAAGCGAATCACCCTAATATATATATATATATATATATATATATATATATATTATAATAAATAAATAAATAAATAAATAAATATATATATTTATTTATTTATTTATTTATTTATTTATTTATTTATATATTTATAGATATATGTTTATATATACCGCGCGCTTAGACTATAAAAAACAGGGCGGACGGTAACATGATATGCGTATCGTTAAAAAAAAATGTTTTTTTTTCCCACACAGCACAAGCTGAAGCTCAGTGAGATGATTTTTTTACGGGATCCTCGTAACGACACCAATATCACGAGCGTATGTGCGAGCATCCTCTGAGGCATGCGTCGAGTAAAAAAGCGAGTAAGGGCCAGTATTCAACAAAGCGGAGCTAGGAAAAATCAACCAATCAAGCGCTGAGTTCATGCTCATCGAAGCTGAGCGGGACGATTCTATTGGCTGTTTATTCCTAGCTCCACTCTGCTCGCCTTTGGTGGATACTGACCCTCGTCGTCCCTGCACTCCTCACTCGGACTCGAACAAATTCACACACGGATTGTAACAACTCAATCATCTTAACCCGGCAAACTTTATTGCGACTAACAGCCGAGATATTCTGCCACGATCTCCCTAACGCCACGATATGATTATCTTCTTGGTATGCCTGCGAGTGATGCTCCTTCATGGATGTTCAATAAAAATACATTTGTGACTGATTGGTGCATGTTCCGTGCTTTTTATTTCTTCGCCTAGTTCGCTCGATGTTTTCGATATTTTTGTGGCGATTTATTTCGTGTTGTATTTTCGATTTTTGTATTCTACGGTTTCTGCATTTGTTATTGATTTTTGTTAAATATACAACATTTTAAATACTTTTTTGCAATCTTTTCGCTTTATCTTGTTCCGTTGGTATTATTAAATTTTTTTAATTTTTGAAAATTTCATAATATTTCGTTATTTTTTTGTCGGTCTTGATAATGAAATTAATGTATTTGGTTTTATTGATACGATTTACAAGTCATTATTTTCTTAAATATTTGCGAAAATCCCGACAATTGTCAAATTCAGATGAGCATTGATCGATTAAGGGGTAAGGCCACTGTACATTTTTTGCAAAATCGATTTTTTTTTATTGGCTTAAAAAATAGTTTAAACTATTTTTTATTTAACCCAACTATTTACACAACAAACTATTTAACCCAAACAAACTATTCGCAAAACTTTAAACGCGTTTTTCTCGAAACATGGTTTTTCAAAATGGCACGCAGCATAACTCGAACAATTTTCATTTTTTTTACTTGAAATTTTAACCAGATGTGAACATTTACATTATCTTGAGAATGTCGATCGGAATTTTCAAGAACTTTATTTATTGATTTTTTATTAACAAAAAACTTGCCGTTTTTTTCGTCAAAAATCAATTTTTTTTTTCAAACGCACGCCAAATCTACAAAAATTGATACTTTTTAAAATCCGATCGACATTCTCTAGCTATAGCCCTCTAGATTAATGGTTTTTTTTTTTGTTCTATATTCAAAAGTGCACCAGTGGTGCTGCGTGCCGCGGAGCCCTGGAAGCAAAACATGTCCCGGGAAGATAGCTGTGGAACCGCCATTTTGTTTTTTTTTTACTGTAAAAAAATTTTATAATAAAGTTTAATGTATGCCCGATAACACCATTAAAAGTTTTTTTTCAAATACCTTCAATTTCGGGAGCAAAAAATTAGTGAAAAAACCTTTTTTTTTGGGCCGTTACAGTGGCCTTACCCCTTAAATTATACAACGATATCTACACATATAGATCATATTACTTAATTATGTGTTATATCGAAATAATATATCCTAACGTATGTACAAATAATATAGCATACTCGGAAAATAATATAGCATACTCGGAAAAAATGAATTTATCATACGTGTTTATTATTTATTGAATTGATTACCGATAATATATGAACTGCCGCCCTGATCCACCAGATTTGGTATCCGCACTCAATATTAAATTCGCATATTGAATATTCACCCCCAATACGGACTTACTGTAAAAGTGCGAGAATTTTTTTAAAATAAAATTCCCATTTCCTCCGATCCCGACATTCTCAAAATAATCGCATTTTCTACGCTCTCGCTTTTTCGTATTTCTCGGAATTTCCGGCACATTTTTTCGCCTCCGATATTATCGATATTCGCGAGTTGCGAAAGACCGGGGGCAAAAAGACGAAGCACGAGTTTCGTCCGCGTGAAAACGCGGGGAATACAAGAAAGGACGGAGAAAAAAAAAGGGACAAATAAAAAGCGAAGGAATAAAGATTCTCACGAGGTTGTCGCATGCATCGTAACTGGGCCGTGCGGTTATGTGCGGCGGAGTTGCGACTCGTTGTAAACGGAAAATGCGAGGAGAATAGGGCACCGTAAAACGCGCCGTGGCGAGTCGCGGCCCGCAACCACTGTACCATGTTGCAGTAAATTTTACTCGATTCCACACATTGTCCTCACGCACCAACACCCGGGAGCTGTACGTACGGTGCGCGTATACGCCTTTGCTCCGAGGGCCAACCCTGGACGCGTACGAGAGCCGATTAATTTTTAAGCATCCTACCGGGCCATCCCATCGGCTCCGAGCTAACCGTTTCATTCTTCGGCTAATAGAAAATCCCTCACTTTCCATTCGTTACGATTCTATACATATTTTCATATCGAATCTTTGCTTCATAATCAATATCGACATCCACGATAATATTTCATTACGTTAGTTGATTACTTTTTGCATTTGTTGATTACTAGAGAAAAACTCTAAAGTTGAATAACAAATTCAGACTTGTCCAATACTTTTTCAATACGCATGAAAAATATACTCAACGGGCTATAGTCGAGCTCGCGTTCCTTTCGACGTCGCCAGTGCTCTCGGCGATTTGCAAAGGATGAAAAAATTTGGCCTAAATTTTGCTTCGTTCCCAGGAGTTGTAATGACCGTCTCTCCTCCACTTTCCGCTCTGCGAGGCACGGAAATACCCAGATTCATTTTTCTCCTTTTTGCGGTGAAAAGTTTGCCACCGAACAATTTTAAAACTGTCGTCCAAATCTCGATACTGCTTCGAGATATGTATATGGTTATAACCATAAATGAAGAAGGACGGGAGACGTCTTCGCTTGTCGTAGAGGGGTGTGAGAGGGAGGCATAAAATGTTGATCTTGTGAGGAGTTTTGCCATGGAAAGAAGTGGCATTATTCAGCAGAGTGATGGAGAATTCGGCATTTT
>OZ023317.1:2913151-2916405 GCA_964007375.1 Ophion obscuratus | reverse complement strand
TTCACTAGTCAGCCGACTTTGCGTTATTCTCCACCCCCACCGCGACGCCCCAGCGAAAGAACACTCCCTTGCGCCTTCTACCTTTGCGGCTCCGCTTGTTCATCTTCCGGTTTGAGGCTTCAAGAATTGACAAAGCCCAAATAGAGCGAGATGCCTTTTTTCGAATTTTTATTACATATTACTTTTTTTCCTTCATATCGTATACTTTATTATGTTTTTTCCCTCTTTTTCTAAATACTGAGCTCCAAAATACTGCGGTTTTATTAATATTTCATTAATATAATATTTGTATCGCTTTTCATTATATATTATAGACCATATATATGTAAACCAGAAGAAAAAAAAGACTGCAATTTTCTTTTCTTTTTCTTCACTCATACGATAGTCGATTTTACAGGAATTTTCTCTGCGAAAATAGTTCGTAACGAAATAACCAATCTTTTTCTGCGCAGCCTCTGATTTTGCAAACTTCGCGAAGGTAGTGCGAAAGTTTTTCCTGACGCGCTACCCCCGGCATCATACGTTCCCAGTGCATCGGCCTCGGAAATGCGACGTTTTTCGCCCCGACGACAAATGTTTCCCTGGGAGAAGTCGAATAAAAAAGAAAAGATAAAGCATACATTCGATCCGACGAGGAACAAAGCCGAGCACCGAAGAGTAAATCGGACATGATTGCATATATCGCGAAACACGAGGGGCGAGGGGGTTACTGGATAGAGGAGCACGCAACAGAAAGAGAGTCCACGTTCGTTTCGTCGAATCTCCCACGTGTTTGTTCGTTAAGGGATACAGTGGTTGGGTGGTATAAAAAAGTGCGGAGGAACCGGATTTACACACTGGCTAGCCTACGCAGCGTTTCCTACCATCCGGAAGCGCGTCTCTATTCACATTTGCGTCGAAAAAAAAAAAAACATGCCACCCCCTTCAACAACGGCGGCGGGAGAGATCCAGCGGGAGAATTGTACAATACAGGTTGCAACGTCGAAGCTTTTCCCTTCGTATTTTGCGCCGATTCATCATTCCCGTTTTACGGATCTCTATATCATGCGACATTTCCAAACGCGAGAAATATTCGGATTCCTCCCCTTTCCGCCCCTTCATCGGTTTATCGCCGCGGGACTCGTACGGGATTACGTGAACAAAAGTTGAAGGATAGCGAGAGAGAGAAGATAAAAAAAAATGCGTGAAAAGAATATTCAAACTTCCATTCGCGGGCGACGAGAGGCCCGTGGTGCGCCGCTCGTCCGCTAGGTGGCTGCGAGGGTCGCGCTCGCTCGCTAGCGAGCCAGCGTGTCCTGCGGTATACACAACGCCTCAGCGCTCCCAAACATTCTTCGCTGCTTCCGCGCACCGAACCCATGTACGACGTCCGAAAAAAGTCTTTCAAGAAGCAACCGGCATTCCCCGTGTCAAATTTCGTAAGCTTCTAACGTGTTCTCTCGATTTCGATGAAACAATTTCACACCGGTATAAGATGGCTGACGTTTGTTGCAAACCCATTTTTATTTACCTATCGACCTGAGCTACCAAACGAGCAAAATCTGCCGCAAATACCGCCGTCGACTCGTCACGATGATGAAAAAAAAAATTCCTCAAGGAACAATTGTGGCTAACGAACCGTCCAAAAAAGCAATGCGATCTCGACAGAAACAACTGCGAAAGAAGTTCATACATGTCTCGAGAAATAAAAAATAAAAATCAACTTGGACAACCAGCACTGGAAACCCAAACAAACCCGATCGATCAACTCTACCACGAAGAGTACTCAATTACTCGTTACAAAAGTTCTCGTCCCGTTGCTATCGCAGCGTCAAGTCTCATCGTGTTCCGCTGTCACGATCAAACGGGCAATTTTAGAAATCTCCTACCCTCAAACACATATATCGAATAAAATCCCTCGAGTGAAACGGGGAGGATCGAAAGCATCCCTCGTACATCCCCCCCCCCTCTAACCTTCCTTTTCTCCTCGTCGTTGTCACATCACGTGACTCGACGTACTCTTCGTGTGCATTTGAAGAATCGAGTCGTGATCTGATTGTATCGAAGACGTGAGTAGGTACGCGAGACACGAAGTAGGACCGGAGCCGAGTAGCGTAGAGAAGGGGGTTGTGCGCGCTCCACGAGAAACTCATTTCGCCACATGCAAGCCCGCTGAATTCGATTTCTTTCATTTTCGCGAAGTTACTCGTTTACCAAGCCGCCTCTACTTCAACCGTTGTTACGTAACGGTATCACATCAGCCAGCAAGGGGCATGACAGAAGTCTCGGAAGGGTGAGCGATCGAGAGAGAGAGGGCTCCGTCACAGTCTCACCATCCATGCAACTTTATATATTTGACAATCTTTGGACAGCGATGGGGTGCAGAATCCTCTTTCTCCATTCGCTCTTGGTCCATTTCGCTTCCTATTAAAATATCTTCTTCTCTCCCCCCTTTTCTCTCTCACGGTGTGTCCTCCAGTACAGAAATACCCTGTATCACCTCATTCCCGGTTAACCGACCCCTACAAAATGTACACCCCATAACCGGGACTATCGTGTGTTAGGCCGCATACAGGGGCACTGATGAAGGGAGCACACGCGCATGGGCTACAGCTGCAAATTACCTCATTAGCGAACAGGTAATTGTAGTTTGCCCGTCTCCCCCTCTCGTTATCGCTCCGACGACCGAGTAAAAATCTTGGAATGGAAATAGCCATATAGATGACCGTTTCGAGTTTCCTTTTGTGTTTTTATCCGGCCGCGCCGCTTCCTCCCTTTCACGCACAAACCCCCATTCGGGCTCATCTTGTTCGGAACCGTTTAGACTTCAAAGTACCACTTGATTCATCCGGCTATGATGATTTTTGGATTTTGAAAAGATTATCAAATTTCTTAACTTAGTACAGTACTACTTAGTACAGTACTACTTAGTGTAGTACTAACTTAGTACAGTACTACTTAGTACAGTACTACTTAGTGTAGTACTAACTTAGTACTACAAATAAAAACTCAGAACAGAGAGTTTCGAATGACCGCAGTCGAGGGTCGCACAAGATTGACACTTTCGAGGTCCCCTGCCCTCCCTTCGAAGGGTGTAAACGTTTCGCACCCCATAATTTGGTGCAAAGAGCGTGAGAGGGGTTGGGATTCGAAGAGGGTAACTTCCCAATGGTTACCGTCGCCTGATTCCACTCAGATACATACACAGCCACGCGCGCGCAAACACTCACACCATCAGCGACTGCTGCGTCTCGACCGGATACGAAGGCGCCACA
>OZ023317.1:2895651-2908151 GCA_964007375.1 Ophion obscuratus | reverse complement strand
TCTCGCGTCTGTCCCGAACGTCATCAACGACACTTTCGTTGCGTATACCGTGTATAATGGGTGATGGGAAATTGTCAGTACCGTTGCGTGCGCTCGTAATTATTGCGATGAATCAGATAACGTCCGAGCGTATTTGATCCCACGCCAGCTTATCACCCCTGTGATAATTGAATCGGACATGGCTGTCATGATACGTATTAACGTAGCTGCCCCCTTTTCCATGTGTTGTTTTACGCGTGCGTGTGTGCTTTCGCTGTTCGCTCCCACGATGTGACCCAAACAATGTACGAGAAAGTCTTGAACAACGCTGATGACATTGACACGCGGCCTTAAGGGCGGGGTGAAGTATTTTAATTTTTTTTTCATTTAAATTTTTTTTTTTAAATGAATGCATAATATATCAAGAATATTGTGTTAAAATTTCAAGTCGATCGGAGTAAAATTGACGATGTTATGAGTATTTGAGCGTCTATTGCTCCATGCCGTTCTCTTCTCTTCTGCGTTTTTCAAACCGTTTTTCTGAGACTTGTCATATTTGAAGTCCGTGTGCACGATAACTCAAAATCTACTGGACCAATCGCTTTGAAATTTTGCACAGTACTTCTTCACATAATTCACCAGGTATTGTCGAGAGCTTTTTTGTTTTTTTTTAATAATTACTAATTTTTCAACAACAAATTAGCCGATTTTTTTAGCGAAAATCGGGTTTTTGGCTCCCAAGTGCTACGAAAAATCGAAAAATCGAAAAAAAAAAATCATCCCGTCATTACCTCGAGAAACATCTCCTTTAACAAATGCATTTTGATTTTTTTTGTTTCAAATGATTCTGTTGCGAGTTATGGTGCACACCGCGAACCAACTTTTTTTCGAGGCGCCTCCGGGGTTTAATTTTCACTCGCTCAATTTTGAATATTTTGCAATGCAAATTTAGGAGAATGTTGTTCAAATATTACTTTATTATATGTAAATTTTTCAATAAACGAACACTATTCGTTACGCCAAAAAAAATCTTAAAAACATGCCTTTTTTTCGCCGAATTAACTTTACCCCGCCGTTAAAGGGAGATGATTCGGGCGCTGTACACCCGCGAATCCTGCATCTCCTCCCACACGTAACGCACGACTAACCTACCTGTTATTAATCCCCCCCCTCGATATCCCAGGCAATTGGCTCACGAGCCCATTAGTCCAGTCGAAATAGGATTTCACCTGGAATTAATTCCAGGCTTCGATTTTCTTTTTTTATACTTAGGGGGGGTGGTTGGTAGTGCAAATCTCGACTTTCGGGAAAATCCCCCTGGTGCGTTTGCCGCCATCTTGATTTGAAGAGGGATTTTTTTTGTTTTTCGAATAACTCGCTTATTTTCAACCTTAGAGTGAAAATAATCGTATTCAAAGTTATGGAAAATGTAATTCTCCACAAGTTTGGTGATTATAATTTTTACCCTAGGATCGATATTTATAGAGTTAGACTGCTAAAAGGGGTAAAAAACGTTTTATTTTAAACTTATCTCGTTTATTATCAAGTTTATTGTAAAAATGGTAATAAAGAATCACATGGGAAATTTTATTTCCCTCAACTTTGGTTATTAGCATTTTTACCCTCGAAACAATATTTTCGGACTTATACTCAATTTAGGGGTGAACTTTTTTTGTGTTCAATTATTTCGTTTATTATCAAATTTATCGTAAAGATGGTAAGGAGTAATCGGGTAGGAAATTTTATTTTCTTCAACTTTGGTCAGGACCATTTTTACCCTAGGATCAATATTTTCGGACTTATACTTCATTTAGGGGTGAACTTTTTACCCCTATTTGCAGTGTAACTCTATAAATATCGATCCTAGGGTAAAAACTATAATCACCAAACTTGTGGGGAATTACATTTCCCACAACTTTTGATATAATCATTTTCACTCTAAGGTTGAAATTAAGCGAGTTATTCGAAAAACAAAAAATCCCTCTTCAAATCAAGATGGCGGCAAACGCACCAGGGGGATTTTCCCGAAAATCGAAATTTACACTACCAACAACCCCCGCCTCCTAAGTATAAAAAAAAAGAAAATCGAAGCCCGGAATGAATTCCAGGTTAATCGAATTTTAGACCTATCTCGACTGGACTACATTGTTGCGAGACACGGAGGCAAACAGTGCTAAATGAGCTTGGGTCTGATCCCAACCATTGATTCGAGTCCTAGTAATACCGAAATAATGATTGCTCGCTGGGGAAAGTTTGTCCAAAAGGCTGGTGGGCCCCAGAGCTGCTTAAGGGGTTACCCCCACTTGCGATTTTGAAAAAATCGATTTTTTTATTGCATTTTTTTGAAGTATACGTATCTGAGAATATGTCCTGAAAATTTCAAGTCGATCTGAACAAAATTGACCGAGATATGAGCGTTGAAAGAGAAGAATCCGTTGTGAAAACGACCGGCTAATTGAAACTTTAAACGCGTTTTTCTCAAAGTGGCATTTCTGAAGTCGGTGACCAAGATTACTCGAACACTAATGAAGCGATCTTCTTGAAATTTTGCAGGCTTATTTAATACATAAAAATGTAGTCTTTAATCGTTCGATTTTTTTTTCGAAAAAAATGGCCGTTTTATAGCCAAAAAACGGCCGTTTTTTTTCGTTAAAATCGAACCATTAACTTTGACTGTCCGCCATTTTGTGAAAAATGAATATTTTTTAAAATCCTTCGATCAAAGACTAGTTTATACTTATATTTGACTAAATCCATCCGCATTTTTTTTTCAGATGATCCACTTCGCCGCAATGTTGGTCACCGCAAATCGTGTATATAAAAACATTATTTCATTGACGGCCATTTGCCACTAAACGATGTAATATTTTTCAATAAAAAAATTACTGAAAGTCCTTCAAGATGTGTTCTTTTTGATGGTATATTGATCGATTAAAAAGGTTTTGTAGTTTTCTTTTAAAAAATCCATGGAAAAGGCCTTTTTTGCGCTACAAGTGGGGGTAACGCCTTAATTCCATAAAATCACGAGTTGAATTGAGCCTGATTTAACGGAAATTTGACTGGATTTGTAGCTACGTTGCACTGGCATTCGAGCTACATTTCTAGCTGGAATCTCGAATATTGACAACCTTCCGGTCATTTATCGAGCGCAAATATACCGCCGTTTACCTCGAGCCGACGCGACGGAACCGTATCGATAAGCCGATAATGGCGTTTCCATGCCGGTAAATCCAAGAATGGTATCACCCGTGGGCCAGCCATATGGCATCATCGTCTTTGCGTACTCGAAGGTTTCATTTCGTTGAACGCGTTAACCATGCGAAAGACGTGTGTATAATGGGGGCAACGATGCGCCCACTTTGGTTCTCGTTTGCGACCGGAAACAGCCGTCTAACCCTCCGTGCATTGTGTTTAGGAATAATAGGGATGCGCATCCCCTCGCATTGCGAATCGCCCGGTCGGGCGTGCGACTGGCCATTTGTTCCGATACAAAGTGAACCAGTCATCCGCATATTTTCACGTGTATTACTACGCGGAACGCTGGTGCGGAACATACGTTGAATTATTTGGGTGGATGCTCGTGGGGGACGTCACGAGGTGGGCCCACGTTTCGATGTAGGCTTGTTCGCACCCCGGAAGTCAGCGTCGAGACAAAAGTAACGCTCGCGAGAAATAGTGATATGTGCATCGTATGATACATGCGGGTGTCGTCAGAAATGGGCCAGTGAGGTAGTCGGAGATGAGAC
This sequence comes from Ophion obscuratus, assembly GCA_964007375.1. Taxonomy (NCBI): domain Eukaryota; kingdom Metazoa; phylum Arthropoda; class Insecta; order Hymenoptera; family Ichneumonidae; genus Ophion; species Ophion obscuratus. The sequence goes on along the minus strand of OZ023317.1, from coordinate 2,904,426 downwards.
TTCTAGCCAGGCCCGCCACGGCAAGTGGCAAGGATCGCGGCACATCGAACGTGGACATGCCTTTTATTCACAACGTCAAGAGAATCCCTCGAAGACGCCTTCTTTTGTATTCCGCGTAAGAGGGTGGCTTGAGTGGTGAGAAGAGAAAGAACGAGACCTTAAGGGCGAGAGACCGGTAAGTGGGTAAGTGTACAAGCAGCAACAAGTCTGGGTACAGTACTGGGACGGCTTGAACGTACCGGAGCTGCGATCAACGACGGAATATATTTATGCACACGTAGATAAGAGCAAGGTTATAGCGATGCGCGAATCGGGAGAGGTGCCTACTTGAGTCGAAACTGCGGTTGAAGAACATGCCTGGACTTTATAAAAAAATATTGATGTCAATCCCTTGCGCGTTGCGAAACTGACGTCTTCGCGGGAAGGACATTTCCGAAGTCACACCATCGAATCGTACATTGGTCGCGAAATGAACAAGTGTCCTTATGATCAGCTATGACGATTCGGCGTTGTTGAGATATTAGAGAATACGTGACAGCCAATGAGGCTTGAGGCAGTCCTCTAGTTTCTCGGGTCGATAAAATCGATTTTTTGTCTTCATAAATCACATCTACAACATGTGTAGAAAATGTGTGCCAAAGGATTTTTCCGATGTTCGAAGTGGTTCATAAGTTACGGCCCTGGAACGGAGCAGGTATACGGAGCGCGCGCCGGGCTGCTCCGAAAGCCGAGCAATTCAAACACAATAAACCGCCTCTTTCTGAAGCAGTTCCAAAAGTTATAAAGCCAATTTATGAGGATTTATCCAAAGAAGAATTGTCAAGCAGATGCCTGGGAGGGGAAACTCAAAATAATAACGAGTGGCTCAATTCGTTAACCTGGACTTTTGCTCCGAAGCACCTCCATTCTGGGCCAAAAGTGGTTGACATCGCCACGTTTCTCGCTGTCATAATCTTCAACGAAGGATTCAAATCTATCCTGAAGACCTTGGAAACCCTGGGGCGTGAAAATCGGCCCACAAGCTAAAGGATATGTTCAACAGCGTGATAGATCTCGAATCGACCGTTCAGAAAGGCGCACGAGTGATGTTGTAAAACAGGCACGAATCGCGAAAAGGGAAGACGGAGCAGCTCTGCGTGACTTCTAAGAAGAAGAGGAAGGCCTATTTTATGGTCCAGGCATAGCAGATTGACGGCGAGATGAATTTTTTTGTATAAATCACATGCGCGAACTTTCAAACGCGTTTTTCTCGAAACACCATTTTTCGAAACGGTGATCACGATATTTCAGAAACTACTGCACCGATCTTGTTCAAATTTATACAGCATCTTTAATATGTTATAAGCCAGCGATTGAACTGGGATTATCACGATTGCTTCGATAGTTTTTTTTTGTACGAACGAAAAATTTAAGAAAAAATGAGTAAAAAATAGAATGTAATTTTCAAAAGTGTACAAAAAAGTCAATTTTTGTAATTTAGAATTCACTCTAGTTCAATCGCTAGTCCTAAATATGAAGATTAAAATGCCGTTTGGTTTTTTGATTTCAGATAAGCAGAACAGCCGCAATCTTGATCACCGTCAAGCACCTCTTTTACTTGATGTCTTCCTGTCGGCCACTGTAACCTTTATTCTATTATATATTTGGACTTCAAAAAATTTGTAAAGCTTATTCAAATGTTAATAAAGATTATGCAAAAACAATGAGATTGATTATTTTGATGCTTTGCCCGTAAAAAATTATTAAATTAGCCGTAAAAAACAGCCGAGAAACTGGAGGACCGCGTTAACGCTACGTATGAGCCTTAACGCTACCCAGTAGCTAGACAGATACAACACGCCAGGTAGCGAGTGTGAGATTAGCTACTGGGATAGCTTCTACAACCTTGGTAACAGCTAATAACCCAGCCAACTACTGGCAGTAGTTGGCTAGGTACTTAGCTAGGTAGCTGCCCAGCCAGCTACCGAGCCGCTGTCAAGCTAAGCAGTTTGTCATCAAGAGAGCTAGGGAGCTGGTTATCAAACTTGCTACGGAGCTGGTAATCAACTTGCTGGGTAGCTAGTCATCAAACTAGCAGGGGAGCTAGTCATCAAACTAGCAGGGGAGCTAGTCATCGAAAGAGCGGGGGTGGGGGCAGTTGTCAAATTAGCTGGGTAGGTGGGTAACAGGTCAGTGTCCAAACTTCCTACGTTACTAGTGGTCCGAACAGGTACCAAGATGCGTCGATAGCTAGATCGATAGCTATCTCCGTAAGTGCCTATTCATCCTGAATAATAGCGGCAAAATCAATTGTCCTGGCAGTTGGTAGGCAACCACTGCTAAGACAATAACCAAGTAACTACTGCTAAATAGCTGGCAAGTAATCATTCATCCTGCCTTTGTGCTGACGCAACCTGCATTTCCATCGATACAGTCGAAATGTCTCATAAAGAATGCAAATTCAAATTTCGTCAAAATGAACGTGCAATCCTGCCCTCCAATGTCACGCAAGAATTTACTTTGAGTCGGGGCTTGTCCGTACCTCGTGGATTCGCGCGCCCAATGTTTGCCTAGACTCTCTCGCCTCATAAGGGCGGGGTAAAGTATTTAAATTTTTTTTTTCATTTTTTTTAAATTTTTTAAATGAATGGATAATATATCAAGAATATTGTGTTAAAATTTCAAGTCGATCGGAGTAAAATTGACGAAGTTATGAGTATTTGAGCGTCTATTGCTCCATGCCGTTCTCTTCTCTTCTGCGTTTTTCAAACCGTTTTTCTGAGACTTGCCATATTTGAAGTCCGTGTGCACGATAACTCAAAATCTACTGGACCAATCGCTTTGAAATTTTGCATAGTACTTCTTCACATAATTCACCAGGTATTGTCGAGAGCTTTTTTTGTTTGTTTTTAATAATTACTAATTTTTCAACAACAAATTGGCTGATTTTTTTAGCGAAAATCCGGTTTTTGGCTCCCAAGTGCTACGAAAAATCGAAAAATCGAAAAAAAAATCCTCTCGTCATTACCTCGAGAAACATCTCCTTTAACAAATGCATTTTGATTTTTTTGTTTCAAATGATTCTGTTGCCAGTTATGGTGCACACCGCAAACCAACTTTTTTTCGAGGCGCCTCCGGGGTTTAATTTTCACTCGCTTAATTTTGAATATTTTGCAACGCAAATTTAGGAGAATGTTGTTCAAATGTTACTTTATTATATGTAAATTTTTCAATAAACGAACACTATTCGTTTCGCCAAAAAAAATCTTAAAAACATGCCTTTTTTTCGCCGAATTAACTTTACCCCGCCTCATAATCAACTGATACCGTTTCTTCATAGCCGCCGCGATACAAGGTATACACGCAGTGTGATTGAATACTTGGCGTCCAAGCTGACGCAGCTGAAACGATCGAAACATTCGAGATGGCTGTACAGCGAGGCTCTCTGGTCGAAACGCGACTTTGGAAAAGTTGGAGGATCTTCGGAGGACAATGGCTGGAGTTCTTATGAACGTCTTCGCCTTGCAGACTCCGTTGTGTTGCAAGTTCCTCAACACTGCGGAGACTGAATCTTTATCGGGCCTTTGTTCGTATCACGCAAATACACGCTTCACCGGATATACTTTTCTCCGGACAATTGATGCCTTGCCTCGCCGTTCCTTCTGCATCTCTTTGATCATTGTTCTTTTTGTTCCGCGCGATATCGAGACGAGGAGCTCGACAGATGTTTTAAATTATCGTTCGGGCGAATATAATTAATTTTTGTTCTTCCACGAAATCGATAAACCCGGCAAATTCTCGGATCGCAGGAAGAAGCCCCCTGACGTGATGCAAGATGAGGACGTATAGCCACGTACCAAGAGCAAATACTTCGACATGCCCATCCACCCTCAAAACACCGTACCTTCCTCGCCTGCTCCAAGGGATATCAATTCTCCACCCTCTCGTCTCCAGGTTATGTTGGGGGTTGGTGACCCGGCCGCTGCACAACGAAACGTCACGTTGCTACCCTCCCGCACTACCATGTCCGTGCTCGTCGGGTGATCCAGTATGTCAGGAGGCACTGTCGAACAGATTCAACACGCCTGTCAATGGTGTCACTCGTCACCCGGTCCGTTTGTCATAACCGCTTTCACCTCGCGCCACAATTGGGAACAAATATGCTGACGTTTGCGATACGATCAAGCCGGATCGTTAGTTCACAATGTCGGCCATTCACTTGAATAACTCATTCACAGAGAATCCCTCAATTAATTTGTCAATCCGTTAGTCAACAAAGCCCCGAGATAATTGTCAAATTTCAAAACCATCGGCCGTACCGAACCCGAGATAATCGCTATCGAAGTTGCCGAAGCCCGCGTGTTTTAGGGAGACTTTGTCCTTGAAATTGCAGCGAGAGATGCTGGCGGCTCAACATGAGCAGCTAGAGGAAGAGGAGGGATGCCTCTATGGACCAGGCATTGCCGATTAGCGGTAATTATAAACACATTACAAAACTTTAAACGCGTTTTTCTCGAAAACACGTTTTTAAAAATGGCTGACATTCTCCTGGCCGCTGTAATTAACGTATCGACCTGGAATTTGGAGAGCATACTCAGAAAATACGTCTTCACGGAATGACGGATCGTTTTTTTCGATAGATACATTTTTGCATTTATTACTTATCTTTTTATGCGAAAAAAAACGCGAAATTTCGATTTTTTTTTAATTGCCGCCATTTTCCGAAATTTGTACCAAACGAAAAACCCATCCGTCATTCCATGACCAAAGGGTCACAGATTGATAATATGCTTTGAATTTGTGTTTCAGATCAACAAAGAGGGGGCAGTGATGTCAGCCGTTTACCTCCCGCGATTTGAGGACCTGTTTTTGCGGAGCTGCAACGGCTGCCATTTTGTTTTTTTTTTCAAACAAAAATTGTTAACGTTCTGTATATCATAAATAAAAGCAAGAAAAAACCGCACTGAACAAGCTTTACGCGTTTCCTTTAAAAAAAATAAAATGTAAACACCTGAAATATGGCAGTTCGAGGACAAAGTCTCCCTTAAGCTAAAAAAACAGCATGTCCGAAGCACACTTTCCACTGTGGCAACCCAAGCGCGAAAAGGATCCTGACAACAATAAATAGCTGAGTTACAAACCCGAAGTGGATAACTTTGTTTTGCAATGTTTCGGAATTGGAGCGTTCGTATTGGATTGTCAACACACTTGTTATTGTTCGTATTGGATTGTCATTCCTGTTCGTATTGGACAGTCAACACTCCTGTTCGTATTCGTCCCAAACCCAAACAAACCCAAACAAACCTAAACACAGGACCAAACAAACCCAAACACAGGACCAAACAAACCCAAACACAGGACCAAACAAACCTAAACAATAATCCCGTTCGTATTGGATTGTCAACACACTTGTTACGCTGATGAAAATTGTGGCGTTCGGCAAAGTCAATGGAACGTTCTCACGTTCGATAAATACACCTCCGTATGCACGTGCAGAGGACTTTTAAAGGCGTTCGAATTATCGTACGAAAGATATCGCTGCCATTATCGTTTCTTTCACGCTCCTCGAGTACACGTACGTGGCGGAAGCTCCAATCGACCGGGAACACGCGACGGCACGATACATTTGTCGCTATTGCCGTTATTATTTTTCTTCATTCTCCATGTTCTTTTCGCTTATTAATAGTGCAAACAGGACTGCATTTTCTCGCCTTGTTTTTCTTTTTTGTCCGGCTCGATTCTTTTCTCGGGCGGAACGATATGTAAGTAGCACGTAACTCTACTTGTGAATTTCATTAATTTTTTCGCTCGATGTCTCGCGAGACTAAAAATTATTTGCATCAAATTACTCGGAGACGACGAACTTTCGTCTCTCTCGATGTACGCGAAGGAGATAACGCTCTAATTGAAGCTTAACGAGTCTTTCCATCTCCAGGAATATTTCGTATCTCAAAATGAAAATTTTAAGAAAGATACTTGAATTAGTTTAGATATAAAATGAAATGACATTACTTTGAAGAATTAATTCTTTTCTACGAGCTGCACGAATCTTTTGTCAGAGTATCCGATCTTTGTCCGATTGTGAATAATGGCTCTGCTAAAAAAAAAAGGCTTTGGTGGAAAAGGTAAAAAGCACTCAGCAGGGACTTGCGTGGTGAGAAAATGAGTCAAAGCGATCGTTCTGCATAAATCTTTGGCAGTCTGGAGAACTTTGAGGGTCGATTTTTTTTTTATTTGCCCGTGGATTCTCGCAAACTCCCTTGGTCCTTATCACGAGTAGGACGATGTTAGACATAGGAGATAAGGAAGGGCTGGGTTAGGGGCCAAACTCACCTACAACCTGGAGATAGCCAACCTGGCTCTTCATGGGATCGGTGTTTATCTGACACATGTAATCACCCTGGTCCGATTCTCTCACGTCCTTTATGTGTAGGTACCATGTTCTTTTGTCCGTATGAGTCACGGCTATCCTGTGATTCTTCGTTATCACGTGGCTGGCTATTGTCAGTATCGTTTGCGTATTTACTCGCAGCCACGCCACCTTGAATCATTGAAGAAGAAAAAAAGTTACAATTTTTTTTTTTCAAATCTCTCGAAGCGATCGATATCGTAAAATAAAAAATTGAAAACCCGCATGATTTGTTGTTTTTTTCTTTTTTCAGCATAATTGAATTTTGTTCTTGTTTCATTATTTTAATTGTTATATTCTCGCATTGTTAGTTTTCTCATTTCATTTTATGATTTATTTTTGACAACTTTCTTTTCATTTGTGCCCAGCAAGGTTCAATTTTTTTTGCTAAAAATAAAAGCGGACACTTTTTGGCAATTTTTGGCAAACCCAAACAAACCCAAACAATTAAGAAAAAAAATTGTGAACAAAAAATTGTGAATAAAAAAATAAAAATTAATATAATTTGTACACATTGATCAAAAGTAGGGAAGAAAAAATATTAACGGGCATATCCTTTCGTATGCCCGGCTATTAAATCTGAAAGCCCGCAACGTTCAATCTAAAGTATTCAAGATCGTCGATATTTTGCGTTTCCGGAAATGCGGCCGAGCGATCGCCGAGAGAACATAGAGAAGGAGAGAGAGGGGGAGAGCACACGAGGAGTCCAATCAGTCCGTCGTTGCACTAACAATGCGTATGCGATTGGAATTATATTCTCTGTGAGTCAATAAAACATCCATACCACGTCGCTCTACATGCGCATAGAAATAGCGACGAGACCTCGCCGGTGTACACAATAAGCCTGTCTCTCCCTGACTCGGTTCGACTGTCCGTGCGGATACGCACTGTGACTACTGTCGAAACGGCCGTGATGGGAAAGGGCCGAACAGAAAGGGCCTTTATATCGCGTTGGAGCGTCGCGAAGCCATTCCAACGGTAAACGTTGCTTTGTCGCTCCTGTCATTCAATTGGCCGCCGGCTCCTCTCCGTGTACACGCACTTAATTAAGGGAACGTCCAAATCGTCAGCTCTAATGACGTCGAGTGCATAGATTATATGACGTTTTCGGACAAAAGACTCACCCCTAATACTATCCATGGGAATAGAGCAAATATCTCGTTCATCATGCCAGCCCAACCACCCAATTGCTTCAACTATATATATATATATATATATATATACACACAGGGTGTCCCATTTTAATCTTACACCTGAATTTTCTCGAAAAATATTGCTCGGACGAAATATTGTGTGGAACAAAACTTCTAGGGATTGAAGGGGGACGTTTGAAAAAAATCTATTTGAGGAGCCAAAATTCAAAATGGCGGCGTTACAAAGGCCGACATGTTTTTTTCAAACGGAAACATAACTTTTTTTTATTGCCAAAAAATTTGTCAGCTGAAAACTAAAAACTTTTGTTGAAAAATTTTTTTGATAAAGTTCATAGTTTTCAAGTGAGAACATCATTTTCAATTATTTCAGATGTATCCAGGATTTGTGTGTGTGTGTGTGTGTGTGTGTGTGTGTGTGTGTGTGTGTGTGTTTTTTTCGACCCATCGTGATCAAAGTTCGTCAAGGATTTAAAGAAACACGTTTTTGGGCCTGAAAATGGCACAAACGCTATTAAAATGGAAAAAAACTATTTTTCATCGATTTTCCTCCAAAATTTTCTCATGAAATATCGTCCAAATTTGAAAACAAAAGAACAAAAAAAAACCAAAATTTTCAACAAAAAAATTTGATTCTTTTTTTGTTCAAGTGGTCATACATTCGAAAATACAACAGTGAGCGGCTTGCCGTGAGACATTTAGTCTAATTGTCCCTACCACCGGCATTTGCGTTAGCCAAAGCGTAGGAGGTTGCATGGCTGAGTCTGTTGCAGACCATTCGCGTTACCCAGAATACACCACGTGGAGGTTGTCCACACACACACACACACACACACACACACACACACGCACGCACGCACGCACGCACACACACACGCACACACACACACACACACATACACACACACACACACAAATCCTGGATACATCTGAAATAATTGAAAATGATGTTCTCACTTGAAAACTATGAACTTTATCAAAAAATTTTTTCAACAAAAGTTTTTAGTTTTCAGCTGACAAATTTTTTGGCAATAAAAAAAAGTTATGTTTCCGTTTAAAAAAAACATGTCAGCCTTTGTAACGCCGCCATTTTGAATTTTGGCTCCTGAAATAAATTTTTTTCAAACGTCCCCCTTCAATCCCTAGAAGTTTTGTTCCACACAATAGTTCGTCCGAGCAATATTTTTCGAGAAAATTCAGGTGTAAGATTAAAATGGGACACCCTGTATATATATA
>OZ023317.1:2865651-2893151 GCA_964007375.1 Ophion obscuratus | reverse complement strand
GGCAACGTCCGATTATTTCCCCTTTTACTACTTGTGTTAATATCAGCGCGTTCCTTACAAGGAACATCCCTCGGGTGACACCCTTCGACTTTGCTGAAATTTGGATGTGTTATAAAGCACTGAAAAGTAAGCGATACGTGTTTTTTTTTATCGGCGGAAAAACGGTTTTAAGGGGTGAAACGAACCCTCGAAAATAGGGGTGTTTTTCGTCGATAACGTTATCGTTCTCATCTCCAATGTATAGTGGAAAAAGAAAAATAAACATTGTTGCAATTTGAATTTTTTTAATATCTCGTAGCGTTGAAACGTTATCGACGAAAAACGAAAAACATCCCCTATTTTGAGGGAGCGTTTCAGCGCTTAAAAACGTTTTGCCGCTGATGAAAAAAAAAATACGTATCGCTTACTTTTCGGTGCTTTGTAAGATATCCAAATTTCAACAAAATTGAAGAGTGTCACCTGAGGGATGTTCCTTGTTAGTCGGAAATCCTCAATAATTCCTTTGCACTACTTGCGCCGAAATTACACTCCCCTTGGTCGGGATTCTCGTACGCTGCCTTTTATACTGTGTACGTTATTTCGGGCACTTTCCTCAGTTGGCCGCTTTCCTTGCCTTATCCGCTCGTAATTGCGCCCTTTTACTACTGATGCCTCCAATATCGAAAGAGTTTCGTATCTTCCGCTTCTTTTCCCTCTCTTTCTATATTGCAGTCAACGCCACAATTCTCATCCAGTTTGCTTAATTCGTGCGCGAAGAAGGACGAGCAAAAAGTATTCGATAAAAAGCTATAAAAAAAATCACAAACGACGAGCATTCCAAGAGCTGTACGAATAAGAAATTAAAAAAAAATGATAAATATCCTCTCGAATTTCAATATTCACATACGACGAAAATTCGTTTTGCAATGATATTAAAAAAATGTAATAAAAATGTACGTATGGGACATTAATTATGGGCTCCTCCCTGGCGCGAGTTCACAGCTATAGCCGATAAACAAAGGGGGTTTCCGTTATTTTCTTTGAAAAAGAATCAAGAGAAAAAAACGATCGCGAGCGGGGGAACTGGAGGAAAAAGAACGAGAAACATTGGCGAGATGGTTTCGTCCGCAGGAATAGTGCAAGCCGGGAGCACCTTTGGAGAATGGCGAAAAAGGAAGGCAAAAATAAAATAAAATAAACAACCCTACGGAGCCGAATGCATGCGACACGTATACGGTCCGGACGTTCTTGGGCTCGAGCAGCAACCGTCCCATCTTCGCTATGTTATCGTCGGTTGTATTATTATATGTCCCTCTATATATTTATATATCTAAATATATACATACGTATGCATGCGTATAGAGAGAGAGAGAGAGAGAGAGAGAGAGAGAGAGGGAGGGAGAGAGAGAGAGAGAGAGAGAGAGAGAGAGAGAGGGAGAGAGAGAGAGATGGAGGGCTTGGACGTACGCGATGAGAAAGACGACGTGGATGGCGACGACGTCCCGGTGCCAACGTCGCCGCACATTACTTTTCGTTTTGCTCGGATATTTTCATTTCCGCGACGCAAAATAATGCGGCTTAGCAGACGAGAGCTTTCCACCCACCCAAGAATCCAAACAACATTGTGAGTCCTATCTTCGTCTCTTCTCCTTTTTTCTCTTTTTGTGCCTCTCTCTCTCTCTCTCTCTCACACACACTCTTTCTCTATCTCTATCTTTCATTCCATTTGGGGCCCTAGCTACCCTCTCTTGTCGGTGCGAAGCTTTACAAAACTCGCCGAGAGAGTTGGATTTCGGCAAGGAATGCGAGGAATAGCGTGCGTTAATTAAAATTTATGAACACACTCACCCTCACGGATGATAAAGGAACGTTTTTCTAGAGAGAGAGAGAGAGAGAGGGAGAGAAGATTACCATCATAGGATCCGCTTTAGAATCAAGAAGTTTCATTGAAACTCGTCGATACGTGGGTCTCGGCATGGACGCTTTTTTACTTCATAACCTCACTTTAACTATCCTTCCTCACCGGATGCTCATTTCCGGTGGTCCTTTAACGTCTAACAAGGAACATCCCTAAGATGATACCCTTCGATTTCGTTGAAATTTGGATAGTTATAAAGCACCGAAAAGTAAGCGATACGTAATGTTTTTATCGGTGGAAAAACGATTTTAAGGGGTAAAACGAACCCTCGTAAATAGGGGTGTCTTTCGTTTTTCGTCAATAACGTTATCGTTATAATCTCCAATGTATAGTGCACAAAAATAAACATTGTTGCAATTTGAATTTTTTAAATATCTCGTACCGTTAAAACGTTAGCGACGAAAAAAGAAAAACATGCCCATTTTTGCGGGTGAGTTTCAGCCCTTAAAAGCGTTGTTTCGCCGATAAAAAAAATACACATCGCTTACTTTTCGGTGCTTTATAACATATCCAAATTTCAACAAAATCGAAGGGTGTCACCTGAGGGATGTTCCTTGTAAGACGAAAAGACGAAAAGAGGAAAAAGAGATTTGTGTGCGAGTCTCCGAAAATCCTCAATTCTCACGAGCGGGGAGGATCCCATGCAGACATTTTTTGGGGACTCCCCAGATCCTACCAGATCCCTATGGGGATTTGATAGGGACGCCCCAAGTAAGGAGTCCACACTGGAATCCAAATAGATTTGTTGGGGATTCCCCAGGTTCTACCAGATCCTTATGGGGATTTGATATGGACACCCCAGGTAGGGAGACCACATTGGAATCCAAATGGATCCTGGCCTGTTTCCAGATTAACGTGGTTTGAGAATTTTTTACTAGAAATTATATAAAATAGGATTTCGCGACGCTCTGTAAAAAATTATTCTTTGATTGTCCCGTGCACAGATTTGCTTAGGAGTTTCAAGATGCACCAACGTGTTTCTAGGAATTTGTTAGGATATCGAATAATACAATATATAATTATATTCTTTAGTAACTTCTTTACTTTAGTGCTTACCCATATTGTATATTTATAGTTTGTTATGGGCTAGTATTTTTTATACGAATAAAAAAGCTTGTTATAAATTTTAATATGCACACTTTTTGAATTTTTAATACTTGTGCGCATAAAAATTTGTTTTGGACGTGACGGCAATCGGGTTACGATTGCGTCTGCGGTTTATCGCTGTGGGTGTGGAGTTTTGTTAGAGCGGCTTAAATGAGGTTTTAAAAGAAAACTAAATGTAAGTATGAAATCATATTTTTATAAACATGATATCTATTACACATTCGCTTAAGTTTGTAGCCCGTAACATCAATTTCCACCCGACCCGGTGGATTTTTCATCGGGATCCAATAGGGATTCCCCATCGGGATCTAACAGGGATTCCTTGTCGGGAGCCAATAGGAATTCCCTATCGGGATCCAATAAGGATTCAGAAAATCGCTTCCGACAAAAGAAAGACGTCGGGCGATAGAACATAAGCGGCGCAGGGTACATATATATTCGTGTCGTCGTTGAAAAGCGCGCGACGATCGAGTTACTGCGCAATCGCGATCGTAAAATTTATTTACTCCAAACACGCATTAATGTTTGTTACATTCCAATGATGCAAGCATCAACCTTATTAAAGTGTTTAAATTTTATATAATATGAAAAGTATTCAAAGAATATCCCGCCACTAACTGCACAAGTATTTTTGCTTAATAATAGTATAAAAAGTGTATAAAAACTACGTTACAGCATTAGAAGTATTTAAAGTATTTTTAAAAAGTTCATAAAGTATAAAAAGTACTCGAAGATATAGATATAAGATATAAGTATTCGAAGAATACTATACAAAGCACTATAAATATTCAGTATGGGTAAACAATTTTAAAAAACAAAATAAGTATATTGTGGTATTCGATATGTACTCCTTTGTAAACAATAAATTGATCTCTTCAGTGTATCGATGCTTTTATTTTTTGTAGCATTTTGGGCTTACAGAATGCGATATGATCGATCAAGCATCGTATCGGATTCCGTTCAATACTGTGGGGAAGCTTTAAGATTCTTACATTGGATTCCGATGGGAAATCCCTATTGGATCCTAATAGGGAATCCCTATGGAATCCCTATGGAATCCCGATAGGCATCCCTACTGGATCCCGATAGGCATCCCTACTGGATCCCGATGGGAATCCCTTTTGGATCCCGATGGGAATCCCTTTTGGATGCCGATGGGGAGTCCCTCTTGGAATCCAATGTACGAGCGTGACGTTTCCTGATAGGGATCCAATGGGGTGTCCCGTTGGATCCCTATCAGGGAGTAGGGAGAAGTAGGGGAATCCTATAGGATTCCAAACACAATTTCTACCTGGGATGTGAGATGTATTGTCGCGAGGACAGAACGTTTTTTTTCCGTCCAAGACTCAATACAACCTCAAATTTTCTTCAAACGGTTATTCCGGCAGGATTGACCCTACGAATACGTTGGCCAATGCCCGACACTTTGGCTACGTGAATTATTCGGTTTTTGGGGCGATGCTAATCGCCTCCTCGACCATCGGCATCTACTTCGGTTGCTTCGGGAACAAACCGAAGACCCTACAGGAATACATGCTCGGAGGCCAAAGGATGGGTTTCTTCGTCATAGCCGTCTCACTCGTTACCAGGTAAAAAAACTTTGAAAAGCGTAGTGCCAAAAATTCTTTCACAAAATCGGTATTCGGCACAAAACTTTTTTGACCTTTCGTCGAACATTTGTCCTTCTTTACTCTATGTTTTTCTTGCGTTTACGCAGCCACATATCGGCGGTCACGTTGATCGGTGTACCGACCGAGGTGTATCTAAACGGGACCCTCTACTGGCTCATGTGCCCTTCGATGCTCATCGTCGGTCTGATCACGACTCAAATTTACATTCCGGTTTATTGGTCACTCAAAATAACGACGGTCCAACAGGTAAATCGATGTTTTTCGCCAAGCAATTCGTTGGCCATTTTTTTTTCTTTCAAACATTACACGCTTACTAGGCTTCTATATATGGCGATTATTTTTAATTATTCTTTTCGTGCGTCTGGAAGCGTAAAATTCCGAATTACCAAAAATCAATTGGTAATTCGGTAAAGCAAATATAATTCGCTAAAGCTAATATAAAAAACATTCAGAGGAAGAAGTACCATATATTATTATAATTCATAAGACAATGAAAACAATTTTGAATAGTAATATAATCGTATTAAATCGCCTATTAAAATAGCAACAAATGACATATATTAATGATATTATATTATTATTCAAAGTTATATTTATTGTTAAAAATACAATATTTTATATATGAATATATAATCGTAACACACAACCTATGGAGCCTATATTTCTTGCAAGCATGTATACATGGTTCTAGCCAATTGATTATACAACTTCGTACCGCCACATTATATTATAATTTAATAATATCCTCATTGTTGTATACAATTGTTTATATATAAATAGATAATAATAAAGCGCTGTCATCGTGAAGCAAACTCTCTCTCTCTCTCTCTCTCTCTCTCTCTCTCTCTCTCTCTCTCTCTCTCCCCCCTCTCTCAGACTCGCTTGAAATTCATCCGATGCTTTTGCTCTCCCGACCCGATGTTTAAGGTCCTCTCGCACTCCGTCTACGGTACCCCGTTTGCGTATACACTCGTGCAACGCCTTCCCTCACGAGGAGGTTCACTCCTCGCCCTCACCGAAACGCCCGAGGATATTTCTTCACTCCGCGAGCGAGTTTGGAGCTCGCAACTCCTCACCCCCCCTTTCCTGCCTCTCTCCTCAACTCCCTTACGACAGCGACGACGTCGACATTACTTTATAAATTACAGACCAAGTTTCCTCAGCCGCTTGCGTTTTCCAACTCCGGGCCCAAGACTTTCGAAGGGATTTTGCTTTCTGGCTTGAGAATACGACCACCCTAGTATTTCCTACCCTCACACGTGTATACGTACACTTATCGTATTCTTTTCTATACTATATCAAGAGACGCGGAAGAGTCTTGACGCCAAGTAATTAAAAAAAAAAAATCGACTCCATTTAGCACCATTGACACTGGTGAACACGCCGCGACTCTTTATACAGGACGATGTACTTTAGCAGACGACTTTTCAACTTTGAATCGATATTACGCGAACATTTTTCCTATCGACGTGGTTTGGGTCATTTTTCGATCCGTCTACTCAAATTTGAGATCTCAACATATTCGTCCTAATTTCCAAACGATTTTTTTACTACGAAAATTATTCCACACGTCGATTTGTTGAATCGAATAAAGTCATTCGGTCGTATCGTAAACATACTACATACGTCCTTTTAAGTATCACTTAACACTTTTTCTTAACTGTGCAATAGAAGCGTTTTATGTTAGACGCTCTGCGCCACCTCGAGTCGTAGCCCCGTAATACGCAGCGCGCTTTGAGGAGAGTCTTCGAAAAACAATACCCCAAATTTCAGTCTCACGAAAATAATTTCTTCACTTTCGACTTCAGTGTCGACTTCAGTTTCTCGACAATAATTGCCCGAATAAACAATTTCTCAAATACAATTTCCCGAAGGAACAATTGCCCGAAAACAATTTACAAAATAAAAATTTCTCGAATACAAGATACCGAATGGACAGTTCCCGAATGAAACTTTCCCAAAAAAAAACCCTAACAAACCCAAGCAAACCCAATTTTAATTGAATGATTAATTGAATAATTTAATAATCTTATAATAGTTTAAGTATTCAGTTATTATTAAATTAGTATCGTAACTAACATGTACACTTTTCTAAACGAAAGTATAATTTAAGGATTTATTAAGTTTTTTTCAGTGAGTCAAACTGAAAAGAAATCGGAAGATTTTTAATGCAAAATGATACAGTGTAATATAGCGGCGGCCAACTACTTAAATTTTCCAACTATATCTTGACGTAATTTTCTATAAAATGAACGCGGGAATATTGTATCAATTTTGATCAAACATTTAATTTCAGTATCTGGAAATGCGGTTCGGTAAGAAGCTGAGGGCAATCGGTTCCATCCTCTTTGGAGTCAACACAATGCTTTTCCTACCGATACTAATTTACGGGCCCTCGCTGTCCTTTAGCCAAGGTACATACTTTTATTCACTCGAACTACCCGTCATATATATGTGGACACAATTGTATATAATTCATTACGTATTTATTAATGAACATATATACGTGTTAATATACAGTGCATATGTTGTTATCGATTAATAGTTCGTAGAGGAATTATGTAGGGAAAGAAGGTTAGAAATAATTGTTCGCTTGGAAACAGACAAACAAATCAATCGGCTCGGAGAAAAAAAAAGACGTAACAAAAAATACCTTTTTTGGGGGACGCATCAGCCCCACAAATCCGCACATACCGTCCAGGTCACACGTAGTCACAGAGGAAAATGTCTGCTGCAAGCTCCAATGTTTTTTCTGATAGTACAAAAAGAACCTTCGGTTCTCGTATCCAAGCGAAAATGTCCGCGGAAGCAGGCACGAACAGTGACGACACCGCCGTAATTGTTGCTTCAAATATGAACACTTATATTTTACCAGTATTTTTTTAAGCTGGAATTCAAAGTACCTTATCCTACGCTGGGAAAAGTAACAGTCGCGTATTCCTCATTTCGTATTTGCAGTGAGCACATTTGTGCCCTTGTCAAACAAATGCAAGAAGATCGACCCGATTTTTCTTTACGCTTCTCCTTGAAAATTAAAACAGAATTCTTATGTATTTTTTTTTTATTGTCTTGCTACGGCGTACGTTTCATTTATTGTAGCTTCCATGTATGGGGTATTTCCCCTTATTACATTTCCCACCATTTTCTCTACTCCACATCCCTAAAAGATTCCCACCTTGCGACCGCAGCCGATTTCCCCCTCTGTATCGCATTCACCATGACATTTTTTGCCATGGGTATAGGGAAACTGGGGAAAACCTATACCAATACAGCCGGTCACGAGTTTGCTTACCAGTCTCGGAGCTGGTCGCGTTTCGTCAAGAAATAGTTTACAAGCTACGACATCCGTGTAGAACTGAAGCTAAGGTCACGCCTGTGTTTTTATTTTTTTCCGAAACTACGAGACGGCGATTCGCATCCGCGACCTCCCGATGTGTTGATTTCAGAAGCAAGCACGCTAACCACTAAACCAGCACATCGGTTTTCAGAACCGAAGAACAGAATTCTTATATTTTAGACTCTTGGAATTCTTGACATTACTTCCAATCTCACTGAAAAAAAAAAAACAGAAACGTAAGGTCACCGTATCCTTGACAATTGGACTTGGCCCTGACATGGTCTTCCTGGTTTGGTATGTTTTAGTCTCGGGGATAAACTTACACGCGATCAGCGCCACAGTCTGCTTCGTGTGCACCTTCTACACTATGGTGGTAAGTCAAGGATGCAACGTAAATGAGGCTTTACCGAATTTTCGTCCCGCGAATAAATTGAACTTGACCTTGAACGCGTACCCAGACAAACATGTTTGCCCTCGAATCCAAACTTGACCTTGAGGCTTCACTCGTTGCCCTCAGTTGGACCTAGAACTGGGAGTGCAACCTCGAAGTTTGGTTTAAGATCCAACTTGCGAATGACCTCGCGTAGAAGATTAAAATGAGAATCGCGCCGCTCAAGTACAACCTGGAGGCGTTAGATTCGGTTTGGTTGCCAATGCAAAATCAGTCCATTGAGTCTAGCCCGGGTCACCCCGTGTGCACCTTTGTTTGGCCCGTGCCTCCATTGAGGACTCTTCGTATGACGTAAAAGCATTAACTTTTGTACCGCGTCGCCACAGGGAGGTTTGAAGGGGATCGTATGGACGGACGTGCTGCAGGCAATCATTATGTTGGGCTCGTGCATCACTTGGGTCACGATCGGCACGTCGAACGCTGGCGGTGGATCCAGGATATGGGAAACTGCCAACGAGGCCGGCAGAATGCGAATATTCGAGTTGAGTTTGCACGCAGATATTAAACGTTCGTTATTATTATTACTATTATTATATTCCCAATCAACCCGCGATTGCGTTATCGAACAAGTAAAACCGCAGGCGTCACGACAAAACGCACGTTAAATTTGTAATTTACACGCCCGAATGGGCCGTAACGAATGATAAACGGAGAGGCATAGAAAATTTCGACAGTAGGATGGATTCGACCAATGAATTATTGATGATCACGGCGATTACGAAATATTTTTTTTTCAGAATGAATCCGAGCCCCTTTGTCGCGCGAAGCTTCTGGACTATGACCCTGGGAAATATCGGTCTGTGGGTTGCTAACAGTGCCATCAATCCGACCACCGTGCAACGCTATGTCGCGGTTTCCAGCCAACGCAAAGCCACGCGGTATGAAATCAATTCGACATTTCCACGTGTCCATTTAAGCCATTTACAATGAGATCATTTTAATCAGTTGAACAAACGAGCGGATGGTCTTATTGAACGTATAATGTATAATGCTTAGAACTAATGCGAAGCATCCCAAAAATCGCGCACGCAACATCGCGAAATGGGAAGATTTTTAAAATCTGAGAAGAACAGTCCTTTTCCGATTTTCTTTCCGATGCACCGTTGCTTGAATATTGATCGATCAATCATAGCCATTCGAGCGCTGCCAGGTTCTCCCACTACGCGGTCGGACCTATTCGAAGAGACTAGGAAGGGCGCCGCTACGCTCTTACTCGATGCTTGACAATCCCCACTTTGTGCTCTACACCTTCTCACTGCGCTTCATTGGCTATCTCTAATTACGGAATATCTACGCAATGCCTCATCAGAGATAAAAATGGATAAGAACTTTTCGCATCGAAATAAAACGATCTACCTACCCTGAAATATTCGGCTTCTAAATACTGAATATACGATCATTTTATCCTTCTTGAGCTCAAAGTTAAACTTATTCATGAGTGGACAGTACTGCGAGATGAAATCTAACGGTAGTCGAGATTTAATTCCTTTGAAGAGACGAATAGCTCCGAATTGTTCGAGCGTAAATTGGTCCAGGGTCTGTGTAATGGGTACACCTCTCACTCCGGTAATATTATATACCACCACAGTACCTAAGCCTCACAGAGGCCTGGAGCAAGGGCCAGAGTGCGAGTAAACGACTTCCACTTTGAATCTCCTTTCGCGGTACAGAGTTTTGCTTTCTCTCTCTCGCTCTCTCTCTCTCCTCTCTCCATACTTGGGCAAACAAGGCGAGTGGGATACGCACGTGCTGGCCTCTACATTCATCCAAACACACACACACACACACACACACACACACTCGCACTCGCAAACGTGTTGGCCAACGAAGCGAGCGGCTAGGTCTCGGCTTTTCGCCAACACCCTAATTATTCCTGGCCCGTTAAACCCGTTTAGTACATCGATTTGGCAGTACTTGCACATATTATTCGACACTCCGTGAGCAAGTGCAGCCCTCTGCGCCGTGCTGTACAAGGACGACTCCTTTCCTTCGTACGAGGCTTCCTAAAATCCGCGAAAAGGCTATCTCAAGCTCGAGAGTCGAATACAAGCACTTTGCAGCTAATAAAATCCTTATTATGCCTTCCTCAAGGTTTTTCGGCTCAGCATTGTAGACTATTAGAATTTAGCTTAAGCTATCGATAGCGTCGTGGTTTTTTTTTCAAATTTCTGTCATGCAATTTCAGCGCATCGTTTTCCTGTGAGAGTAATTTGAAAGGATTAGCGTAGAGAGAAGCGGAGAAATACTAATAAAATTGAGGAATTATTGCTCCTTTAAATACATGATATATATATATATATATATATATATATATATATATATATATATATATATACAGGGTGTCCCAGAAGTAACGTACGCTCTTCTAACATCTGGTAGGAAAAAAAAATTCTGAGACGAAAAGTCCTCAGTCATTTTTTGATCAGACGCATAAATAATTAATTATGAATTAAAATAAATAGCCAATCAGGTGCGTTGTAATTGCGTGTGCCTGGAAATGTGTACGGAGGGAAAATTCCGAAAGTATGTGCCCACGTACACTCACACACACTTGCACACACACACGCACACACTTGCGCAAACACACACGCGTACGCACGCACGCGCGCGCGTGCGCACACACATACACACACACACACACACACACATATGCTTTCGGAATTTTCCCTCCGCACACATTTTTACGCGCACGCAATTACAACGCATTCACCTATCCCGCCTCTCTACGCTGCCTTTCCGCTGTAGCGCGCACCTGATTGGCTATTTATTTTAATTCATAATTAATGATCTATGCGTCTGATAAAAAAATGACTGAGGACTTTTCGTCTCGGAACTTTTTTTTCCCACCAGATGCTAGAAGGGCGTACGTTACTTCTCGGACACCCTGTATATATATTGGGGCGGTCCTTATTTTTGGTAATTTCGAATTTTACTGCTCGCACCGGCCAAAAAGATTATTAATCTATATAAAAAAAACAGTACGTGAAAGACGCAGCTTGTGAGTTAATTTTAAACGGTGCCTCCAAAGGAGTGAATTTTTTTATTTAATTAACAAGGGCGTATGGACCAGTTGCGGTAAATTTTTTTTGTCTGATTTAATATTGCTCCGAAAAATTTGAAACTTACTGAGTGTCTCTATTGTAGTTATAGATACTTCAGAAAAAAATAGGAGATTTTTAGCGACACAAGTTTTGTACGAACCGCTTGGCCAACATCAAATATTATTTGAACTGCTTGAAAAAGGAAATATATATATATATAGTACATAATATTATGGATGTATAAAAATGATGTGCAGAAATATATTTGAAAAATATTGCAGAGCTGTTGTACTGTATTGTGCTGGGATCATTTGTCTGACCACTTTGAGCACGTTTACCGGCCTCATAATATACACGATATACGGGGATTGTGATCCGGTCCTTGACGGGGTGAGTTATCGCATAATCTATGTATTTTCACGTATTTCACGTCCCAGAGGTGGCAGACGATATTTGAATATGGCCGATCAAAGTAGAGCCTCAAACGTAAACAATTACTACGTTCTTGATCTCCTGCGAGCCGGCTATTGGATTTACCGCCATGTTAGATTGTAAAGAAGCTACTGAAGTGAATAATTTATATCCCGCTAATTTTTAAGCTCTGTCAGCTTTGGTTTTAGATTTTTTAAGGTTATAAAAGTCACTGGCCGGTTTCGAGATAAAGTGTTTCTATTTTTCAGCGCATCCTTTTTACAAGAGATGTCTGAAATTATATTTATACATTGTATATAACAGACATAACTTTTCATATTATTTGATCTATTATTTATAAAGATACAAACTTGGAAAGAATAAGTCTTGTGGAATGACGACAAACTCGCATTGATGGGCGTCATTTTCAGAGCGACTAACCACTTTTTTAAAAAGACTTATTCTTAAGGTGGCTGAAGCAACGACAATTTACGTTTATTATCCGTCTTGCACCCTGGAACATAGCAGAATATCGAGGAATTTTTGGTTCTTAAAACGTTGTCCATTGTTATCAAACCAAGCTTACTATACTAGTAGAACTTCTACCTTAAGGTTGTTATGGATTTTTTCCGCCGGGGGTGAAGTACGAGTGAAGCGCCTATGCTTATGCACGAAGCCGATTCACTGTTACCAACTGTTAGCTTTCAAATAATCGTCATATAAAACGTGCGTTTTCGAACTATTTTTCTACATCTATTTGTAATAATGTGCGTTTT
Organism: Ophion obscuratus; assembly: GCA_964007375.1. Classification (NCBI taxonomy): domain Eukaryota; kingdom Metazoa; phylum Arthropoda; class Insecta; order Hymenoptera; family Ichneumonidae; genus Ophion; species Ophion obscuratus. Next base: position 2,880,500 of record OZ023317.1, on the reverse strand, counting down.
TGAACATTCGGTGATTACATTGAGTCTTTTCATTACTTTGTATAATTATTTTCTATAACATGTTCACGCTCAATAAACGTGAAACGAATTCGCAACGTCGTCAATCGTGGTACATAATAATGCCCAGGCTGGCAGAAGTGTCCCGAAGTAGAGACATACCAGTTCGTAACCTCAATATCGGCCCAAGGAGCTGTCAAAAATGAATATCGGTCTGAGTAAAAAAAAATGCCACTGGAAAGAAAAAGTGTGTACTAAAGCTGTCTACTCGAAGAAATTAAAAAACTTCAATAATTTCCCGACATTCTGAAAAAAATGTATGTATGAAAAAATTCCGCGTTATTTTATCTTTGCCTAGAAATGCCTAGAAATGTATAATTTCTGAACATAGTTATCAAATTAATATTAAGTAAATATGATTAATTATATATAATATTATTATATATAATTAATAATAACAATTAATACTAATTAATATTCTCTTAATTACTAATTAAGAGAATAAATACCAATAATACTCGTTGTTATTTATCCTAACCGAGTAGTTTGAGGTTCCCGGGCATAACCCATGCAGAAATTTTGACCGGGATACCCTATGTCCGATCAAATCCCGATCAGGACTTGTCATGGATTCCCCAAAACTGGTATCCCGGTTAGAATCCAACTTGCATCAGTATCGGCATATGTACGACGACGATGGCATCATTTTGAAAATGTTGGCGTCACGTGTATTTTCTGTATTACTATGGAATTCCTATCTATAGATAGGAATTTCTGTCTATAGATTCCTATCTATAAAATTCCTATCTATAGATAGGAATTACATAGTAATACCGAAAATACACGTGATGCCAAAATTTTCAAAATTATGCCATGGTCGTCGTACATATTCCGATACTGATGCAAGTTGGATTCTAACCAGGATACCGGTTTTGGGGAATAAGTCTCTGTTTATACCCACCGACATGTCGGTGGGTATAAACATGTATTTAAGACAAATTAAAATCAAATTCACAATGATTAGATTAAAATTTACACCAACCGTGAGTTCTTACGTATTTCAAGAGAAAACATTTCGTCGAGGCAAAGAAATTTTTGCAAAAAAGTTGTGAGTTTCAAATATTACATTATAAATATGAAAAAATCACAAAATGAGTTGTGAATTTCCTTAAGTTGAAGAAAATAAAAATCGGATTCACGACAGTTATATTAAAATTTACACCACAAGTGTAAATGTATTTTGAGAGAAAACATTGTGTTGAGGCAAATAAATGTTCGCACAAAAAGTTATGTTCAAAAATTTCTTTGCCTCGAGGCAATGTTTTCTCTCAAAATACGTACGAATTCACTTTTGGCGCAAATTTTAATCTAATCATTTTGAATTTGATTTTAATTTGTCTTAAATACGAAAAAATTCACAACTAATATTGTGAATTTTTTTTGTATTTATAATTTCTTGTCAATACATTTGCATTCACAGATTTTGATGTGAATTTTTTTAATTCACATCAAAATCTCGCGATGAGCGCGATCTGCCATTTGAATCTATGGACAAATTTTTTTTTACTGATAGTTTAATGCACCAAAACTTTATAAATGTTATTTATTTTTATAATAAATTTAACATGTCAAAATTCCATTTTTGACATTTTATTTCAACCTGTATTCACCCGTGATCCTTCCCAGATTCCTCAATGATTCCATGGGGAATCTATTTAGAGTCATTAAAGGATCCGGTTCTGGATCCCTAATGGAATCCAGTTTACGGATCTTACATTTAGTCTTCGAATCTGATCCGATATCGGACTAGATCCCGACTGGGAACCTGGGATACAAGTCAGAATCTAGCTGTATCCCTGCCAAAATTTCTGCACGGGAATAACTGAATAACGATAAGATAGATAGCATTTGTGCCGTCTACGACGTTGCCATGATTACACAGTGTAATATTCTCCGTGCTTGATTTTCGCACAAATTCGCTATCAAAAACATTAAATACGTCGAGTTGCCGTATTTTTTTTTATCTAAAAAACGGGACTGTGCATCGTATTCAAACTGCACAGGATGATCATCAAAGAGGTTATAGGCCTCCGAGGTAATTTTCGTGGTGGCGCCGCGCAACGGCTGCCGGTGGCAAAACTTGGATTGGCGCATGGCGGTTAAGTCAAACCGGCACAAACACGAAAGAGCTAGGCTTGAGCAAGCATCATCGATTGTAGATCTCACATTGTGAAGGGTATGTGCTTGTAAATAAAATAAAATAGTGTGATGAAACTAATAACGATTACTTGCGGATTTCAATGTATCCTGATAACTTCCTTTCGCAATAAAAGCATATCTATAGGTATGTGACGAAGAGAATGTTCGTGAAATTGCGTACATTGGCTGCACACAAATTTTTTTCTGCCGTACAACAAAATTTTTGTCTAAATTATTGTTTGCATCGGAAATTTGTATAAAGGATGTTGTAATATAGGCAGAAAACTTTCGATAGTCGTCATGTATCGGAAGTTCGCGAAATTGTTGCTATTGAGTAACGGACTGTGATGGGAAAAGTTCTTCCTCAAACACGCGTCAACAATCCCAAGTATGACGTGAAATGCTGTTTTTACAACGTAAACATCACACGCGGTGATGTCATTCACGCAAACACCTGATGTAAATGGCAGACGAAAACCAATCCAAGTTTTGCCAAAACTCGCCGCAAGGGCTGCGCCACTAGAGTTCCTTCGGAGGCCTATAAAGGTCCAGAAAAAAATGTCAGCCCGGTGGTAACATGTTGACTTAACCCCATAATAGTACAGTCGTGCTGTATATTGGAATCGGAAAAAAAGTAGAAGAAGGCCAGTTTTTTGACAGGTGATTTTGTAGGTGCCACGGGTGCTAAAACCAAATTTGCCAAAAAATCGGGGGGTAGAGTATTTTTAGGGGATGGGGGTGGATTAATGCCAAACTACAACCCCCACAAAGTCGGTGCCGGGAGACAAAATGTTCAGAAAAATCCGGGTCTTATTTTTGTCCATAGCGTCGAAGTCGTGGAAGTTCATTTTGGGGGTGAAAAAGTCGGGTGAAATTTTGAAAAATCAGTTTTCATTCGATAACTCTTTAGGACAAATTCATACAATTTTTGTTCAAATGGAAACGTTGTAGCCCTTGAAAAGACGCGTCGATCGAGTAGTCGATCAACCCTCTCCAATAATATCTTCACCCTCAAAAGAATTATTGAAGACTTAACAAAAAAATTGTTTATTGAATAACTCAAAAACAATCGATTTTTCGGGGATGATTCAAATGTACGAATTGTAGAGAATAATTTTCTCTATATTTTCGTTCCTATGCACAACTTTTGAATTTTGCTTTTTCGAACCCCTCTCAGGGGTTGAAAATTCAAAATGAAATTCTGGGAAAACTACTGACCGAAACTAAAGAGATACGAGTTCGGCGCTGTGGACAAAAATGTAGTTGAGGGTTCAAGCTACAAATTCTTCCACGGCGGCGAATTCGTGCCGTCAATAGTTTTCCCAGAATTTTATTTTTGATGTTCAACCCCCAAGAGGGGTTGGAAAATCAAAATTCAAGAGTGGTCCATAGCAACGAAAATATGGAGAAAATTATTCTCTACATTTCATACATTTGAACTATACTCGAAAAACCGATTGTTTTTGAGTTATTCAACAAACTATTTTTTTTGTTGTGTTTTAACCGTTTTTTGGGGATGAAGATATTGTCGGAGAGTGATGATCGAATACTCGATCGACGCGTCCTTTCAAGGGCTACAACGTTCCCATTTGAACAAAAAACGTACAATTTTTTTCTAAAGAGATATTGAATTAAAACCGATTTTTCAAAATTTCACCCCACTTTCTCACCCTCAAAATGAACTTCCACACCTTCGGCGCTGTGGACAAAACTAAAGGCCGGATTTTTCTGAACATTTTATCTCACGGCGCCGACCTCGTAGGGGTTGTAGTTTAGCATCAATCCACCCCCATCTACTTTCATCCCCTAAAAAAGAACCCTACACCCCGATTTTTAAGCAAACTTGGATTTAGCACCCGCGGCACCTACAAAATCACCTGTCAAAAAACTAGCCTTCTAATTTTCTCCGATTCCGGATTTTTTCAGCGACAGCGCGACTGTACTATAACAACATTGAGCCGCGAGAGGCGCCAAGACTTTTGGGGATAGCGAATACTCATGACATGGCTTTTCCTCCGTACCATCTCGTGCGCTCCCTCTCCCTGTCTCTTTCACACACCCACGCGCACTCCGTCTCTGACATTCTCTTGAGGTTTCGCGGAAAATGTATTGGATATATTGTACAGCGAAGAGATCGCAGACTTCCTTGAAAATGGCAAGGGAGGATGAGTGAATGCGGGAATTCGAAGAGGGAGCGCCAGAGGTGGCGCAATGTCGAAGCCGGATGAATTCAATCGATCCACCTCGATTGAAAGTATCGTCGCGAAATACGCAAGAGTAGCTCGGTTTAATCGAAAATTTAGATCAGACGCCATGATCAGATTTTTCTTGAGAGTCTTACACAGTTGGAATTGAAACATGCTCTTATTTTGTCAAATAAAATGGTGATATTTGGAGTTTCAAGGAGAGACTGTTGTTACAGCAAGTGAACAAGCACGATCAGTTGGTGCCTTATTTCGTCATGGACACGGTGGGCCATATCCCGGGCTTGCCAGGACTCTTCGTCGCCGCAATCTTCAGTGGAGCCCTCAGGTATTATTTCCCTTTGTTTTCATCGCGCAATGCAATTGCGTTGTGCGTTTAATGTGGTTTTCTATTTTGAGTAAAAAAAAAACTGAGTTTCCGCTCTTTCATCCGTCTTTCGTTTCTGACGAATGTCCCAATGGAACAATCGATCATTATTAATTATTCCATTTGCATACTATTTCATAATTTTGTATGTCGCCAAAGAGCAGTGTTCCAATTTCACTCACGTGTATGGATGATTTACGTCTATCACCGGATTATTAATTGTAAAGGGAAAAGAAAATAGGTATGGTAATATTGCAAATGATTTGGAAAAAAAAGAAAAAACAGAGACCGACGAGGAAAATCAGCTGTTGTATGCTACCTCATGTACCTATACGGAGGGACGAGAATGGTTATGGGAATGGATATGCTGGATGCTTTTTCCATTCGTTGCGCTACATTTTTTTCTCGTACCAGCGTATTTACCCGTGGATACAAGATAAAAGGAACGCACGTTGTCGTTTATGGTGTCGCTGCGCATGGCTGGGCCAACAAATATATTCGGATCGTGAGTCTCGCTCAGTTGCGGTCATTGTTTAACATAACAATCGATATGTCAAGAACTACATCCCAGTACTCACGGTAGAACAGCCCCCCGACTGCCCTTCAATGCCATAAGACAGCGGAAAAATACGCTTGTATTGGGCGAGCGTCCAATGAGTCTCGCTTCGCGTACTATACCCGTCATCACGATTTACCACGTGTATCTAACAAAAAATATCATTTTTGTGTCCGCCATCGATTTTGTTCAAACTCATGTATTTGGTAGGGCATTTAAAACTATCATATACGTCTTTGTTTTATCGACGGAAAATCCGTTTTGAGGGGTGAAATCACCCCTCAAAAGGGGTAAAAAAAGTAAAATGAAAAGGAACATTTTTCTCATTCAAAACGATCCGAAATCCACTATGAGCATGGTGAAAAAAATGAAGCGATGACACCTTTATTTTTTATTTTTTTTTGCCTGACAGCCAGCATTGGGGGTAAACCACCCCTTACCTGAAGTTCCTTATCGCAATTGTTTTTTTTTATCCATTGAAAATATATATGCCGATTCAATATCTTTCCACAAACACTAAATTGACGGTTAGAGTATGAAAAAAGTCGGTATAATTGATGGTGCGAATTACAAAGTCCTCGAAAAATTGACATCGTAGCTCGACGAATCGAGCAGCAGTATTTACAGTAAAGGTCTTCCAAGATAACGGGATTCTAAATCGAAACCAAAAATAAATGGAGTCGGGCGATTGAGGGTAAACACTTTTTTTTTACCAAAGTATGGAAGAAGATTGGATTTTTAATTTTTTTTAAATTTCATGTCGATGTATTCTCACGAATACGTCTCCCCTGAGCACGAATTTAGAGCATTCAGTTCCCACCGAAACTCGCACTTTTCATTTTTTTAATCATCAAATATATTTGAAAAAAGAGGTTTTTTGCGTTTAGGTGCCGTAATTTCGGATTGTCGATTTAAAAGAAAACCAGTGATATTTGTAATCGGCGCGAACATTTTCTACCGGATAAACGATTGAAATCGTTTAAAAGACGAAAAAAAAAATGTCGACCCTCTAGTCACTTTCCCGAAATCGCCGAAATCGCGAAATTTTAATTAGCCGTAGTGTCGTTTTTTTTAGATACATAAATTCAATGGAGGGTGGGGGCGTTAAAAAGGGTTTCAATAGACTTAGAGAATGCCCTTGGATTCATCCCAATATCTCAAATAGTTTTCTCGGAAAGTGAACTTAAAAAACGGCCGAGTAAAAGACAAAGAGTAGATTCGGTGAAAATCGATGTTTCGTCTTTGAAATTCTGCCAAAAATTGAAAAAACATCGAACTTAATAAAACAAACGGCATTTCGAAAAGAAAACGATTACACAGAGAATGCGCACATGGTGAAGTTCCAAATCTAAATAAAAAATAAATTATCGACGATTAGATGAAGCCACTCATTCGTGTTCGAGATGGATTTTTCCGCCGATAAGACAAAATACGTATCTAATAGTTTGTGATGCTATACCATATAGGTACATGAGTTTCAACAAAATTGAAGGCGGACACTAAAGTGACGTTCCTTTTAAGTGTAACGCATCGAGAGCAAATGAACCTCCGATAACGCTAACATGTTAATAAGTACGTTTGCATCGGCTGTACTGTCAGATGCACGGTGCTTACGTGACTTGTTGAAAATAAATTCGGATAGGAGCTAAGGATTGATGGTGTATAATTTATTATTCGAAATTTCGCGGCAGTCTGTGGTGTGAATCAAAACACGCGGGCTAACCCCACTGCCCTGCAATAAGCGCTCCCAGCCAATCCCGAGCGACTCTCCCACTTCGCTCGACACCAGCACGCGCCCATTCCGTTACGGCGCTCGTATCGCCGCGTCCTCTCACGTTTCAGCGGAGTATATAAGGGCTTGGCGTCACGGGAAGAGCGCAATCGCTGACGAGCGGGCGCCGCAGACAGGTCCCAACGCTGTCACTTGATTGTCAATAATTTGGTTCTCGTTTATTACCAAGCCTAACCATTATATCAGCGCATACTCTTCCACGAACATCGACCTAAATACAGTTACAGCTCAGGAATATATTACACAGAGCAACGCGAGCGCAAATTCGAGTCTCCGAAAAACACTAAATCATCATTCACATCACACGAAATCGATAGGTTAATATATTTCGGAGATGAGAAACATCGAAATCTTTATCGTGTCCGTTACGACGTGGTAATCCATAAACGTCAGATGAGAATGATTAACTACTCTTGAAATATTACGATGGAGCCGAGTGAGAAAAATTGAGTGAATAACTGATGGTTGTTTTCCTCAGAGTTGCGACGGTTTGACGTTTAACGGGGTTGAGGTAGGTACGTGTGTACGTTGACGCTGGATGAAAGTCAAGAGAAAAGGATACGAAACGATGAATTATGCTTGGCGACTTATTACAGCTCGGATTAAGGCGCGTCTTATAAATAATTCACCCGCTACCTCGTATACTTGTTCGTTACCCTCCCTCACTCGTTTCGTTTTCTTCTTGCTGCTAATAAATTTATACATCGATAGAGCAAGTCAGCGGCAAAATTCACGGACCGAAAAAACTATATTCATGTACACTAGTTTGTGTATATAATCAGCCGAGCTGAAAAATGCACGACAAGGAAGGCGTTTTCTGAGCATGAGATAGAAACACCGGCAGAGGAAAATTCGAGACGGATCCACTCGACGTGCTCGAAGAATTTTAATAACATCTACCAGAGAACCGACAGTCTCGTCATCTTTCGGACCGTTTACTTGGAGTTATTGGAAACAACTTTTAGATGAAAGCACTGTTTGAATTTCATTAAAATTGGGACCTAATGGACTCGTGTACGATGTTCAAGGAATTTACTTCAACTAAACGTTTCAATCAATTACCGTTGACTCTTATGACCTTCATAAGACACAAATAATATTTTTTCAAAGTTAGACTTTCCTCTTTGCTGCAACGAAACTACAGATTTAACTTGAACGAAAATTAAATTGCGTCATGGAAGCTGCTATTAATTTTTTTAAATCGTCCACGTTTTAATAAAGGCTGATAGCTTATGGAACCATAGCGATAGCGATAAGCATTTTTGCTTCGAGTACACAAAAACCCAGACATTCTCACCAAAAAACGGCAAATCCGTAATGCCGTCTTAAAATACTAATCAGCAAACTGATTATTATTCGAAAATTACAAAGATTTCTTACCCAATTAAACGATTAGTTCATAATTAGCATTAAAGAAACAATTTATTCATATGACAATAAAAATCGTAGAATGTCTCCTCGAAGCAAAAAGTGATAACGCTCGTGTCGTAAACCCCTCCAATGTGCACAATCGTCTATCTTGAATTGTTTTTTTTTAGTTCGCTTTCCGCCGCAATGAATGCACTGTCCGGCATTATCTTTGACGAATTCATCACGAAATGGCGCGCTCCGTGGAAGTTGAATCCGCGCACGAGTGTCAAAATGACAACGATGTTCATCGGTTTGCTCGCACTCCTTATGACTTTCGTCGTTGACAAAATGGGCGAAATCATACAGGTATACCTTTCTCTCATTCGCACCTTCTCTGCAATAACCGTGGCATTTTTTCCCGTCATAAATCCGCGAGGGACGGTGAAACGAGTGGGAATTAATTTTTCCCTCAGTCTACGTGACACGCAGCTCGGTCTATGATGCTGCAAGACTGTACATCGGAAGACAGCAAGGGCTTTACGCCAGCGCGTGAAAATTGATGCGAGACCAAGGATGTTGAAAATAACGTCCTGCCCGGGACCGACCCTCGTACTTTCCATCTTCTTCAGCCCTTTCACTCTTCCCCTCCCTGCTTCTACCTTTTCCCTTGCTAATTTGCATTGAGATAACCGTTGGCTCACACACACACACACACACACACACACACACACACACACACACACACACACACACACACACACACACACACACACACACACACACACACACACACACACACACACACACACACACACACACACACACACACACACGCACACACACACACACACACACGCACACACACACACACAACACACACACACACACACACACGACACACACACAACACACACACACAACACACACACACACACACACACACACACAACACGCACGCACACACACAACACACGCACAACACACACACACACGCACGCACACACACACACACACACACACACACACACACACGCACGCACGCACGCACGCACGCACACACACGCACGCACGCACACACAACACACACACACGCACGCACGCACACACACGCACGCACACACAACACACACACACACACACACGCACACACGCGCACACAGTATAATCTACTTGTGCCGCGCAACTTCCCTTTACGTGCGCATGCCTTTCTCTCCGTCCACTCGGAACTCTATTTCTCTCTCCATAACGTGTAATCCATCCACCATACCCAGCCAATTATAATAAACGAAATTAATTGTCGTAACAAGCTTAAGGCCGCTCACGCAAAAATATATGACGTGTATAGTCAGCGATTACTCTCTTACTTTACTTCTATAAATAAGTGGAGATACTTTTCCGCCTATTTAACTAATCCACCTGGTGTTTTTGGTTTCTGGTCTCAACAAGGCGACGCTAACTTTGAACGGAGTCACTCTAGGAGCCCTCCTCGGCATTTACACCATAGGGATGACGTGTCCCTGGGCAAATGAAACGGTATGTGACGGAGAACCGACGAATTAACTGATTTTCACACGTAAATTGCAAGATGTTGATTAAAATTAAAAAACCGTGCATCGGCTATGTTCCACGCTCTGCACATGTATCACGTTACCTTCCAACGAGACGAAAATCTTCGTAGATACGCATGCAATAAGCGAATTATTGCAATGAGCAATACGCAATTGGTTGTTACATTTATCGTTATCGTAATGAATGTTGGTATAGTGATCGACGAAAAATCTTTTTTTTTTGATAGTTAAACTTCATTTTCATTTTTCGCCATGCTCACGAGTTATAACCGACAGGCGAAAAACAATAGTTTGACCATTTCTTAAGTCCGCGTTCAATTTCGGGAAAAAGACCTTCTGCTGAGACAAAAAAATCGTAGAGCATATTTTGTCTCATTCTACTTTCATTTTGACGCACTTTAATTTGGGATATTTTTCTTTTCGATACCGGCGGGTGAGATCTTTCTACGGTTTCCTCTCCGAAGCAGGGTGAGGAACAGTGCGAGGATACTATACACGGATATTTAATAAAGTAATCGAACGAGCGTACATTGACATGTATTTGACCGGGTATCGCAAAAAATTAGCTCATTGAATGTCGGTGTTGGGGGAAAAAATCCAAGGGCGGTTTCAACCCGACGATTGCGAGATATTGGAAAAACGAAAAAAGAATATCGCTCCTTTTCCATCCTCTACACATGTGCAAATTTACATCCTCATCAGATGAAAATCTTCGAAGATAGGCATCAGTTGCATTTTTGCAATAAACAATATGAAAGGCCATAGCCGGGTAAGTAGGGAAAAATTGCCCCCGCATTTTTTCCAGCGAAATTTGGAGTGTATTCTGAAGTATAAGAAAAACAAATTTTCTGAACATTTCATGCCCGTCAACGCAATGGTTTTAGAAAAATGATTTTTTTTTTAATAAAAAAAAAAATTCCGGAAACGGTACAGTGGATCGATTTGGTTTTTTTTCGGTACTTGTTCCGATCAAACGTGTTACGAAATAAAACTATAGAACATGTTGCGAAAGATTAAGGTTTGAAAAAAAAAATAATGGTCCTTGTTTTATTATTTTTTACTATATTCCACTTGGGGTTCAATGAATTTTTTTTTCATACAATCCTTGGGCACCTTATTAGATTATATAATTTTTTCAAAATGATCGGTTTAGTATGCCACAATGAAAAAAAAAAAGAAACACACATTATTGATATATTTTAGTTATATAGATATATAACTAAAATATATCAATAAAGTCTGATATATGACTAAATGATCGGCTTGGTACGCCACAGCGAAAAAAAAGGAACACACTTTATTGATATATTTTAGTTATATAGATATATAATTAAAATATATCAATAAAGTCTGTTTCTTTTTTTTTCACTGTGGCGTACCAAACCGATCATTTTGAAAAAATTATATAATCTAATAAGGTGCCCAAAGATTATATGAAAAAAATAAAACAAGGAACATTATTTTTTTAAACCTTAATCTTTCGCAAGATGTTCTATAATTTTATTTCGTAACACGTTTGATCGTAATAAGTACCAAAAAAAATCGAATCGATCCACTGAAGCGTTTCCGAAATTTTTATTTATTTTTTATTTTAAAAAAATCATTTTTCCAAAACCATTGCGTTGACGGGGATGAAATTTTCAGAATTTTTTTTTTTTTATACCTTTTTATACCTCCTAATTTTGCTGGAAAAAATGCGGGGGCAATTTTTCCCTACTTACCCGGCCATGGCCTTTGTTGTTATTTGCACTGTTTTCATCTCCAAAGTATGGTATTCGAAAAATGAAATACTATTGCGATTTGAAATTTTTTCGTGTCTCGTTCTATAAAAGATTTATCATCGAAACGAAAAAAATCCCCATTCTAAAAGATGCGTTTCACCCCGTGAAAATGAGGTTGCGCAGATATGGAAAAACAGCTAAGTATCAACTATTTTGAGCCTCACAACACAAATGGCCAATTTAATCAAAATCGGAGGGGGACACCTGGAGACGATTCCTTGTAAGCCATGACCACGACGATGATTCAACCGAAACAATGAGCCGGAAAAAACGTTTGACCTTAAAGTAACAGCATTGATAACTCGACAGAAAACAAACCCAAACAATGGCTAGATAAGAGGAGAAAGATCGGAATGTTGAGTGGCAATAAGCCGCTGTAAACATCGAAGAAACTGCCTAAAGTGACGGCCTGACCTTGAACCGACCTCGTCCCCGAAGGGGACACGGCTGACCTTGTCTCACCGCTGTCACACTTTGGTTGTTGACTAACGGGACCGTTTGTTCGCCGCTATACCTCAAAAGCCTCAACATCCCGACCAAAACTCATCCCCACTGCGGATCCTGGTAGTTTCACTGCACTGATCATTAGACCCACCGGTGAACGTTGCAGGATCGTCAGCTGATCAGACTCCCGTCATTGCTTGGTGTATAATTTAATCAACGGAACATTGAACGGGCCAAGTGATATTATGGAGTTACACGTGCAAATCACGGATTGTGTTCACCGGGTTGACGAGAAAACTCGTTGCTTATGGAGGAGGAAAATATCTGGGAATCCTCACAGGTGTACTCGCTGCAAGCCCTTTCCATATATGCATACATATACATACGGATTTTAAAAAGGAACCCTCACATACACGCATCAAGATTCATCCGCCGTTACTTTTACGATTTCTTACTCTGTTCCTCTCTGCCTGGTGGATGGGAACTAAAGTTAGGGAGATGACGGCGTGTTATTCAATTTTAACGGCTCCTTTGGCTTCACAGGGGACCATTATCGGGGCATTCACGAGTCTCGGTATTCTCATATGGATCGGGGGTGGTTCCCTCATCGCGAAACTTCAAAATGGCACAAGGACATACGAACTACCTCTCTCGACGAATAGCTGCACACCGAACCCGGATTATGCTCAGACCCTTATTAATCGGATTCACTCGAGGTATATGCAATGATATATTAATAAATTTATAGATATATATATATATGTATATATATACACGCACGTGTATAAATATATACACAAGCATATATATATATATACATATATATACATACATACACATATATATATATATATATATATATATATATATATATATATATATATATATATATATATATATACGCACTGAAACAAAAAATCGTTTATCCAACCAAAATTTAGTTGGTTTACCAAAATGTATCTTTAAATACGTTCAACTTGATTTTTGATTGGCATAACAAACGTTTTGTTAAGAGCGGGGTAAAGTATTAAAAAAAAAAATTTCATTTTTTTAAATTTTTTAAATGAATGCATAATATATCAAGAATATTGTGTTAAAATTTGATAGCTTTAGTGGTGTGAGCTGTAGCTTATTTAGCATGTCCGAGCAACTGTTGAAACAATAAAATTTCGAGACAAGAAAATGCATTTTGCACATTCAACGATTTGTTTTCTCAGTGTACGTATATATGTGTATATTTGTGAAGCGGCTCATGTCAAATTCGCGTATACATTTCCGGGAAAGCGTATACATCGATCTGCATTGATAATTTGATGTATCTACAATCAATATTGATATCACTATTTGATGATATCACCCAAAATCAAAATATTAGTTTCTGTCCACTTTCGACTGGTTTAGCCGTTTGGCCAAAAGTTCTATTTCTTCTCTCGCCCGTATCTAAACGTGTAATTGACCAGTTTAGGCTCGTAACTCGGTTTTCCAAATGAATTGTGGTAGACTTATTGTTAGAGAAGGTTGTTGGGCTCGTTCACCTATTTAGATTTTTTCTACGAGACAAAACCCTCGGTGAATCTAAAGATCAACAAGATCATTGTTTTACGAAAAACATGTTTTCGATAAATAAACTTTTCGGGGATGGGACGAAGATTTTGAAAATCAGTGATGAATTTCACATCGAATAGGACCTCAGGAAGTCCAAATGTCGAAAAATAAATATCTGTCGACTATCCAGGTATTTTTGCCGAAACGCGAAAATCGACACTTCTCGATCGGTCATATCTCCGCCGCTAATTGATCAATTGGGGCTCGTGACTAGGTTTCTAAGAAGAATTTTGGTACACTGGGAGAATGCCGTTGGGGACGTCCGAGTGTCTCCGTTTCTTCTACCGGAAAAAGCCATCTTGAAAAAGCGAAAATCGACATCCAAAGGCACATTTTATTATATTATAGGAAATTTGGCAAAATTCGGTAGGCCGAGTTTGGGCCAATCCTAGCCGGATGGGTCAAAATCCATTCGAGAGCTAGATCGATTCGGCGCAAAATGAGCCCAGGTAGAAGTCCTTGAGGTGGTACGAGCGCGCAATCTTGATTTCTATACAATTTGTTCAAATTTTAACCAGACATTGTTCCTATCATTATGCAAGTTTGAGTGAAATTTCAGAAGATTCGACTATTTAGATTGGGAGATTATGGGTTGTAAAATTGGAACTTTTAACACTGCAGGGGCTGCATTGAAATTTAGCCAGAATAATTTTCCGTAAAAAATATTAGTCTCCTATAATAAGAAGACATATGGCAACACCGCAGAACAGTATTGTTCAATGTTGTCATAAAAAAAATATCTTTGTGTTGCAGTAAATTTGCTGCAATAAATTTATGTTGCAGTGTTATTTTTAATATGCTGTACAAACTCAGGTCATTGGATACGTTCAACACTGCAGGGTCTGCATTGATATTTAGACAGAATAATTTTCCCTAAAAAATATTTGTCCCCTATAATAAGAAGACGTATGGCAACACCATATGTCTTCTTATTATAGGGGACAAATATTTTTTTCGGAAAATTATTCTGTCTAAATTTCAATGCA
>OZ023317.1:2819382-2865451 GCA_964007375.1 Ophion obscuratus | reverse complement strand
GATGAGTGGCAAACTTGCCGCATGAATAACAATGGTCGTCCAAGCCTTCGGCGCGTCATGTGGATGGGCCAAAAGAACGCCACAACGTGCATAGACGCGTCCCCGCCGTACAGTTGCGCGTTATTCCCACTTTGCTTAACTGTTTTTTGGTCGCACTTTCATCATGTGCGACGCGTGGAAGGGAAGAACAACAACAAAAATGCAGCCGAGTACGCACAACGCGAACCAGTTCTCTACTTTCCGCGTTTCTCTTTATGCATTGCCGTTTCCACGAGACTGAAATAACCGTAAATGTTTCTTCGCTTGAATTTCAACTCGCGCTCTCTCGGCAAAATGAGGAACTGTACGCCCTCCGCTGTTGGATAGTAATTTCCCAGTCTCTTTCCCTCGCTCCCTCGGGGAAAGAGATGCGAAGAGAGAAAGACACTCTGGAGGGAGTAGAAGCTTTCGGATGGCGGGACGTGCTGACAAATTTGTCCAAACATTTGTACGCGGCTCCGACTGTTCTGAGTGAGTCAGAAAAGTGTGACTGGCGCAAAAATGAGGGTGTTCCGAAATAAGAACGTCACTTTTGTACAAGGAATATAAAATTTCGAATAAGGGAACGGAAGTTGGTTCGCTGACAAACATTATAATTGGTGAAAATAATGTTTATTCTGAATTATTCGGAATAATCTTCATTATTGAATATGATAAAAATATACTTGAAAATGACCTTCGTTAGCAATAACTATTACAAAACTAAAAGTGGAAAAAAAAGGAGAATCGAATATTTCTGTTCGCATCGAAAATGAGAAAGAACGTTGTCGCACTCTCCTGATCAGCGATAAATTGAGGCTGATAACAAACAACACGAACGATTCATTAATTGTTTGATAGGTAAAAGAGATGTGCCTACCCCAATCGCCGATGAACGCTTCCTTGAATCCTGGATCAATTGTCTCGAAGCACGAATGAGAGCGGTCGTCACTAGCGTTCAAAATAGTTTATATCCAAGCGGCTGCAACTCGCACATCCCGAGGCATGCAAAGAGGCACTGCGATGTCGAAACAATTGCCATAGCCGGTGGAGAAACTCGAGTCTGCATAACTGGGCTAGTCCCGTGTCCCCTAGTTCGGTCACTTCGAACTAACTTAACGCGGGACCCAAACAACTCGGAATCTTCTTCCGCCTTGCGAGAAGACGAAATCACAAAGACTCGTCTACTGACTACCGAAACGCCAAAGAGACATCATTCGCCGAGCTTTTCGGGTGACAAATGCCACGAAGGATACACGTCCATTATTATTATATTTATCATATATTATTATATTTATCATATATTATTATATTATCAGGGGGGTACCCCCCCCCCTAAGGAACGGAATTATTGCTAATGTTGTATGTCGTGGTACGTACACCACTCACTTACCTCGCTGTGCCGCAAACGTACACCTCGCGACTTCAGGAGGCTAAAACGCATAGGAACCTGATAAATCAAGTTGCCTCGGCCGCTCCCTCTGTGTCTCTGCCTCACTCCGAGGATAGTACACGTATGAAGAGACTATGGAATCGCTACAGCCTCATCGGCTTTTACCTCTGGCAAACTTCCGTTCCACTATTTATCGATTTAACAGGACTAACTCGGCACGCAAAGTACCTCTGCGACGTGAAACTTTCCCGCCAATATCCTCGCACTACCACGGCGTCCTCCTCGGTTCCTCAATATACACCTACACGAGACGTTTGGGTAAGGGATTTGGCCCAAGCACGGAAATACAAGGACGAAAAGCTTGGAACATGGGCTTGATAAGCGTTTAAGAGAGAAGAGAGGGAGTGAGAAAGAGAGAGAGAGAGAGAGAGAGAGAGAGAGAAATGGAAGGGAGAATGTAAGGCAAGAAGCATAATCGGGAAAGCAGGTGGGGGCGGTTGAGAGCCAGTAGGATATGGTACGAAATGCCTTGATCCGTGACTGCGCGATACCTCGGCTTAAAGTGACGCACTTGAGCGGAGCTACGCGGCTGTTGGCTTCCTCATCCCGGAACGTTCCACCTTCCATTTGGAAACTCGACTGGTGTCATCCCCAGCATCCGATCCCCCCGCTTCTTTTCCCTCCCCCTCGCACCGATACCGCATCCCTTCCAATTTTCCTCGATCCACGTTGAATCCACCAGGACCAACTTTCGTCGCGAATGTTATGTATACTCGCACACACACATACACACACACACACATTGCCGAAATTCACTGGGCGCACTTGTCCTACGGCGATCCTCACCAACTTAGAGGACTGTCCGAAATTCCTGAAGGTTCCTGTTTATGAGCCACTCTGTTCGGACGACGAATCGAGAGACAGTCCACTTTTATCGAGGCTCGTACACGTCTCGGCAAACGTTCAACCCGGACACACGAGGAATATGAGGCCGAAGCAACTCATACGACGGGGCTTAGGGCATATGCGGAGCCAGACAAGAGGAAATTAGCTCGGTTGGCAATTGTTCGTTCGGTAATGAGTGTTTGCTAATGTTTGCGAAACAAGCAAACCTAGACAAACCCAAACAATAGTTTGGCTGCCAGCTTCATTTGTTTGGGTTCGTTATTCACTGTAGCTCTGTTACGTTTCTGTCATTTTTTGTATTGTTTCTCAACACATCAAATTTGTCCGAACTTGTTTGAGCAAATGTTATAGTTTTTATATTATTTATATATCAATTTTATAATTTCACAGTTTCATATATTATAACAGAAAATATTTATGCAATTTTATATTTCAAATGTTTATAAAATTATAAATATTTAAATAGATGAGTTGATATATTCATTATTTTATCATTTAATATTCAACTGATCATTTTTGGGGTTCCGTACCCAAAGGGCAAAACGAAACCCTATTGTTGTCACTCTGCTATCTTTCCGCCCGTATGCCACGGGTCTCTAGCTCGTAAATTGAATGAGTTACAGACCTCAAATTTGGATATTTTAACCCAAAACCGATTATTGAATTAGAAATTGAATTAATTTATTCTTCGTGGGGAACACATGAAAAAGAAGTAGAAAATAAGAAAATTGTCTTGCCCTTGCATGTGGGGTGTCATTGTTTAAAGCTCATAGAGTAGAGAACAAATATATTTTTGATCTTCGAAAATACATAAATGGGTAGCCATAAAAATTGTTAGTTTTAGACCATTTTGGTTACGGTGTTTATCTCAAAAACTAAACTAGTTAGGAATTAGGAGTTTCTGTATATCATGTACCATATACTGTATTTAAACAACAAATACTGAAAACGCCGATTCATAATGTAGTCCATATAATAATTTATTGTGTACATAATTGAAACGCTGATTCGTAATGTAGTATATATAATTATTTATTGTATACATAGTACATTAAATTTATAATAAAAATAAATAAAATTGGGGTCGAGTTCTGAAAAGGTCCTACCTCTGATCGGGATGAAATCTTGTACCGACCTTCTTCGTAATATCTTAAAAGATCCCCTAAAAGGAGTTTTGGCGACGCGCCATAGTTTTCGACATATCGATTTTGGAAAGTTACTTTTTTTACTGCACTCCTACTATAGCTATTGCCGAGGGGCTCGGCTCTGGCTATACCTATACATGTTATCGCGCTCTCCGTTTTGTACTGATCTTCATCAAGCTTGGGCGATAGAAACCCTCCCAACATCGCTACCCCAGCCGGTTACCAAGAATTATAAGGGAGTTCGCTGGTCGGAAAAGCGCTCATGAATCCGCGGTATGTCGCACCAACATTAGCGTTCTACACACCCCACGATTCCACACGGACATCAGAGGGTCCCCTCTGATGTCCGTGTCTGGCGCCCACGCCAGATACCAATATTACATGGACAAACTCGCCATGTATACCACTCTCCAAAATAAAACACCGAAAACGATGGCGATGTGGAGGACAGGGGGGGGGGGGGTAACACGTGGATTAGACGAAGATCATCACAAGACGGAGAGCGCGATAACACATATAGGTATAGCCAGAGCCGAGCCCGTCAGCTATTATATATATCAGGTTGATAAAAAAGTTTTGTCGTAAAAATTTTAAAAATGTCCTTTTACGTATTGACGCAAAATGACATCGAGCTATGTCGAGAATATTCTAGAATGTTTTCTACTCTTCCGCGTGACAGGGTATAAAAGGGCGAGCGCGCGTTCTAGTGGGCAGAAATGGCTCCGATCTCACAGGAGCAACTTCGAGCGATCATTTTTTACGAGTAGCGGCGCGGCACGAACGCAAGCACAACTGCTAAAAATATACATGATGCATTCAGCGAGAACGTAGTTTCTCATCGAACAGTCCAGCGTTGGTTCAATCGTTTTAAATCTGGAGACACAAGCCTTGAAGATAAGAAACGTTCCGGACGACCGTCGACCATCGATGATGAAGCATTACTCCGCTGCATCAAAGAAAAACCGGAAGCAAGTACGCACGAGCTAGGAAGAGAACTTGGCTGCACCCAACCGTCAATAGTCAATCACTTACACAACTTGGGATACAGGAAGGTTCTAGCTCAATGGATACCACCACCGTCTCACCGACGACAATAAGAACTGTCGCGTGACCATCTGCCAGTCTCTCCTGCTTCGCCACCATCGCAAGGAGTTTTTCGAGGATCTTGTGATGGGAGATGAAAGCTGGGTCTTGTATGATAACAGAACGCGTTTAGCCTATTGGCTTCCTATCGGAGAAAAACCGCCACTTCAACCGAAATCTGATCTCACAAAAGGTTTTGTTGTGATGTTTCTGGGACGCAAAGGGAATGCTGTTCCACAATTTTCTCCCTGTAGGTAAGACGATCTCCTCTACACGATACATCGAGAATCTCCAGGAATTGGCAAAAGCTATAAGAAAAAAACGGCCAAGAGGCGCGACTGTGCACCTTGTCCATGACAACGCGAGACCCCAGGTCGCAAAGGAAACCCACAAAACAATCACTGAGCTTCACTGGAATACCGTTCCTCATCCACCATACTCTCCCGACATCGCGCCATCTGACTACCATTTGTTCAGACATTTGAAGGCATATTTGAGAAACAAAACTTGCAAAAACGTTGACGATCTCAGAATGGATATTTCAAATTTCTTTGAGTTCCAGCCGCCGCAGTTTTGGGCAAAGGGAATAAATGAGTTGCCAACTAGATGGTCGAGTGTCATAGAAACCGATGGCGAATATATTGTTGATTAGAAATGTTTTGTATAAGATATATAAATAAATAAATTATATTGAAATTATTGCGACAAAACTTTTTTATCAACCTGATAGTAGAAGCGCAGTAAAAAAAAATAACTTTTAAAAACTGAAATCTCGAAAACTATGGCTCGTCCCAAAATCTTTTCTAGGGGATCGCTGACGATATTGAATAGAAGGTCAGTGCAAAATTTCAGCACGATGGGAGGTAGAATCTTATCGGCAATTTATCCAAAATTATTTTTATTTGAATATTTACGATACCAAATTACTTATTTTTGGAGTCGGTGCCAGCGAAAACGAGAAATTGACGTCACGGAAGAAACGAGATTGCAAATTATAAAAAGACTAGATCGTATATTTCATTTATTTTTCTCCGCCTCCTCTTTGTCTGCGAAAAATGTAACGATATATTGACAAGTGGCTGGTACCAGCTCCAAAAATAAGTCATTTGATATTGTAAATATTTAAATAACAATAATTTTATATATTTTCATTATTAGCTTACCGCAGGAGTGTACAAGGCTTTCTCTAGCTATCATCACCCCATGTGCTTTCAGTTTGGTGCTACGAAAGAAAAAAAGCATTACCTAATTAAATATCTAGTTTTAAAAAATAGTTAATTGCTCATATGTACGGAACGCTAATAGAGCGAGGCCCGACTCGGACTTGGCAGATTTTTTAATTCATCATTTGTATATTTAATATTTTGCAATGATATTTTTAAAAGTCTCTCCTCTTTCGACTTTTTTGGGTTTGCTTTAAATTATTTATTTTTTTATGAAACTCACTATCCAAATATAATGGCCAATTGGTGTGAAGGGTCAGGGAAATGACACGGCCACGGTTAATCAACGAAAAGTTTGCTATCGCAACTTCGGCTCGGTCCCTCCCTCAACCGCCATTCGGGAGTAGGCCCCATTTTTATCGAGAGACAAAGAAATGTTTCCTTTCGCAAAAGTATTTCCAAACTCGTAAAAACGGCAAACCCAAACAAACTCACCGAGACACTTTGGCGATGCGTCTCCCCCGAGCCACGAGTCTCCTCACGTGAGCCATTATTTTAATAGTGTCGCGAGACTTTTTCAATTACGCGACCCCGAGTATGTGCGCACGTAGAGATCGCATACGCTCCATTTGGAAGCCGTCGCGTGGATCCTCGCAAGCATAACGTTCACTTTGCGAAGTATTTTGGTTTTTTTCTTCCCCTGTGACCCAGCATGTAGGGAAAGGGGGCCCAAAGCGAGCACCCGGCCTGCAGCGGACGTCCTCCATTAGACCAATGTTTTGAAACTTACTACGTTTTGAAACGACCAACGTCTATTTGTGAGTAAAATAGATCAACACTAAAATGTGACTATACTTTTATGCCTATTTCACTTTCTTTTATTCATATTTGTTTAAATGTATTCCAATAATTTTTCGGTCAGGTTTGATGGAAACGTCAAGTGGCGCAAAAGGGCAGGGCAAAGCGAACACGCACCCGCTTATGCCCAGTATAAAAAATGGCTATGCGAAATGAAGTTGATACTTTATTTAAGTAATTTCTCTATTTATTTATCATTATTATAAGAAATCGAGCACGTGCCCGCTATACGCTAATGACAGATTACTATGTGACATTAAGATGATAATAGAAGATAGAACCTGACTATGTGACTTTATTGAAAATAATTTCCCCACTTATTTGTCTATGGAGGAATTCACCAAAACGCTATTATTTATTGCAACTATGTTTTTTAGATGCTTAGGTATGACTTAGGCATATCACAGCAAAAAGTAACCTATTGATGATAAGCAAGCATCTCGCGTGCTTTCCCACGCGAAAGTACGGCGGTCTTAAACATATCACGAACAAATCCACGTGCAAGGCCAAAAGTCCCCAGGCGACCCGAACAGAAAAAGAAAGCGGGGACTCCACCAACCGATAATCCCTTATCTTGAGACCCAAACAACTCTTCAAGGAAAACTTACCCGACTCGAAATACTTCAACGGTCGTAAATCCAGACCCACAGAAAACACCTGCGTTCAACTCAATTCTCGGAAATAGAGCTGCGATTGCGTTTATCAAAACCGCGATCCAATAACGAACTAGAAGTCCTTTCTCCCACCCTGTCTCGACCAATCTCATAGGTCACCGTACATCCTCACGACCGATTAACTAATCCCTAAGGAAAATGCATCACGGAAATGCACCCCTTCCTCCACGAACGAAACCTCTCCTAATTTCCACTTTGTGAAGAAGTACCGACACAAAGTTAGTGTTCCATCACCACGAGTTGAAGTCACTTCTATCACCATCCGTCGAAGTCAGTCACCCAAAGTAGCTTGAACTTAAAAATCTTTTATTCGTCATCCCGACACATACCGCATCTTTGCTCCACGTCAAATCCTCCAACTTCATCTTTTCGAGACAGGTTCATATTTTTAACTAAGCAAAGTGTCGGAGTAGCATGTAAGCAATAACGAACATTGTTGTAAAACCTTCCGAGCGGTCTTATCATCGATTGTACGAGCGAGTGTACCTGCCCCGAGACCGAAGGCCCTTCGTCCGATTACGAGCAACGACCACACTGCGAACGTAAGCTAAGCCGATTATATGTTTCGGTATCTTTCCTCGATTACCAAAACTGCGTTTCGAGGAATCCGAACCTCAAATATAATTAAAGAATAAAATAATCTTGTTTCTGGCATTCACGTTTGTCGAACTCGTTACGATTCCCGTGCTATTGCGCTCAGCGTAGGCCAGAAAGAGGGAAACGAAATTTTATGTTCTCATCCCTTCCGGATGTGATAATTGAAAAACTAAGGAAAAGCCAAAAAGGTCAAAAAAGAAACAAACATTTGCATTATATGCAACGGACCATATATAAATCCTTCCACCGAAGACTGGAGTCCATGCAATGACTGTCAAATGGGGGCTCATGATGGATGCACTGCTTACCCAGGTGTTGGGTCATTTTACTGTGATAATTGCCGAAAAAAAATTGAGTTTACTCATTGTTAAGGAGGCACGTTAAGTTTTTGTTCTTTTATAATAATAATAATGATTTGTCTGCAATCTAATATGTGGGTACATTCATAGCCAATGACGCGCAGCGGCATGCTCAAGCAAGAGCAAACGAAACGGCCGATGAACATATCTCTCCTGTCGAAAACCAAAGAGCACGACAAGCTCAATCGAGAGTGGGTGAGACAGCTGATGAACATATATCTCGCCTTGCTAGTGACGCACTTCGTTATTCTCCAACGAGAGCGATTGAGCCTACCGAAACGCATGTCTCTCGACTACAATCAAAACGATTGAGACAACCTGAATTAAGAGATAGAGAGACAAGCCAGGAACGTGAAGCAAGACTACGACGTCAACTTGAGGCCTATTCTCAACGGGTAGCTGATGAGACGGATTTTCACTCAACCATAGATACTTTTTGGGACAAGTGCTGTGATATCTGCCAGAAAAATCCTGCCATAATCAGGTAGTGAAATATCGTTTGATTTCGCCCAAGCCAAGCCATGCCGGAACTAGCCGTTAAAAATGATTTGCTTGTTGGCCATCGATGCAATACGCACTTGAAGAGCTCAAAGAGTCATGCTCCATCCAAGGCCTATTGGAATAACTTTCTTCCGGATGAAATTCCGGCACTAACTGAATCAGAACGACGTTTGCTTCAGCGCATCATTCTGTATGTCAAAGTGATCAAATTGCCACGCAGATTTGGTCAATACGGTTTCAAAGGACATGCAACATGATTTGCTCTCGATGTCTTTGACGTTAGCGAAAAGCTGCCTGAAATGCCTCCTCGGTCGAGCACATATGTAGAAATTGTTGTAGTGACTGAATCTCTGGAGAACTTGAATGTATCCAGAGATTATAACATTTCACCGCATCGTGTCTACAAGGCACTTGATTGGCTTATTGCAAATAACACACTCTACAAGAATGTAAAAGTAAATCGATTCTCGCGAATAAATACGCAGAATGTCATCCGCGTTATTCCAGCTCAACAATAACGACCAAACGAATCTAATGACCAAGCTACTGATGCTCCAACTCGCAGTGCCTATATGCGAATTAATAATTCATCGCGAATCGTACTTGCTTCCTGGAATCAAAGAAATAACGTCTTCTAAATCTAAAATCTTTCAATCCGGACATGCTGCACACCAATGTTACGCCATGATCGTGACAAATTTAATTCGTGCTGCCATACTACCACCGAGCCTATGGGATACAGATGTTTTAAATCAGAACATTATTGGAGACGATGGATTTTACGAATGGATTGATTGGAAAACTAAAAATCAACCTTTCCAATTGACATTCGCGGCTATTTCAAGATCATAAATATTGATGTTGTAAGGCACGACATCCTGATATTTGACAATGCCTTTGTTATTGAATATGATGATTTAAATGGCGCCTTTAATGGCAGTTTATGCGATGGGGAAAACGATGAAGTTAGTTTCCCAAATCTTCGTGCTTCGATAAACTTATTGTTCGCCGAACATATTGTTGGAATTTTGATTGTTGCTGGCAGTGCATGTGGTCTCATGTATTATGATAACAAGTTTTATTTCACTGATTCTCATTCATGCGGAGCACAAAATGGAAAAGTCTGTGTCACCGAATGTGATACGATTGACGAATTCCTTCGTATTATCCACCGAAGTGTGCATTCCAATGTCGGGAGACAATTTTCAATTAATGTCATCAATGCTGTCAAAGAAGGATTTGTACCATTATAGCAATATTCAGAGGCACTTCCATCGATAGAGGTAGATGAAGAAGTTCCTACTGAAAATGAACCAGAACAAGAGCCAGTAAATGCATCGAAGACTCATCAAGACGACTGCACTCATCAAAACGACTGCAACAAGACGAAGACTCATCAAGCTGGTTAACAACACTAAAATGGTAATTAAAATTGTTCCAGCGGTGGTACGAGTGCCATTCTTTCAAATGCAGACGGATCCGGAAACCCATTTCTATAGCCTGCCCGTACAATATGTACCATTTTACTCGAAAAATTAATCAACTGATGACCATGAACCATGAACGCGAGGCTTTTCTTACTCGGGAACAGCAATTGAGACAAATGCATACCTCGAAATATATCGTGCAAGAGACAGACAATCTGAAGCTGCATTCAATCGGGCACATGCTTTCAACCTTTTCGAACATCCACAAGAAATTGTTGAGGCAGAACTTGAAGATGAAGTTACCGGACAGGCGATGACAAATGAGCAATTCCAGAACGTGTGTGCTGCAATGAATTTAGGACAGCGAGAATTATTCAACATCTTCACTCGCTGTATTCAGGACCAAATGAATGGAAGTCCGGGTCGCATCAGAATGTTTGTATCAGAGGTGCTGGAGTAGGCAAAACATTCACATTCAATGTACTAAAAGAACAGGTCAATCCCTGCTATGGTAACAAAGCAGTTAGAGGAGGCGCATCGACCGGCGTAGCGGCACGACTTGTTGGTGGAACAACGCTGCACACATTATTCAAATTGCCAGTTGAGAAAGACGGAAAAAAGGTAGGAAATTTGGCGCCACTGACTGGTAACAATTTAAGGGTCTTGCAAAAGCAGTAGAAGGACATTGAATTCCTGTTCATCGATGGCATTTCCATGGTTCCATACGAAATGTTGTACATGGTCGATTCTAGATTGCGTCAACTACAAACCATGGAAAATAAACCATTCGGTGGCATCAACATTGTGGTTTTCGGAGATTTGTTTCAGTTGACACCTATCCGAGGAGCTCAGGCATTCCACCAGCCTGCAAGTTTTATTCCGGCAACCCATTTGTGGAGACTCCTTAATCTTGTGGAGTTGACGGAGAACATGCAACAACAAGACGACACAACATTTTCCGATCTTTTGAATGATCTACTCGTCGGCGAGTTGAAAGCCCAACATTTGCTCTATTGACATCAAAAGTGTTGAAAAAGGCATCTGGCGATTTTGATTTGGATAGAGCGATTCGCTTAAATCCAACTCATGCCCAAGTTGATACACACAACACAGCCGTCGTTGAACAATATATAGCCCAAGGAGTACGCATTTTCCGAATTCGGGCTCAGGATGTGCTAAGGTATGCGACAAAAAATACCGACAATGTAAACATGGACAACATTGTGTCAGGCGATATCAAGAAGACTGGAGGATTCCAAACGGAATTGAACATTTTCAACGGAGCAAAAGTGATGCTTCGCTCAAATATTAATATAGAGCAAGGACTTGTAAATTGTGCAATGGGCACTATCACTAAAATTGTATGGCCTTTATTCCGTCGTGATCAAATGTACGATACCAACATTCCACCGGTTCATATCGGCTTTGGCAGAGATGGAATTCATTTGATCAAGCCAGAGTCAATACAGTTTCCGGCACTCCGAAACTATGGAACAATCGAGCGAACGCAGGTTTCATTAGTACTGTGCTGGGCCTGCACAGTTCATAAAATGCAAGGATTTACAGTGGACCATGCTGTTGTATACCTCGGATCTGCACTATTTGCTAAAGGACAGGCATATGCAGCATTGAATCGTGTCAGATCATTGGATGGATGAAGAATAGAGGAGGTCGATTGCTCAAAACACCGTGCAATGAAAATGCAATGAAGGAAATGGAAAGAATGCGACAACTAGGACCTCTAGCACCATAAGTGAGTCATATATTTCAAATAAAAATTGGCAACTAAAAAGGATCTTGAATTAATTTGTTTTAACATTGAAATAAAAATTGTATTACATTAATTTTATTTGCTTCTTTATTTTTTATTTCAGGAAAATAACAATTAAACAGATTGATATATTATTGGTAGTATAACAATTTTCTATCTCAGATATGATCAGGTGAAGAGAAACTGAAATAATTCCGAAATTTGCCACATGTCTCTGTCATAATCTCATGATGATGTTTAAAATAGATTGCAAATTTTCACATCCACAAGACTGAAAAGCAGAAAATAATATTGTTTAAATTTAAAAAAAATAACCACGTTTTTAAAACAGCCTAAAAAGTATAAAATAATTTCTGCTAGCCCCATACAGATTTATAACCCAATACAGATTTCTAACCGCATACAGATTGTGCTGAAAATTAGTGCTTGTGATTTTTTTAATAGCTATGAAAATACGTGTTAGATTTAAAACGAAGGACGTGGGGCGTATATAATAGATAATTGATGCATGAATAGTTCACCTAAGTCACTAACAATTTTATTACACTGCAAATGATATGAACTGTTGTGTGAGTTTTCTCTACGACAGCTACTCACTACACTCCTATCCCTACACTCCATTCATGCATGTGCCCGACGTTTTGCATTTTAATTCGTACAAGTATTTTCATGGCTATTCAAAATTCACAATCACAAATTTTCCGGGACAATCTGTATGCGATTAGGAATCTGTATTGGGTCATAAATCTGTATAGGGTTAGGAGAAATTATTTTATACTTTTTAGTCCGTTTTAAAAACGTTGTTAAACTTTTTTTTAATTTAAATAATCTTTTATTTCCCTTAGAGTGCTCACTTTGGGCCACCACTGCATCACCTTTATCTTTCTTCTTTGACGCGTTTGAGGCGAATCGTAAACCGTTAACGAGCCTCGCTCCTGTGTACGGAAAGAGCGAGCATACGGTTGACGACCTTCGCACTCGCACGTGTGTGTGTGTGTGTGTGCTTTATTATTTTATTTCCATCGCTACTCGGCATCTCCAAGCGGATATGACTCTTTTCCCACCCTGATACGGTACTATTATTGTTGCCAATTATTGACACTTTTTTGGTTTTTAACCGTTGAAAGCAAAAATTGCGAGCTCAGAACCTCCGCGTAGAGATGGGGAAAAAACATGTGAGTTTTAAATAACTCTTTACAAGTCCATATCGATATACTTTTACCACCCGAATACGAATTTATCTTTCATTTCCCCTAAAACCCTCAATTTTCATTTTAAATCGTTAAAAATGTAGGGAATGTGATTTGCCCCCTTAAGCTTGCTTTTCGGTGAAAATATGTAAACTTTAATTTTATTCCCCCTTTCAAGGTGTTCCCCGTTACGTTTAATTTAAAGCGCCATTTTTAAATGTGTGGTGATAGAAAGAAAAATAAAAGGGTTGTTTTGTTTTTGTTTTTGTTCAGCCTATTTTTTTGTTCAACCTATGTTCAGCCTATTTCACCCCTCCAGATCCTCACAGTGGTAGGAGATAAAGGCAGTACAGTAGCTTCGGAAAATTTGTTCCCGTTCTAGGCCCTAAGTAGGAGCTCATTTTATATTGAATACAATATAAAATGAGCTCCTACTTAGGACCTGGAACGGGAACAAATTTCCCTTTACTCCACTTGCAGGCGCTAAGGAGACGTCGATTGGCACACGTATCCACGTACACGCATACCCTCCATTACGCATATAGAGATACATATGCCTGAATATGCGCATGCGTAGACACACGTATATACCCGCACACATACACGCCTAAGCATACACCAACACACGTATACTAGTACCTATACGTATGCATGCGTGCCTGCTATAGGGATTCGCATATACATCTATACGTGAGGGCAATTCCTATCAAAAATATTGTAACTGTTTGCCCAAAATCCATTTCTTCCACTTTGGAGAGTTGCTGGAGCTGCAGGGACAAGTTTGAAGCGAATGCGAAAGGTTCGCTGGGTGGAGATAATGGAAAGGCCATTGGAAAAGTACGCCTCTACGTCGAACGCGCGGTCCTACCTAGTCCACCACATGATGGTTACTGAAAACTATCAGACCCTCTCTTTCGAATGCGACCATCGACACCGTCGTTTCGTCATAACAGCCGAATGTGCGATAGGTCCAAACGCAATCAAAAGAGGAGCTGCAACGACTTCAGCTAGGTTAGGTAGGAGTATAAGGGCATATGCAGGAGGTAAACAGCAAAGAAAGAGCATGTTAGGAGCCCATAGTAGGACTTCTAGCAGCAAAAGAGGAGCTCCAACGACTTCAGCTAGGTTAGGTAAGAGTATAAGGGCCTATGCAGGAGGTAAGCAGCAAAGAAAGAACATGTTAGGAGCCCATAGTAGGACTTCTCGCAGTAAACACACTCAAGTGAGGCTGACATAGGATCAAAGGCTTTTAAAATAGGCTGAAAATTTCGACTCGGGTACTCATAGTGGATTTCTCATGATTTTGCATTAAAAGGATTTTCGTTTGTTTCACTGAAGTCGGTTAACTGCTTGTGGGTAGAACTACAAAATCAGCCCTTAGAGTTCTTCACTCTGAGGGGCGGTTGCACGCCTCAAAAGCGTTTTTCCGTCAATAAAAAGAAACACCTGATAGTTTTCGATGCTCTAAATATATACACGAATTTTTCAAAAATCAGATCCGGACACTAGAGTGATGTTCCTCGTTAGCCTAAATGAAGACAAGAAAGGATATCAAGATATGTTTGGACATTGATTTGGGTCTTTCGTTTTCATTTCATTCTTCACTTTCGATTTTAGGATTGCAGTTTTATTTTAAACTTTGATTGCACTTTTCGTCTTTTATTTGAGGCTTTGACGTTGATTTCCGGCTTCAACTTTGATCCTATCCATTACGTTTGATTATTCAGCCTTCGCTTTGATTCGATGATTTTACTTTGATGTGAGCCTTGGGCCGCGAAGTTGCAAACGTTCAATACGGCGTGGCTCTCGCAAGGCAAAGATTTGTCCAGTTTGCACATTAGCCCGGATATGAGCGACTACCAGAGAGTCCAGGACCCGTGGTAAATCAGCGCTATCGCCCTCATATACCACACGCCGCAACCCGACTAGCTCGCACGAAGACCAACCGGGTGCTGATCGCTGCTGGGAATCGGTTAAGCCTTCCGGTTAATGTACATCTACGCGGATATTATGCAAAGAGGCCGTCGACAACAAGAAAGGCCCTGTAAGCGCGAGGACAAGCAGCACATCATCGTGTAAGCTCCTACGTGTGCGGAATACAATGTAAATTTATTCACGATTTTCGTGATAGAAGGAAAAGCCTCCGCGTGAAAGCCGCGTGCGTTCCTCCTTCTCTCCCGGCCTCACAGGACACACAATAGCCTCGGCTTGACGAGAGATCTATAGAGCCCGTTTAAGGAGTTTCGTCCGAAGGGGAGAATTCCGTGACGCGATTAAGCCGCGAAAGTCGCGTCTACGCCTGTAACTTATTCAATTAGCTTTTAGGAAGAACTCGCCTGATGAACAGCCGCCTCTCTCTCTCTCTCTCGCTCTTTCTCTCACTCACCCCTCTCCTTCGTCAGTCTTTCGCTGCACGCCCAAACTAAACTTTCCGTCTGCGCATTGTCCCAGCTTTTTAACGCTATGAAGCTCGCGAATCCATATTATCCCGACATCAACTGTCATTATTATTATGAGGGTAGCTCCAATCGATTTTCTCCGCGGTTTAACGCTCAAAAGGGGAAGAGTTCAATGATATTTGGCATGTTTGTAGAATGGGTGAAAATAGACGACACGTATTTTTTTATATCTGCAGAAACCGATTTTTAAGGGGTGAAACGCACCCTCGAAAATGCAGTGTTTTTCGTTTTTCGGCGATAACTTCGTAACGCAACGAGTTATGAAGAAAATTCACATTGCAACAACGTTTATTTTTTCTTGCACTATACATTGGGGATGAGAACGACGCAGATAACAACGAATTTCATATTGTTTATTGCGAAAATGCAATTTTTTCATACGTATCTCCGAGAATTTTTGACCGATTACGATGTACATTTGCGTACATGTAAAGGTTGGAAAAATAGCGGATACGTGTTTTTCGTTTCCTCGATATCTCATGATTAAGGGGCTGAAAGTGCCCTTCGATTTTTAGCCAAGAGCATCGTATAATCAGCTAGCCTTTTAGCATTGCCTCCTACCGTCCCACTCTCGAAAGGCAAACGTCCAAAGTTCTTACCGTACGGCATGGACGGAGATTAGTAGAATTAAAAATGGGTTACAATGAAAGGACAATCAGTCAAAATCGTCGATACAAATTTTCTCGTTTTGGCGGAACTTTGATCTTCCCAAAACTCGTGAACGGGCCGGGATAAAAATAAATTTGGAATCGAAGAAATGCTGTTTCTTCGACTACTAGATGTTTATGATGAAAATTATGAATACAACAACAAGTTGCGTATTGTTTATTTCCATAATTCGTGAATAACTGGTGAAAATCACTCTTACATTTTCAGCTAATATAGGCAAAGGATACTTACGACAAAATGCCACTCCCCTCACCGTATCGAAGGCGCCATCTGCAGAGATCAAAGCGTTTTGGGTTTCTGCTGCAACTCGTGAAAGGAGTGATGCAAAACATTTTTATCGGCTTATAACGCAGCATAATTGCATTTGAGGGAGTGCAGAATAAACTTTGCAGAATGGAATAATTCGGTGCAAAGAACGGCTAGCCCGAGTTAACCTTGAGATCGCCTTATTATAGATTGATAATAGGTTAATAATAGCGTGTGTCGTTGTTATCCTTTCCTTTGTGCTGATAAATTGCGGATCAAGTAATATGAATTCAGCAACGCTCATTATAGCTGCAGCTTACGACGGCCAGCTATACATTTTGGATTTCAAATATGAATAAAAGTGTACGTTAATCCGGTGAAGATTATTCAACTTCTAACCATAGCGATAAGATCTATAAATTTGTCTTGAACTCCAATCACCGGACGGGGAAAACAGTTCAGTAAAGATCTAGAAATCATGATCATGGAAGCGATTGATCAGCCTATGGAGATGAAATTCGAAACTGGTTTGAATTTTCTATCACCAAATGTAATTTATGACGCAGCCACAATAGAAGATCACCCTGGAGTATATTGGCCCGGACAACAATCCCTAGATCCCAAAGTTGATGAAAATGTAATAGAAATCTAAAATAGTAATATTTTACAATTACGACGTCAATCTGCACTTGAAAGATTATATTGTTAAGTTGCAATACCTTACACACAACCAGTTTTCTTCACCACGGTTTACAAACCTTTTTAAATCTGCGTGGTACAAAAGCGGTTACGAAGCAGAAAGACCACCAAACTTCGAAAATCCGGTAGAATTTTGCTTTTTACGAAATGCACTGACATGCAATATGTGCGGCGAAGCAGCTATTATCACTTGTGCGTGGTGTAAGAAGTCTTTTTGTTTCAAGCACTTTTATCATGACATCAATGTTGTAATAAGTATAATCAATAAAAAATATAAAGTTCAAACGTTTATTAATTAAGTCAGCGCGAGAACATTTTTCCGATAATATTGTAATATTCAAAGGCAGTACTTGTCGGGGGAGAATTCCTTCGTAAATAAACAATTATAATTCAGTTGCCTAAGAACGGAAGTTAGTCCGTGATTGCGAGCATTGCCGCTACCCATATGAGCGGGAAATTGAAGAGTGATTTTCGCGTTGTTCACGAATTATTGCAATAAACAATACGCCACTTGTTGTATTCGTCATTGTCATCATGAACGTCTAGTGGTGAGTAATAACACATTGTTTCTCTTTAAACTTTATTTTTAGCTCGGCCCGTTCACGACTTATAGAAAGATCAAAGTTTTTAAAGGTCCGTTGACCCCTTAAAAATGGTGTTCCGCCAAAACAAGAAAATTTGTATCGACTATTTTGACTGATTGCCATATCATTGTAACCAGTTTTCATTTCTGCAAATTTTCGTCCATGCTGCACGGTAAGAACTTCTATCGTTTGCGGTTCGAAAGGGGACGGGTGGGTGGAATTTACAAATATGCAATCGTGTCATAAAACAAACTTGTATTGACGTGAATGTAACTCGGAATACCACAACGCTCGCTGATTATACGATGCTCTTGGCTAAAAAATCGAAGGGCCGTTTCAATCCCTTAATTATGAGATATCGGAAAAAGAAAAAACATGTATTCGCTACTTTTCCATCCTCTGTATGTATGCAAATTTACATCCCAATCGATTGAAATTTTTCGAAGATACGTATGAAAAAAAATTCTTTTTGCAATAAACAATACAAAATGTGTTGTTATCCGCATCGTTCTCATCTCCAATGTATAGTACACGGAAAAATAAACGTTGTTGCAATTTGACATTTTTCCATATCTCGTACCGTTAAAACGTTATCGACGAAAAACGAAAACCACCCCTCTTTTCGCGAGTGCGTTTCACCCCATAAAAATCGGGTTCAGCAGATATAAAAAAATACGTGTCGCCTGTTTTTACCTATTCTACAAACATGCTAAATTTCATCGAAATCGGAGGGTTACACCTCGCAACCTTTCCCGTGAGTAGAGAAATTCCTACAATCTTCGGGATGTTCGGCCTTAAAATGGTTCTAGCTAGCATAAATATAGACACCTCGGCCACGTATACTACTGCTTCTTTTACCTTGTATGTGGAGAGATCTTCGACAACGCAAGCGAGCATGGCCTCGCGACCGACAGGTACAGTCACATTTGTTATCGGCACCGTGAAACTTGGTCCTTCTGAAACACAAACAACGCATCGAAGGCTTCAGGCTAAGTTAGCGATTCAGGCTGTGTCCCGTCAGCGATATTCCGCAACGGGCACCCCTCCCCCCTTCCACTTTGAATGCACGTTATTTGTGAACGATACAGCGCAGCGATTTAAAATTTTTGTGTCATCACATGCACAATGTCAATGGCAGTTCGGTGGTTTCACCAACTTCAAAGCTCCGTATATAAAAACCTGACCCATGGATATATATATATATATATATATATATACGTCAAATAAATTCCCGGCTATCTAGTACGAGAATAGCGTTTCGACGCGGAACGGGCTCTATCCGAGTCGTCGCCTCAACCGGGGAGCGATAAAGTTCCGATAAAGATGCTGCATCGCAAAAGAGGTCGGGAAGTACATCGTCCCCGTTGTAGGCGTCGAAAGGAGGGGAGGGGGGCTACCATGAAAAGGTACGCGAGGCGAAAACCGATAAGGGATAACCGAATCGTTCCAACCATCGATCCGAACACCAAAGCCGCACTCCTTTTGAGAGACCATCACGACCCACGTCTCTCGTGACCCGTGAGGCTGCCGTATTTTTCTACCCCTTGACGGTATCTGTCTCAAGATACTTCATTTCGAACGTTGCACTGGCCATCCGAGACCTCTTGCCGAGGCAAATGTGAAACGTGCTTCGGTCGGTAATCAGCCTGGTCAGCTTGGCACAAGTGAAAGCGTTGCATCTTTTCAACTTTTTCAATTCTTCATATATTTACATGAAATTTTACTCACACCTTGGTCATTGGGTGGATCGTCGACGTTTCAAAAATAGAGCGAATCGCGCGGCTCGCTTGCTCGCAATAAATTCCCAAACTTGGCGCGCAGTTGCGGTGCAGGTGGATGCAGCGTCCGCCGAAAGAGCCGACGTTGCTCGGTGGAAAATCAATGAACCGGGAATAAGGACACACATCTAATTGCGAGAAGGACGTATGCTACCTCGGACGAGCCGCAAATCGAGCGCCCAAACCGTACACTGTTGAGAACATTTGAAGAGGTGGCGAGACGATGGCTGTGAAGAACGGAATGAGCAAGGCGAACATGGCGGAAGTGAACACAGGGGTGGAAGGGCGATGGGGTGCGCGGTGGCGTCGAGTTAGAACCTCTCGCTGCACGCCACCGATAAGCACTGATCCCAATTACACGTCGGCGAGGTATTTCCCCGGGCTGAGCGGATCACGGATTATTGACTCCCATCCCGATTACTCGGATGGTGCCTGTTACAATAGACGAACCACCGATACACCTTGAGTCCTCCCACGACAACCAAGCGCGGCTCGCTCCTCTCCTCTTCCTTCCCGGTCTCCATACGCTATGCGAGAAAACAGAAGGTTTTTCAAACTTGTACCTCTCCCCGCCGACCAGCTTATTCCCGCTCTCCGGAAGCTCATTCGCTCGGGAAATTGCAGATTTTACCCGAAGCCATCGAAGAGCTGGAATTTCCCGCGGGCATTCCTCTGACCTCGGCAATGAAGAGGTATCAGGTGAAAAAGCAGCCAGCCCACCAAGTGAGGAAAATTCGCAAGAGATATCCGGTTACGATTCACCAGCTGTTGAAATCTTTCGCTAATTACAATTACGTTATTTGATATTGGCGATGGACATAAACATTCGTTGGGTAGCCGATTCCGAACAATCGATCAACTTCTCAATGTCTTCAATGTCTCCGTAGTTAACGCTTTGTCGTCGGCTAGCTGCATTGGAGGTTGGTGTACGCGTCAAATCCGAACACCCAGACCACCGAATTGCCGTCCTTCTGACGTTATCGTGGAGCAGCTTGCGAACAGGCTTCAACGTTTTTTTATTCAGATGCATTTGCGAAGCTGCTTTTATAAAACCGTTGGATCACCTTAGGCTCGGCCTTTTTCCTGGCCTCTCTCGTACGATCTCGAATCACGACATTAAGCTCCGACGGAGATTGAGGACTAGGGCGCCATGTGGAATCCTTCGCTCCTCACGTCATCTTCCGCACGGCATCCCGCGATGATCCTATCACATGCCCCATATTTGCTCCGATAATCGGCTGTTCCCTTAACCCTCGTGGCCCGAAATTCTTCGGATTGCACGGCAGATTACAAGATTTTCGCAGATTCATGCACCGTTTCGCCGAATGTGACAGTCGACAGCGCTCCGCGATCTTGTCGATCGATCAGATAACCATTATGATCGGTGCGCACTGAGATTTTCTCCCTTTACCGAACCATCAAAAACCCTCAATGGGCTCAAAGGATCGTACAATAGTCCGTTGAGTGAAATCAAGGAGCCCATGGAAGCGCGTTATCAGAAATTTTGTCATGATAATTGGGAAGACGTGTAATGGTCGCAGTTACGATATATAATAGTGGATGGGAGATATTCCACAGTGCGGTTGATCGGTACTTAGTGGTAGCGGTAAAGCGATTAGTCTTGGGTGTTCGGGCGGTTGCGAGTAGTCCTGGCGACGTCCATCGCTACCATTAGGCTTGTGCGCGTGTGTGTGTGTGTGGGAGGGGGGGGGGTTTGTATCGAACAACCGGAGAAGATCGCCATCGTCGTCGTTGTGTGCTAGTTAGGACAACGGATGTTGGAGGGCACAATGGACCGATGTGATGTAAAGGGCGTGAGGGGGGGAGCATCTATGCAGCTCTGCGATGCAGAGCGCGATAGGAAATTTCATTGCCGATGCATCAACCCTGGCGTACATTCGATATCCTATACTCACGTGCATTGCGAAGGATATTCGTGTTTGTGTACGCACGTGTGCTACATGTCGAGCGAGTAATCATGTTTCATGCAAAACTCATTCGGCCAGGCATGACAGAAGCGCAAGATAGTTATGACAAGTACTGTCACAATGAGGTCTGGACCATCCGATTGTCAAAGAATCCCCAGTCATTGGCTCTCGTCCGGCAAACTTGGTCTCTGCTGGCTGACGAGAAACGTCCCGAGGCCAGTTTTCTTTGCTCGTTACTATTCTTCGTCAATGTGGCACTTGTCAAATTGCGGTCGAGAAAGCTGGCCTCATCGAGCTCATCATCCCGTCAACAAGCCAATTTCCTATGTTGATCTTTGTACACAAATTCTTGAACATTGTCATCATAAGACGACGGATCCAAAATGATAACTTATCGTTCAAATCACTAGCTGGACTTTCGCAAAAAGTGATACAAATTTTCTTTAACCCAAACAAGCTTGTTGGTTGGTAGAAGTTGGTTCAAGTTGAAGTGGATCACCAGTGGGAACGATCAAAGTCTGGCTATCCAGCAGCGGGTCGTCAAAGAATCACATCTTCGACGAAACAAGTGCCATTTCGTGGCATCGCTCGTTTCACTGCATTTTCCCGGAAAGTCCAACAAGTCACCAAAGTGCCAACTCTCTAAGGCAGGCATCAGTTGAAAAAAAGCGATCTCGGAGGAGCTCTTTCACGTACATCAAGGGTTTTGCTCTCCTATCTGGCGTATCGGTTAAAGCTCAAAGCTACAATTGACGGAAAAAACGATAGGAGGAAGAAGAAACGGCCTCACCTTGCTCGACGAGACTTTCATTCCTTGGGGATGGCTTGGGAATGCGATGATTGCGCGCGAACAGTACTCTCCAAGCGGCAACGCCACAATCTTCAAGAGAGCTGCGATAATTTGATTGGCTAATGTCAAAAGCTAAAGGCACCGAGAACAAAAGAGATTTATCCTGCACGTGAATTAGATGGCGGGGGGGGGGGTGTGAGCGGAGAGCTTTGTACGTCACGGTAAGTTTCCCCACCGCTCAAAGAGATTTCGCGCAAGATGCTATAGTCACCAAATGGTGTACGCGTGGTTCACCACAGTTCCACGAGACGTTGAACCTTAATTGCCCACGGAAAAGGAGGAAAATTGCACACGGTATGATCCTTTCTGGTGAGCCCGAGGTTTGTGCGGAGTAACATCAGCCACTTGAATGCTCTTCTCTCCTGTTCCACGCTAGCCTTCCTTTATCACACGTACGATATATTCACCACTTTCCGACGCGATCTCTCTCTCTCTCTCTCTCTCACTTACTCACTCTCTCTCCCACTCCCTATTTCACCCTTTGTTCTGCGCGCACACACCACCTCGCATTTTCCTACCAACGCGACTGCGAGCCGTCAAGAGCTTGCGTGAGAATATTAAAACACCCCACCTGAACTTCACCGGGACGTAGCAATAGAGGGCATGTTCGAACTCTAGGAAATAGGCAAATTAGCAGGGAAGCTTTTGGTGATTGATTGTAAGAAAACTTAACGGGCAAATTATTTTATTTTTCGTATGTCATTAGTACCTACACGTGATCAGAGAGCTATCTTTAAAAAATGAAAGTAAAATGTGCAAATACTAAATAATAAAAAGAAATGTATGGTAAATATTTCTGTTTAAAAAAACGTAACATAACGAAAAAGAGTTCAATAGTCCCGTCGCTAAGAATGTAATCGAGGACGACGAAGGATTTGTGTGATTTTGAGGAGGTGAGTTCCTTATAGGCACAGTAGGGTGGCACGAATTTGAGCTCTATTTTTTTTCCTTTTTCTCACCATCCAATTATCTGCTTTAAAGAAAAAGAAAAAATGTCCCGGGAGCTGCGAGCGGTCAAAAAATATTTAGGGGTCGCTCAAGTCTCGGAAAAATTCCAATTTTCATTAAAAATCGATTTTTTGTCGTCCCATTCTCACCCGTGAATTGTACGTTTTATAATTTTATAATTAACCTCGCAAAGCTCTAGCCGGTCAAT
This sequence comes from Ophion obscuratus, assembly GCA_964007375.1. Taxonomy (NCBI): domain Eukaryota; kingdom Metazoa; phylum Arthropoda; class Insecta; order Hymenoptera; family Ichneumonidae; genus Ophion; species Ophion obscuratus. The sequence goes on along the minus strand of OZ023317.1, from coordinate 2,841,997 downwards.
AAATATTTAGTGGTCGCTCAAAGTTTTCGACATTCAGAATTTTTGCGAAAAAATAAATCTCGCATGGACTATAATTCCTTGTAGCATAAAAACACAATAAACAGCGAAGTGTGACATTTTCTGAATAAATTATTATAATAATTTGTAACAAACGCAAATTAGACAATATGTGTTATTAGGTATTATTATGTGTTATTGCATTATGGCGTCGCTGGTCCAAGTGTGTGCCGAGACTAACTGTGGGGCCCATTACTATGCGTGGAAAACCGTTTCTAAAGAAAAAAGGATTAATCGTTGTGAAAATTTTACAAAGCGTCAAATTTATGAGTGAGATGAGTAAAAAATTGGGAATTTCGAAGCTCTTGAGCGACCACTCAATAAACATTGTCTGCCTAGAGCTTTCGCGTGGTTAATTTAAAAATTATAAAGCGTAAAACGCATGGGTGAGAGGTGGACGAAAAAAAAATCTATTTCTTAATGAAAATTTGAACTTTCGGGAGGCTTGAGCGACCTCTAAATATTGTTCGATCACCAGCAGCGTTCGCGGCAATTTTTTTTTTCTTTAAAGCAGATTGCGTGGTGAGAAAAATAAAAAAAAATACAGCTAAAATGTATGCCACCCTAATGCACAGTGTCATTAATCAACGATTGTAATGTGTACTCTGGCTCGGGCGATATCATTTTATACAAGTTAGCAATAATACATGATAAATCAATTATCGTATTAGCGGATTATCCGAGCATCCTCCCGGTACTTGTACGATCGCCTATGCAGGCCAATGTTGCCCGTGGAACTTGGACGCTCATTTACATGCGCGACTAACTACACCCGAGAGTGTTTGCCGCTAGATAAACATAAATTGCTGCAAGCGCAAGTCAAATATTTGCTCTGAAGCTTTTCGGGCTATATTCCTCGCCACCCTCAATCACCAACGTCACGCAAGGGAAAAAAGCCTTCCATCCGCTTGCTTTCGAGAGAAGCTTCGAATATTCGTTACAACTATTAAAGAGCATATTCGACCTCGTTTTTTTTTCTTTCGCTACTACTGCGCGACGCACAGTGGTCCGAAATCCCGAAAAAGCGAACAAAAAACAAAAAAAATTCTAGGGACTTTTAATGTTTAGAATAGTTGTAGTGGTACCCCTACTATGTGTTATGGCCGTTAAGAAAGGGGGAGTGTCCCTTTCTGGCTTGGAAACACATTCCGTTCGTGAGCGTCGTGCTGACCGCATTGTTTGCTCGTCGCACGGCGAAATAACACGAAAGTTTGGACGCGTCTACAACAGTGGAAAGTTAACGGATTTGCATTTTACAAAATGGATTCTTCTCCGGAAAGTAAGTCCACTTTAAATGACCAGTAAGTCCACTTTAAATCATTAATAACGGTGGTGGTTTTTCCTTGGCCACGTTCTAAAAATTCGTATTAAAAAAAACAATAAGTCAAAAGTGGGCTTGGGTGGGGCTCTGAATCAAAATGGACATTTCTTCAAAACATATGCAAAAACTAACTGCACATAGCTGTTCTTCTGGCTTTAGTTATTATTTTTGTGGAAAAATGTGTGCACTTTCGGCAGTTTTTTGTAGTTTTCGCGTCCAATATGTGGTTTATAGGAAATTGGTAAAAAAAATTCGTTTAAATAATCATATTTTTCAATTCTTACAGATCCTCCGGATGATACCAAAGAAATTTCTTTCACGAGGAGGGAAATTTTCGAATTCGTGAAACCAGTGTTGAATGGGAACATCAACGTGCTCAGTGAAATTATTGAAGCACGGGTTTCAAAAAAACAGGAGCATCCATATACTTTGCTGCTAAATAAAAAAGATGCCCTGAAAACATTAGTCTCCGAATTCAGGAAAAGGTGGAAACAAGCGAACAGGATAGAAAACAGATTCTACGCAAAATTCGACATCTGGCTCAACGTTCCTATACTTTTCACAACTGAAAATGAAGGTTCGACGACTTCCACGGAAAACACAGCGGGGCCCGAGCGTCCTTCGACAAGTTGGGACGATTTGAGTGACAGGTCAAAACGGAGGAAGACAGAAAAGATTCGTGAACAATACAGCGTCCAAGAACTAGCCTACGCTACACAAATGGATCTCCGGGCTTCTGGAAATTTGGAGGCTTCGAAAGTCATTAGGGATGTCACAGAAGGCAGTCCATCAACCGCATCAAAGTACCGGGAATCTATGGAACATGTTCCAGAAAGGGTATTGACAGGCAACGAAGTATTATCATTTGTTGTAGAAGGTGGAGTGACGAAGAGCGTATATCAATTAATACGTTCCACATCCGCTATGATAAATTGTAGAGGATAGCCACCTTATAGTACTGTATTAGAAGCTAAGAAAAAGTGTTACCCTGATAAGTCCGAAATTTCTATAACTGAAAGTGCAGCCACAGTTGAACTCCAAGCATTGTTAAATCATACAGCTGAACGATTGTTATTGGCACAATTGGACGTTACTAGAAGTCTTCCTGAAAACAAACTTGCCGGTTTAGAATTGATATGCAAGTGGGGATGTGATTCTGGTCAAAGCACTTACAATCAAAAATTCAGCGATGAAGATGGCAATAAATCGGATGCCAACATTTTTTCATTTCACTTGTCCCCTTGGAAATCTATGATAATGTCAATCCACGGGTTATTATTTGGAGAAATCCTCGTCCTTCGTCGCCAAGATTTTGTCGCCCGATAAAAATAGTTTTTTTGCACGAAACTGCCGAAGCAACTAGGACAGAAGTTGATTGTATCGGAGTGCAAGAAAAAACCCTTGTGCCCTTCGAAACCATACTTTACGGAAGACAAATTAACATCCATTTCAAACTTGTGTTGACAATGATAGATGGTAAAGTTTGTAATTCGATTACAAATACGTCGTCAAGTATGCATTGCTACCTTATGGCGCCACGTCTAAAGATTTCAATGATATCGATAAGACGTTGCAAAAACAGATCAATGAAGATTACTTCAAATTCGGAATATCGTCGCTGCATGCTTGGATACGGTTTTTCGAAAGTTGCTTGCATGTATCTTACAAATTAGACATAAAAAAGTGGCAAGCGCGCAAAAAGGATGAAGAACGACTTGAGGGAAGAAAAAAAATGCACAACAAGGTGTTCGTGACAAATTAGGACTTATTGTTGATCAACCAAAACAAGGCTACGGAACTTCAAATGACGGAAATACAGCTCGGCGGTTTTTCGAAGATTCTGAAATCTCTGCTTCTATAACGGGATTTAACGAGGAATTGATAAAGCGATTTTATGTGAAATTATAGATGATTTCTTATGGGTTCGAGATCAATATACCAACATTTCGCGTCTACACAGAAATTAATGCAAGACAATTTGTTGACCTCTATGGGTGGTATTACGTGCCAACAACAGTGCACAAAATTCTGATACACGGCCCTGAAATTATTGATTCTTTGATATTGCCTATCAGACTAATGTCCGAAGAAGCTCAGAAATCGTGTAAGTTTTCAGTGTCATTATAACAGGCATTAATTATTTTATCCTAAACCTATTCTTCTCACACCTTCCGAGCCTTGGAAACTCCTAAAAAATGAATATCGTGCAAACGAAATCGACCCTCCAAAGAGTAGCCGTCCATCGTGAGTCCAGCATTGTGTTTTTCGAAATTTTCGCTTCAGATTCGCATTCAACGACCCCAAAAACCCCCGAGCACAGACTTTCATCCGAATCGGACAGGTTTTTGAAGAAATTTTTTACCGTTTCCGATCCGCCATTTTGTTGAAATTTTCCGCCAGTTTTTTGGAATGTTGACTTCGGATTCGTATTCAGCGACCCCAAAAACCCTCGAGTACAGACTCTCACCCGAATTCGGAATTATGTTCGCTTTTTCGGGATTTCGGACCGTGCAACGCTCGGTAGTCTCAAAGCCCAAAAAACTGGCCGAAAGTCGGAAAAAAAGTTTTTATATAGGGACTATTATTAATCGGAATAGCTGGAGTGGTACATCTGGTATTTATTACCAGCGTTCACCAGCATCACAGCTAATCTCGTGAAGCACGTGTAAAGTAAGTTCCCCCAAATGCGCATAAAAAGTTTATAGATGAGCATTTTTCAATTCTGTACAATGGACTCTTCTCCTGAAGGTGAATACAATGGAAATCTGTTGTTCAAAATGAATATACACACTATGTCAATGAGTCAAATGTGGATCTTATCAACTTAATTTTGGTTGTTGACTTAAAAAAATTCGTTAGAAAAAAAAGCGATAAGTAAAAAATCTTGATAGGTCTTGCCTCGAAACAAACTTCAGGCCGTTGATTAAACATTTTTCTAAAACATATCAAAGAATTGGCTGCTCATAGGTACCTCTACGGTTTCTAGGTTAGAGTTTATGCAATTATGCCAGACAATATAGAAATATCTCTTCTGTATAGAAGGCCAGATCCGCCATTTTCCTGTCTACAACTTTCGTGGAGCTTTCGTGCTGACACAGATTTTTACCACAACAGCAACCTACATTACCACGTGATTATATAAGCTCATATCGATAACAGGAGTTTTCAAGGAAAAACTATGTTGTTTTTTAAGAGAAAATATGTATTTAATATACAAAACAGTTAATTCATGTTAATATTATATTTTTAAATCAATGTATTAAATTATAAATTGATATTTTATAATTATATTATATCATGTTTTGTTCAATATTACATTATGTAGTAGTAGTTTATTGCTTCAGGTACACCCTTTTAGGGTGTTTACACAAGAGATCCCCCCCTACATACATGTTTCCCCTTACAGAGTATGCTTATTTCTAACTTATAATCTACTGTCGTTTTGCCTTTCATTTCCTCTCGCTTTCGATTTCTCATTTGCCACTTTTCCACAATATTGCATTGTACAGGGTGCGCCAGAGAAACTTACTTATTTGAAAAAATTCCCGCGCGGTGAGTTTGGCGGGTAGAGGGGCGAGAGGGGGCGCATCTGGAGGGGGAAGTTTCCAAGTTTGTTTCTCCCTCCAGTCAGTTGCCATCATGCTCTGGTCTAGAGAGCAGCGGGCCTTCGCAGTCGAGAGCTTCTTTTCTAACGGTCGCTCAGTGACGAGGCTCACTTCCACATTTCCGGCTGCGTCAACAAGCAAAACATGCGTTATTGGTGTGGTGTAAATCCACGTGAGCTTCACCAGAAGCCACTTAATTGTGAGCGAGTTACTGTCTGGTGTGCGATGTCGGTAATGGGAATAATTGGTCCTTATTTTTTTGAAGAAAACGAACGCGCAGTTACCGTGAATGGAGCTCGTTACAGGAACATGATCGAGGAATTTTTTCTTCCAAGACTCGAAGAAATGAACGTTAGGAACGTGTGGTTTCAGCAAGATGAAGCCACAGCACACACAGCACGAGACTCAATGAATTTGTTGCGACAACATTTCCCCGACCGCCTCATCTCTCTCAGAGGCGATCTCCAATGGCCGGCACGCTCTCCAGATTTGACTCCATGCGATTTCTTTTTATGGGGTTATTTGAAATCTCTGGTTTATGTCGATCGACCACGGACCATAGCACACCTCAAGAACAACATTCGCGACGCCATTGCCAACATACCGATTGATATGCTGCAAAGAGTGGATACGAATTTCAAAAATCGACTTCATCAGTGTATGCGCAATGGGGGTCGCCATTTATCCGATGTCATTTTCAAGACTGCATGAAAAAAAAATTGGGATATTGTATTCTCAAATAAAAAAAAATTTTAAACAATAATTGAAGTACTTTTGTTTTTATTGACCTTTCAAATAAGTAAGTTTCTCTGGCGCACCCTGTATAACATGTGATGAAATTAACAATATGAATATAAACATAATATATATACAGGGTCTCCTGTTATAAATGGATAATCCGGAAAATGTCGATAGGTCAGATTATGCGCTCCTAAATGCTGCAATTTTTGTTCCGTAACAGTCCCACGATTTTCCAGATGGGCTTTTTGTTATTTTTTTTACCAGATTGGGCTTTATGTTATTTTCTTTAATCATCTGCTTTTGGTTTTTCGAATGCCATTTATAGAAATGATATGAGTCGACAAATAAAGTCCCCCCACCCGGGGGGGGGGGGGGGTGACTTTATCTTAAAAGAATGACAAATTTTGCGATTCTTTTAATATTTTAAGACAACCCCTAAGGGATTTTTGGGCAACTCGCAAAAGTTTTTGAGATTTTGAATCTAACAAGGAACATCCCTCAGGTGCCGCCTCCGATTTTGTTGAAATTCATATATGTGATAGAGCATCGAAAACTTTGAGACACCTATTTTTTTTTATCGGCGGAAAAACGGATTTAAGGGGGGAAACCGCCCCTCAAAGAAAGGCGTGTCGAGGGGTGATTTTGCAGTTTCACCCAGAAGCAATCCACCGATCTGAATGAAACGAAAACGAAAATTCTTCTAATGAAAAGCGATGAAAAATCAACTATGAAAATGTTAAGAAAAAATTGAATTAGGGGGTAAACCACCCCTCCATTTTCCTTTTTTTCACCCCACACTTAAGAGGGTTGTATGCAAATTAATAAAACAGGTATCATTTTGAAGGGCAATTAAAATTAAAGTTGACAGGTCTTTGCGTTTTGGCGGCATAGCAAATTTAACGGGGTAAACAACCCCTAACATAAATTTATTTATCATGGTCGTTTTTCTGTGTTTAAAGTATATCCGCTGATTTTAAATATTTCTATAAGCTACAATTTAATGTTTTATCATATTTCAAAATTATTACATTCGTCTTAAGGGGTAACTACCCCTCTGACGAGAAACATCATTGAAGTATCCGCTTTCGATTTCGTTGAAACTCATATATGTGGTAAAGCATTGCAAACTATTAAACATGTTTTTTTGTATCGGCAGAAAAACGGTGTTGGGGGATGCAACCAACCCTCAAAGTTTCTCCCACAAGCAGTCCACCGATCTGAACGAAACAAAATCGAAAATTCCTCTAATATTAAGCGATGAAATATCCACTACAAGAGTGTTGATTAGAAATATAATTAAGGGGTAAATCACCCCTCCATTTGCCGTTTTTCACCCCACGCTTAAGAGGCTTCTATGAAAATTAATAAAACAGGTATCATTTTGAAGGGGAATCAAAATTCAAGTTGACGCGTTGTTGCGTTTCAGCGGGACAGCAAATTTAAGGAGGTAAACCACCCCTATGAATCTAACCGAGGAATCTAACCGAATCAACAATAACTGAGAAACTTTTTGAAGTAATTGGCACGTTTGGGTAGTACATTTTTTTACACCGCAGGCTCTTAAAGTAAGATGTTCGAATTGCTTTGTATGCAAATTCTGCATAAGATCTGTTTTGATAAACTTTCCTTAACACTCAAGGTAAAAAAAAGACTTTTCTAGATAAAACGAACAACCAAGAGTATTTTTTATAAACCGGGTAAAAAAGGTTATCATTTGTAGAAACGGCATGCGAAAAACCAAAAGCAGATTATTTTTATCTCGAAAACCGTGGGACTTTTAGCAAACTGAAATTCCAGCATATAGTAAGACATGATCTGACCTGTCGACAGTTGCAGGGTTATCCATTCATAACAGGTCACTCTGTATACACATATGAAATATATAATAATATTTAATTGTAATGCATATTATTAATGATATTACATAATTGTATTAGGTTTAAATACATATTTAATATTGCTTTGTAAAACAACTTGTTATAAGAATTGTTAATACTAAATTGCTTTTCCTTTCTTTTACAAAAAGTCCAAATTTAAATTCTGAACTTCATCATGCGAGAAAGAAAATGTTCGTACTTGTGAAACCACATTTAAATTAAAATATCAACATGATTCATGACATTATCAAAACGGAGGTGAGAGATTGATTGGGATATCCATACGTTTTGCCTCAAAATCTAAAAGATGTGATTGCCAAGTTATCAGTGTTCGAGAGAAAATGGAGGCTAGTTAAAAGGGCCGAACGTAAATTCTTCGGTAAAAATACAAAGATTGGCCCAAAGTTCATGTGTCTTTTGCCATAAAATATGAAAGCACGGAACCAACGAGAAAAAAGTGTTACAGGGCATCCCCCGTCAAGTTAGAAACATTGAGGTGACCGGTCAAAACGGAGAATGACAGAAACTGCTCGAACAGAACGTGGCGTCGAAGGTCTGTCCCACGCTACACAAATGAGTCTCTGAGTTTCTAGGCAATCAGATGCAGCGACAGTGGTGAAGAATGTTGCAGCGGCTAGTCCATCAAAAGCATCAAATTATCTTCAAAATATGCAACGCATTCAAGAAGAAAAACTATCAAGCAACGGAGCACTATCACTCTTAATAAAAAAAAAGATTGTCCAAAAGTAAATATATGGGAATACGTGAGTTTGGGAAAAAAAATTGTAAGTTGTACCCACCTTATAATCTTGTCTAAAAATCGAAAAAAAAATGTTATCCAGAAAATTCCGAAAGTTCGGTAACGGAAACTGAAGCTACAGTTGCATTGTAAAGATTATTAGAACATACTGGGCGAAGAATATTCATGACACAATTAGTTGTTATAAAAAGCATTTCTGCAAATGGCATTGGTAAAATGGATTTGATGTGCAAATGCGGGCATGGAATGGTAGAGGAAAACACGTGTTCGTCCATGATTTTTATAAGATGGCGACCAGAGCTCCAATTGTGAAGGACTGTTTTTGAAAACTTTCGAGGCACGGGTTTAATGAGTTCAAATCGCTAAATTCTCATATGATTATGTTGTTTAGCTTTATGTGTACTGTAAAATAGACCATATACAATGAATTTTGCTTTGATTTCAAAGATTGTATTATAAACAAACAAAAAATAGAGGTTATGCCTGACTACGTCTTGCTGCTAATTTGGGATACCCGATGTGATGATGATTTGGACTATTCCAAATCACCATTGGTTTTGTAACTAAATGTAGGCCTATTTCACTAATGTATAAAAGGGAACGTCTTGTGACTTTGAGGGAAATCTTGACAAGACAGGCAAAAGAAAACACTAAAAATGAAGGAAAAGGCAAACAGACACAAATTACAAAAGAAATGGAGAAGGCTAAGACAAAATATGACAAGATAGGAAAACAAACAATAAAAACACGAAGAAACGAAGACTTATTGAAAGCGGTGTTAATGACACTAAAAGTTTGGAATCTTCCAACTCTTATAACAGTCGTAAGTCAAATACGTCAGAAGAACTAGAAACTTCATTTGGTGGACAACCCCCTGCAGCTGATGCAGAGTGTTTTTTCTGTAAAGGGAAGTATAGTTGAGACATGAGGGGGAAAGAATGAGCGCAGTGTTTTGTGTGTGAGATATGGGTGCACAGTGAATGTGCCAGCTATGAAGGTGAATCATGTGTCTGCGATTTTTGCAAATAACTCATTTATTTAATTGTTAAAACTGATTAAAAAATAATGAAAGCTGATTATAGGAATAATTATAAGTCTTCCATTTTATTCGAAAACAATGGCCTAATAATAATAGCCCACATAACTGAGTTAAGCACGATGAATATATATTAGAATACTCCTATTCCAAAATATCTGCACCCCAGCTTGAAAACGGAAGTGTGCAATTTAGCGTTCAAACTAAAATTGTACTCGGTAGCGATGGTTATTTATTATTCATAGCTTGTAAATTGATGGTATATGAATATTGCTTCAACTTCATAAAGGTTTTATTCGCTCGCAACTTACAGAAAAAAAAAAAGTCGCAGGCCTAAAACAAAATGGTATCCCAAATTACCTTCCTTTCCTCTACTTCTGGTCAAAGCGCTTATAAGCAAAGTTTAGCGATGAAAGCGGCAATCGTTCAGATGCCAGTATTTTCTTTATTTCACTCGTGACCTTGCAAATAGTAACCGATAACACAGATGAATATTCACATATTTTTATTTGGAAAAAACCGCGTACTTCGTCTCCGAGATTTAGCCGACCAATCAAAATTCAATTTTCACATGAAACTCCCGAAGCGACTAAGAAAGAAGTTAACTGCATTAAAGAACAGCAGCAAAATCTTGTGCCTTTCCAAACCGTTATGGAAGAAAAATCAATAGATTCCGAGAAGAAATTTTGTTTCGGCTACAAAAAGGCCCAGATCAGGCATCTTGATTTCTTATTCAGGCCTTCATCAGGATTATTCCAAGCCCTGATCAGTTTTCAAACGCAATCCCTGACTTCGGTCTGATCAGGGTGAAAAGTGAAGGCCTGACATGGAGTTCAAAGAGAGAAGTTCGCTGTTGCTTCGGAAACCACCATCTCTTCACATTCTTCATTCCACTGCCAACATTTTTTTTTTAAATTAAATAGGGCCTATCTCAACCAAATATGTTTTCCTTATCTCACCACCTACTACGATCCTATTTGTTTCAAATATATTTTTTAGAATATAGAATATGGAGTAGAATATTTCATAAATCCAAAATAAAATACTTAATTAGAGTTCTACCACGATGATTTGTATCATAATTCGCCATCCCCTGGCCTTCTGAAATGATCTTTTTCGAAGAAAAAATATTTCACCTCCACATGGAATCGAACCTACAACCTAGCTACCTATAGCTACGCACGCTGCCTCTATGGTACCCAGTTTTGTAGCATCTTAGTCGCAGATATGGCATAAGAGATCAGGTGAATTTCTATAATTATTTGTTGTATCACATAAACGATATCAATAAGTTAATATCATTGTGATAATTGGAGAGTTTTATCGAATATCATGCTATAGATTTTTCAAACATAACCTATATATATAAGGTATTCCAAGTGTTTTCGAATGGCCTGACCTTCTTCAATCTTTTTCAACGTTGGTGATGTATTTGTATCATATATTTTGAGTACGTGGCATTTTTTTCAGATTCTTATCTGCTCGCTAATTCGGCTACCTCGGAGATAAGATTTTACACGTGATAAAATTTCAAATGATCGTATCGTAGTGATCTTCTCGGCGTAGGAAAAATGTATTCTACAAAGAAAGATGCGTTTTTCTATTAACTGTTTTGGAAAAAAAATTCAAAAATTTCCAAGCACTACACTTAAAAAAATCTTTTACTTTTTAATTTTTTAATCCCTATGACTAGGTTGACTCTGCTTAAATTTACGCTGAATTTTTTTTTATTAGTATTAAACAACATGTGTAATTTTCATTCTGGGCTGGGCTTGCGGTCAGTTAATATCATCGTCTGAAATTTAATGGGAAATTGTTTTTGTTGAATAACGCGGCGATTAACATTTTTAAGTAAAAATGGTAATGACCAAACTAGAACTAGGAAATCGAATGCTTTACAACTTTGGTCATTACAGTTTTATTCTCTACCATCGATATTTTTCGAATTAAACCTGAAAAAAAGCGGCTATTGCATTATCTCTTTTGATGTTTTTACTTTAGGGCATAAACGAACATGAACAAACTTGTAGAGAATGAAATTTTTGACAATTTGTGTTCCTACCTTTTTTCCCTTATAATCAATATTTAAGGTCATACGCCAACGGCAAAAGAAACAAGTGAATGGTTCGCGAAATAATATTTTCACGCTTTTCGTTTTTTTACCGTACCGTTGGTGTACAACCTTAAATATTGATTCCAGGGGAAAAAAAGGTAGAGACAAAAATTGTCGAAAATTTCATTTTCTACAAATTTGTTTATGTTCGTTTATGCTCTAAAGTTAAAAATGTACGAGATAATGATATACTCGCTTTTTTCAGGTTTAATTCGAAAAATATTGGTCGTAGAGAAAAAATTGTAATGACCAAAGTTGTAAAGCCCTTGATTTGCTACAAGTTTAGTAATTGCCATTTTTTAATTAAAAATCGCAAATCGCCGAGTTATTCAACAAAAACAATTAACTGAATGCCCAGCGCAGACTGAAACTTACACATGTTGGTGTACACTAACAAAAGAAAATTCAGTGTAAATTTCAACAGGATCGACCTATTTATTGAGGTTAAAAAATGTTTAAATGAAAGATTTTTCTTTTTTTTAGTGTTATAGTACTTGGAACATTTTGAATTTTTTGTTCCAAAATAGTTCATAGAAAAACGCATCTTTTTCTGTCGACGACATTATTTCGTATGACGAGCAGATCGATACGATACGACCACTTGAAATTTTATTACGTGTAAAATCTTATCTTCGAGTTAGCCGAGTTAGCGAGCCGATAATAATCTGAAAAAAAATACTCAAAATATATGATACAAAAACATCAACCACTTTGAAAAAGATTGAAGAAGGTCAGGCTTTTAGGCCGTTCGAAAACCCTTGGAATACCTCATGTATTTATACAGAGTGTCCCATTTTAATCTTACACCTGAATTTTCTCCAAAAATATTGCTCGGACGAAATATTGTGTGGAACAAAACTTCTAGGGATTGAAGGGGGACGTTTGAAAAAAATTTATTTGAGGAGCCAAAATTCAAAATGGCGGCGTTACAAAGGCTGACATGTTTTTTTCAAACGGAAACATAACTTTTTTTATTGCCAAAAAATTTGTCAGCTGAAAACTAAAAACTTTTGTTAAAAAAATTGTTTGATAAAGTTCATAGTTTTCAAGTGAGAACATCATTTTCAATTATTTCAGATGTATCCAGGATTTGTGTGTGTGTGTGTGTGTGTGTGTGTGTGTGTGTGTGTGTGTGTGTGTGTGTGTGTGTGTGTGTTTTTCTACCCATCGTGATCAAAGTTCGTCAAGGATTTAAAGAAACACGTTTTTGGGCCTGAAAATGGCACAAACGCTATTAAAATGGAAAAAAACTATTTTTCATCGATTTTCCTCCAAAATTTTCTCATGAAATATCGTCCAAATTTGAAAACAAAAAAACAAAAAAAAACAAAAATTTTCAACAAAAAAATTTGATTCCTTTTTTGTTCAAGTGGTCATACATTCCAAAATACAACATTGAGCGGCTTGCCGTGAGACATTTAGTCTAATTGTCCCTACCACCAGCATTTGCGTTAGCCAAAGCATAGGAGGTTGCATGGCTGAGTCTGTTGCAGACCATTCGCGTTACCCAGAACTTGAAAACTATGAACTTTATCAAACGTTCTCACTTGAAAACTATGAACTTTATCAAAAAATTTTTTCAACAAAAGTTTTTAGTTTTCAGCTGACAAATTTTTGGGCAATAAAAAAAAGTTATGTTTCCGTTTGAAAAAAACATGTCAGCCTTTGTAACGCCACCATTTTGAATTTTGGCTCCTCAAATAAATTTTTTTCAAACGTCCCCCTTCAATCCCTAGAAGTTTTGTTCCACACAATAGTTCGTCCGAGCAATATTTTTCGAGAAAATTCAGGTGTAAGATTAAAATGGGACACCCTGTATATACCAGGTGTGTAAGTATGAAACCGGAATTTGCCCATAGGTGGCGCTAGATGTCGATGCAGTTACCGACACATCACGTCAGCGGTGTCTTGTTATTGTATTGATATCCGACAAAGATTTCCAACTCACAATAACACGAGTTTCATTCAGTAGCATTGGTTTATTAGAGATAAACATGTCGAGTTTTGTGCCAACAAATTACGATTTGCCGACAGCACTACTTTTCTTTTTTCATCTGAAGAAAACCGCAGCCGAATCGCATTGAATGCTTATGGAGGCGTTTGGTGAGCATGCTCTCGGTAAAACACAGTGTTTCGAGTGGTTCAAACGGTTCAAAAGTGGCGATTTTGACGTGAGGAACGAAGAACGTGGAAGACCACCGAAAAAGTTTGAAGACGCTGACCTGCAAGCCTTGTTGGACGAAGACGACGCTCAAACACAACAACAACTGGCGGATGTACCTACGGTAATGATATGATACAAAGTATCATATCATTACCGTAGTGATATGATACTTTGTATCATATCATTACTTTGTATCATATATTAGGTGTTGGAATTAATTCGTAGCGTTTTACAAGAAATGGCGTAGGTGGTACAGTATCTCGTTATTACCGACAGTAATGCATTCATCGTGAAACAGCTATCATTGAATGTCATTTCCTGTCCATAATACTTTCATTAATGCATTTGTTAATTTTCATTTGAAATAAAAAAAAATTTCTTTAAAAAAACGATACGAATTAATTACAAGTCCTAATATATATATATATATATATATATATATAATTCCTCTCTCTCCTCCTCTTTGCCACGTGTGTGGGTGTGTGTTGCATGAAGACAGACTATTAATTTGGAAAAATGTTTGGCTCTGCGTAAATTCACTTAATTAAAATTTAAAAATTAAATATAAACATTTAGTGGATTCAATTAAGGCGTTTATTGCAAAAATGAAACCGAATCACAGTTTCATCTCTTCTTCTCTTGTCGAAAATCCGGACTTGATCACAACAGTGTAGATGCGAAAAGGTGAAGAGGTGACAAGTGCGTCGTGACATTCAACCGTTCGACATTCACAACAGACAGCCAACTGTGGCTAGGCTAGCCGTCCATCTCGACAGCGGTCAACGAGTTTACTTCACAGAATCTAACACCGCTGATATAGTCAACAATCCGAGAGACACAAGTTTGACTGCGTTCTTCAAACTGTGTGCTAAAGATACGTTTGCCAAGACTTTGACGTATAACGAAATGCCATCTTATTATACTTTGGACAACAAAACATTTAAACGAAGAAAACAGGGCATCCCCGTTGAAAAGTATTCAGATGTGAAAAAGTCTGGTGGACTCGGACGTGTCTAGACCATCCACTCTAATAACACGAGGTGCTATTACTTGCGAATGCTACTTCACGCCGTGAAGAGACCCACGTCGTTTGAACACTTACGAACGGTCAATTGTATCGTGCATCGTTCGTTCCAGCTGGCGTGCAAAGCGTTGAGCTCAATGAAGGACGACTCTCACTGGAGCGATACCCTGAGTAAAGTCACCTTGGGTTGCTCTGCTTCCTCTCCTAGGTATCTGTTCTCAATAATATTGGTATTCTGTCACGCATCAGATCCACTGTCGCTATGGATGGCACTCAGGGAGAGCACGTCGGAGGATATTTTGCATCGCATTCGTACAGCACGCTCAGACGACAGGATAAATGTTAAAACAAAATAAAAACAGTAAGGTCGTAGGTGAACAACTCCCTACATGATTTCGGTCTCTCTCAACCAAATGTAAATGACACCACTACTGGTGACGTAGAAGTCCTTCGGGATATTTCGTATTGTCGGCCAACAATGCTGCAGGTTGAGGAGAAGAACAGCGAACATTGTATACAAGGAGGCTCTTGGTATTACATGCCAACCACTGTGTATAAACTTCGCATTCATGGTCACAAATTCATAGACTTTTTGTTGCTACCTATTGGATAAATGTTTCAAGAAGCACAGGAATCGTGTAATGAATACTTCAAAAGGTTTTGAGAAGATTTTTCGAGAAAATGTGATCGTGTTACGTCCCCGTGAACTTATCGGATTTAAGGCGTTATACGCAGTTGCAAGGCCAAACAAGTCCCAGAATTTTTTTCTGGGAAAGGATTTCATTTGGGCAAAACGAAAAGTATTAGGTAGTGTAGTGGCATCTTTTAGCTTTAGATTGGCATTTTTTATTTTCAAAAATATTCATTAAAATTGCTCCTGTAGGAAGACTCCTTGAGATCCTCGGAAGAAAGTGTCCGACGGTGAGCAAAGTATCTCCGGTTTGAGTTATCTAAAATGAAAAACCCAAAAGATTCTTTTAGGGGATAGATGAATGCAGGTATTGATCGAAGGAAAAGTCGAAATTTTAATTTTTGACAAAATGCTGGCTCCGGAAAGAAACAATTTCGATTTTCGACCAATTTTTTGTTTGTTGAATCATTGAAAAAAAATATAAATAATTATCGAAAATCTTATTCCTTCGATCAATACCTAAAGAATATATCTGACAAGGTTGTGTTAAAATTGCAGACCGATCGGTTGAGCCGTTTTTTTATATATCGTGCTCAGCGACATTGAAAACACCGCTTTGAGAAAAACTCGTTTGAAGTTTCAATAGTCGTTCTTTGTAGCACTCCGAGCGTCCTCACTAATATGTGTGTATTTCCGAGAATATTCGCTGGATCGACTTGAAAGGCCATAGCTGGGTAAGTAGGGAAAAATTGCCCCCGCATTTTCTCCAGCGAAATTAGGAGTATATTCTGAGATATAAAGAAAAAACAAATTTTCTGAAAATTTCATCCCCGTCAACGCAATGGTTTTGGAAGCATGAATTTAAAAAAAAAAAAAACTAAATAAAATTCCGGAAACGCTTTAGTGGATCGATTCGATTTTTTTTTTTGGTACTTGTTACGATCAAACGTGTTACGAAATAAAATTATAGAACATCTTGCGAAAGTTTAAGGTTTAAAAAAAATAATGTTCTTTGTTTTATTTTTTTTTACTATAATCCACTTGGGGTACAATAACGAAATTTTTTTCATATAATCTTTGGGCACCTTATTAGATTATATATTTTTTTCAAAATAATCGGTTTCGTACGCCACAGTGAAAAAAAAAGAAACATACTTTATTGATATATTTTAGTTATATATCTATATAACTAAAATATATCAGTCAAGTGTGTTTCTTTTTTTTTTCACTGTCGCGTACCAAGCTGATCATTTAGTGACATATCAGACTTTATTGGTATATTTTAGTTATATATCTACATAACTAAAATATATCAATAAAGTGTGTTTCTTTTTTTTCACTGTGGCATACCGAACCGATCATTTTGAAAAAATGATGTAATCTAATAAGGTGCCCAAAGATTATATGGAAAAAATTTCGCTATTGTACCCCAAGTGGATTATAGTGAAAAATAATAAAACAAGGACTTTATTTTTTTCAAACCTTAATCTTTCGCAAGATGTTCTATAATTTTATTTCGTAACACGTTTGATCGGAACAAGTACCAAAAGAAATCAAATCGATCCACTGTACCGGTTCCGGAAAAAAAGTTTTTTTTTTTATATTTAAAAAAAATTCATTTTTCTAAAACCATTGCGTTGACGGGCATGAAATATTCAGAAAATTCATTTTTTTTATACCTCAGAATATACTCCAAATTTCGCTGGAAAAAATGCGGGGGCAATTTTTCCCTACTTACCCCGCTATGGCCTTTTCAAGGAATATACTCACATATTTGTATATTCCGAAATTGCATTAAAAAAAATCGATTTTTTTTTTAAATTTCTAACTGCGTATAACCCGTTAAAGAAGACGTAACACGGTGTTAATTTCACTTTCGGGTCGAGGCAATCAAGCCCTTTACCCACGGACGGGATTCACATCTTTGATAAGGGAGAGTGACGAGAGCGACCGTTGGATATTTATTCTTTGAAAGCATTCCTTTTGTTCTCGTCTTGGTGGTTGCGGTAACAATGTTGTTGGAGGTTTATACAATCGTCGGTGTACACGTAAGTTGAATAGTTACTTTATAATGTTTAAACGAGAATAATATTGTTCCTCAACACAATTTGTTGTACAATTGTTCTTACAATCGCAGAAATAGTTCTTCTGTTCCTTTTACAATGCACAATGGAATGCGTTTTGACTTGATTGTATGATCGCGACTAGTTACAGACTTGGATTGTTTTCGATAGAAATTCGTACGTCAGAGATTCAGAGTTAAGTTGCAGAGATTTTGCATGCTTTCGTGGCAGATATGGCCTTTTGTAATAAAAGAAAAACGATGCAATTTTTGGTAAAGTTCATCATCGTTTCAGTTCATTTGAGTTACTCATATTGATTAGAAACATGTAGATAAACACAATGAAAATACTAATGATTAATATAATAAGAACGGTTTGTCAGGAATTTCCAAGGTTATTGCGTGATTTTTTTGTTATTTCGTTAACCATCTAATGGAGCAAGATGAATACAAGCTATTGCAAAGCCGCACTATTTTACAACGTACCACTATTTACGTTAGAAAGGGTGGAATGAAACTAGTAAAGCATTTGTTTCCTCTTCAACCGGTGATTCTACCAGGGGAAGAAAAATTACTTACGAATGATTAAAATTATATAGAAGCAAGATTATTCCGACTAATCCTACAGAACTTAGACGATTGGCTTATCAAATTGCTGGTATTGCGAATGAAACTAATATTATATGCGAAAGATGCCAGTAATTCGTATCCCACTATTCCCCCCGCGCTGCTTCATATTGCCCCGCATGCCGGGTAAGATTGATAATTCAACTCTCTCTTTCCATTTGCCTGTTGCTCGCATGTGGATTTAGTGCAGCAAAAGGTAAGATAGCAGCCGCATTATTTCCATTAACAATCGGTCGACGTTGGACTCGTGATTGTTTCACTGTACTGAAGCCACAGAAACGGTCAGCTAATCGCTTAAGAGCCATGTGCGATTTTTGTTCCCTATTCGGATAACGAGCCGCATACAAATATTGGGCGTTTCTGTAATGTTTACTGCATTCCCTCAGCACCGTCAACATATCGAAAGATTCTTGAAAATCGTTCACTTTCGCGATTCGATGTACTCACATTAGAAGGTAATGCGTGACTAACTGATATGTCAACAGAAAATGCGTACTTGATGCCGATAAGAAACATTGGTATTGTAAGAAATGAAAACAGCGAGCAAACAAGTGCTTACAAGTCGTGGGTCATCACTTCGAGCATCTTTTGCAGGTAGACCCAAACCAAGGCTAGTGGATCCTTTGAAAGTGATTATTCCGATATTTTTCGACTATTTTCATACTTTGCGTGACTAGAATGACCTTGTGTTGTAGGTCGCTGAATTCGTCTTAAAATCGGTAATAATGCCATCGAAAAAAATCCACGGTTCGATTTTAAAAAGTGGAGTTGACCTTGACGTAGCTTCAGCGCCTCGACCGATAAAAAAAATAGGGTGGTCCAGTATGACGGCCTTCTCGAACACTGAAACTTTTGTCTGAAACATTTTTGGATATGACGAATAGTTGGAGTGCTGTTGCTCTGTAACACTTTATGTGCCTCACCCTGTATATATAGATAATATCATTTTCTATTATAGTCTTATCGCCAATAATTATAGTACAAAATAAGAAATGAATAGGAAAAGCTCCGTGTATTAGGCGCGTGAGACAGGAGTACGTCGAAGACGGAGCGCGTCTTATCGGCGCGGAATAGCGAGGACGCGACGGGACGGTCTACACGACATTGGCGTTGACAAGAGGGCTTTACGCGATCACCGTTAGTCGATCCTAGTGTGTAACAAACGCGGAGATCTGTAATCAAGCCGAGCCTCCTGCTTTGATCACACAAGCACGCCCTCTGGGCCCTTTGTCCTCGAGCTCTCTGGCGGCGCGGGCTCGAACCGCCCGGAACAATTTTTATCATCAAGGCCATTTAAAAAACGATCAATGTCACCTCCAAGAGTCATTAGTGTTTTTTTATTTATTCACAAGTATACATCGTATTTCGTAAATATCATGAAATTGTTTCTCTTTCATTGTTTTATTTATATATATTAATATACGAAAAATGTCGTTCCAATACGGGAATAAAATTGGATCAGCATGATATTTTTGAAGCATCAAGGGGAATAACAAATTCTGACTGTGGGTTCGTTTCTATTTTGCTCTAGCGGCCGCGAAAAATCATTTTAGCGAATATTTCAGCTACTCCGGTTGCGTTGATACGCCACGCGTCGTCGCACCCTTCATTTTTGGCCAAGCCTTTACCGTTGTCACGAAAATAATACGGGCGTCCTGCTTACCTCGAGCATCGCAATAATTAGTAACTGTCTCGTGTATAAAGTAATCTCCGTCGAGTTTTTACAATGCGTCCATTGTCCCGACCGTCCCGCTCAAAAGCCTCGAGTATTAAATTCAATGCTCGGTAGATAAGAAAGACTCGACAAGTGCGCCATAGGAGGCAAGGCTCGCAGACATCGAGATAGTTCATCGAAGCGACAAATAAAAAAATTGAGGACATTTCTCGGTCTCCCCGAGCCCTCGTGCGAGAAGCTTTGTTTACGCGAAGGGCAAAAAAGTCATTAAGATAATTGCAGTGATAGAGACAATACGGAAGTGGCCTGAAATGTTCCAAATTCCCCGGGCAATTTTGACGAATTACTTTTTCTCGTGTGCTCATTTCTTTTGTACCGGTAGTTTTTTTTCATATTCATATTCTTATATTTTTTTTCTTTCCCGTTATTATAAATAATCGAATTTTTTCTCATTGTTCCTGTAACCAAGCTCTAGATGGGAAATTAAGCGTTTACTTTCGTGGTGGTAAAGATTTTTTTCACCCCCACGAACGTAGGTATCGTGAAAGAGGCTGGAAGCTTGATGCCGAAAGATTTTCCACAAGATCAGCCAACGGTAGACGAATCGCGTCAGCTGAACGAACAAACAGAAATCAAGGGGTAAACACTCGGCCGAAAGAATCCTCCAGTTTTGCGTGCGGCTGTCCAGTCAATCGAGACGAAATCAATCACATGTCATAATTATTTATTTTATTCCATAGACCATATAATTTGATATCATTGAGATAATTGCTACCATTGAGGTTAATATCATTGAGATAGTTAAAGAGTTTTATTGAATATTGTGATATACATTTTTAAAACATAACCTAACATAAGGTTAATTATAAAATTCCTCTCTCTCTTCCCCCCTCTCCGCTCCCCCCCGCGCGTGTGTGTGTGTGTGTGTGTGTGTGTGTGTGTGTGTGTGTGTGTGTGTTGCAATGAAGACAGATTAATCAATTACAATTAATTTAATTTGTTTCAAATTAATATTAATTTTTATCAAATAGAAAAATGTTGGACTCTAAGAAAATTCTATTTAATTTAATTTTTTTAAAATCATATAGATCCATCCAGTGCTATCTATTGTAGATACACAATTTAGTTGAAAATTGTTTTTGAAGGGATGAAACCGAATCACAGATCTATTAGGAATAAATAAAATATTTAGTTATTAGACGATATACAATGGTCTTGAATTTGATAAATAAATATATTTAAAAGAAGTATTTCCAATAATGAAATGCAATAGGAAAAATTTGATTGCACGAAAAATCTGGGTAATTCAAATTTTGAAAAATGAAATAGACGCATCTAGTTGATACGAATCGAATATTTCTGTCAATGTACGAAAAAGAAAATGATAGTCCTTACGGTGCACGAAGATGGCCAGGGAAATGGGATATCGGTCGTGCAAACTTCCCACCGACGATCGAGCGAGGCTTTGCAAGCTCTCGTTGCATTTCCACGAATAGAGGAGCACAATCACCCCCTTCCACCCTTGCGACCTATGGTCAAAATTGGAGGCTTGGTATTGGTAGCCAATATCAATTACTCGGCGTGTCCCGGTTTGCTACTGGTGCTCTCCTGTGTCATATATCCCCATTCCGTCGGGACTTGGATCCTACACTGTAACTGACCATTAAGCTCTGCGACACGAGATCCCGTTAGGGTTTCCCATCGTCGGCGTCGTCGTTTCTCGTGACTCCTGGGCTACACGTCCACTCGATTTTCAAAAATACATTGGTATATTTCTTTGCATCGCTTTCCTGAGGCGATCCGGCACGAGCTCGAGAATGCTTACTCGTGGCTATCGGACGTCGTGTCCCAAGAACGATTTCAACTCGCATGAAACTCCCATGATGGAACGCTAAGCAACAATCATCTAGTCACAACTATTCCACATACCGAGCCAAAAATTCATCGTGCCTCGACAAAAATATGCCGTCAATCAATCTGATATCGAAAAAAGAAAAAAAAACAAAATGAACGCGTAGATGATTTATACTAATGACAATATTGGGAGTAGGTTGATCGGTAGGCAATTTTTTTGCACATTTTACTCGAGCACTTGAAGTAAATAATGAAATGTATGGAATATACAAATGACTAAATAATAACGAATATCGACTCGTCATTTTTTAGACATGTACTCGCATAAGTAAAAATCGTGCAAACAGGGAAAAAAATTATAAAATATACTCCAAGGGTAAATAATATATGGCCAATAATACATGGCATAAATAGACTCGTACTATTTCAATGTATATTTGTCAATAAATATCTCAAAAAAAATAGCCGATTTTTATCCAGAGTCGAATTCTTTCAAATTAATAAAACTTCTTTTCAACCTGACGACTGCTTGACCAAAGGTCAATCGTTCCACCATGATCGTTGGTAGGCACATTAGCGTAATTATCTGATCGCCGGGGTCACCGACATACCCGACGCTCGGAGTACTTGATGGGAAACAAAAATAGGCACACTGGAAAGCAATAAAGCGCGAACACCTCTGGCATCCGGTCGGAACGTGAAAAGCCCCGATGTGCGTACAAGCATAAGCTGTCCCGCGTTTCACGCAAAGAGGTCATTTCGAGCTCTAGGATGATTGAGCGCAATCCATTCTACTTGCGAGTAACAACTCAACATCAAGCGCTTATCAACTTTTTCTTTTTTACCCTTTTTACAAAACGTTTCTTTTAATAATGCGAATCAATCCCATTTATCCTTTTTGTTCGTAGTCGGAGGAAAGTTTAACGTCAAATAAGCTCTCCTTAAGTTTTTCAGAAATATGAGAAACATGTTTTCGCAATATAAAACACATGTATTTATTGTGGATATTTAACAGAAAAAATGGATAACGTATAACAATCGGAGAGAATCCATTTAAGGTGGGAAAGA
>OZ023317.1:2705618-2818118 GCA_964007375.1 Ophion obscuratus | reverse complement strand
CGATTGTAATCTCCCTTCGCGTTACGTATTTGAACACGTGAAACAAGAGATAAGCGAACAATCGGCCGAAACGTTACCTCTCGACAGCTATAATGATTCATGTATTAGAGCGAAAACGGACAAATATTATTTCTGTCTGGGCAAATACATTCATCGATTTATTTATTCTTTCGACAAATACTTGAATAGTGCTTGAAACTATTCGATTCGTAGGCGGGCCTGCGCGAACATTGAGCTTTTTCCACTATTTTTAATGCTCCGAGTATCAAATAGGTGAGGTACTGTTGTAATATAAAATAGGATTCTGGCTACTATCTGTAAAACAATGACTTTGGAGAAAGAAAGAAAAATAAATCAAATGTTGGGACATATTTCGTGCGCGTTCCAATGAGACGCAGAACTATCGCCATCACGAGGGACGTTTATGGAACTACGCAAAGATGATTTATCGAATCAGATCGTACTTACCTCTTGTCGTGTTCGACATTTTTTTATCGTCATGTTAATTGAGGCATAGAGAGAAAAATTCGTTACACGAAGGAAAGGCAAATGGAGGTGACATAACTACTCGTATGACGGCAGGCCGATACGGCCTACCGCGAATTTATCGACAATATGAACAAACATCCAGCGGATGTGTATGAATCCAGATACGTTCCATAAGCAGTAAAGGATTTCCGATCATATCCAGCGAAAATCGCGAAATTATCATCCGGTAGTTATTGCATTTGACAGTACCTACTGTTTGTCCGATATTTTCAGGAACACAGTCATTATGTGATATCATTGAAATAAGGAATATCATTTTATATCGTGTATATATCAAATATCGCATTCTGCTAATGCCTTGATTATTAATAAGCCATAAAACGAACAGCTATAAATGGCAATAAAATCATTCCGGCTGCTGGTACTTTGTCCAACGCGTTCTTCTCATATCGAGATTTTTTCTCGTCAATCTCGCACAATAAATAAAGATTTTTATCGTCCTAAAAATTCGATAATAAAATATTTCGAAAAACCTACCAATTGCACTATCAGTTGTTCTGCGATTTGCCGATCAATAGACTCGTTGGTTCCGAAGTCTCGAGGTGGTATTATGTGTCATGTTGTTTGACTTTTAAATGAAAATAACACAACTGGGAAAAAAATTATTGGAAGTACAAATAAGTCTCCGCCGTTTGACAAAAGCCCCATCAGGAGGTTATGGTTGAAATTGTCAGATCTAAAACGTCATATCGTAGGGTTGAACATCTGACAAGACCATGACCTTGAAATATTAGCGATTTTGTTTGAACATCACATAATTTTTTCGTGCGAAATTGTCGAGTTCTGAGCCGAATAAGCGTCATTTGCGGGAACTGTTGATTTACTTCTTTAATATGAAAAAAATATGCAGCTGGGGCGCGTCGATTGCACGTCGAAGACGAAGAACGTAGCGGAAGCCCGAAAGTATACGAAGAGACGGAATTGGAAGCATTGTTGAAGAGAGATTCGTGCCAAATGCAAGAAGAACTTACACTTACATTAGGAGTGACTCAATAAACAATTTCACATTGTTTAAAATCGTTGCGAATGATTTAAAAGCAAGGAAATTGGGAAATGCTGCTTGCCAGGCATAAGCGAAAGGGTTTGTTCGCATCGTATAGCCACTGGTGATGAAAAATGGATCCACTACGATAACCCAAAGAAGAGGAAATCATGGGGACCACCTGGCCATGCTTCGACATCGACAGCCAAGACGAATATTCGTGGAAAAAAAATTCATGTTATGTATTTGGTGGAATCAGCTGGGTGTCATGTCTTACGAGTTGCTCAAACCGCGAGAAACCATTACTGGGGCTCCCTATCGAACACAATTGATTAGATTGAGCACTCAAGAAAAAGCGCGCCCACGACTACTCCGGATACGACAAAATTATTTTCCTGCATGATTATGTTGTCCACGTGTTACGGCGCCGGTCAAAACCTACTTGGAAATACTTACAAGGAGACGGCACGACCGTGGGGTCGGGGATTTGGCCGAATTTTTTTGTGGTGTAAGAGGACCCCTAGCACCTTACGTGGTTAAAGTAGTAGGGGGCACCACTCGGAAAATTCCGAGAAAAATCGATTTGAAGTTTCTTAGGCGCCTTATGAGTTTAAAATGTCAGGCACTTGTCGAGCCGCCGTCTAGTCTAGACGGTTAGGGCTTGGTCTTTTGCGCCGGAGGTCTTGAGTTCGATTCCTCCTTTGGATCTTATTAATTTTTTTTTTGTTACCCTAATAATTATTCCAAACGTTTCTCATCCATAGATTATTTTTTAAATTTATTTATATTGTTTTTTTTGTCTTTTCATTTTTTTTAATTATTTTCTTTTTTTCCAATAAAACAATTCATAACGGTGGATTTTTTATTTTTCATTGTAAAGCATATGAGGAGGAACATTGGATTTTTAATGAGAATAACAAAGTTGATTAGGAAAAATTCAATTTTTATTCATATAATAATTATATACAAAAACCGCAGTGGTAATTATCGGAGAAACAAACAAAGCAATAATTTTTGCGACATCTTGCGCAGCATGTAAAAGCGGATTTTTTACAATCGCAGGGAGTCTGCGATACATCCGTACAAAAACATGTCCCGTTAACATTCATAAAAATGTTTCTAGTAACTGATAATTTTGAGGCCAGCAACTTCTTCAGTCGGCATTTTTAACTTCGATTTGTAAAAGAACGTTGAAATTTAACAATAAGAAATAGGCACGTCTGTTCACGACGAAACCGAAAAATGAACTACTGTTCTATTCTCCCAGACTCACGCACAGTCCTATGCGCAGATGTCCGTTATGATCCTAAGGGGACCCCAGGTCAACATTCTTTAGATCCTTACAAGGCCATAAAACCAAATACAACAACGAGCACGAATATTTTTCCGTGAATGAAAAACTTTACGTTCGTGAGCTAAAATAAATTTTTTAAAATAATGTAGGGATGAGAAACGTTTTGAATAATTGTTGGGATAACAAAAAAAAAAGAAAAAAAATAAGATCCGAAGGAGGAATTGAACTCGAGACCTCCGGCGCAAAAGACCGAGACCTAACCGTCTAGACTAGACGGCGGCTCGACAAGTGCCTGACATTTTAACCTCATAAGGAGCCTAACAAACTTTGAATCGATTTTTCTCAGAATTTTCCGAGTAGTGTGTCCTACTACTTTAACCACGTGAGGTGCTAGGGGTCCTCTTTCACCACAAAAAAATTCGGCCCAATCCTCGACCCCACGATCGTGCCGTCTCCTTGTCAATTGGGAAGTTTTACCCCACCCGCCGTATTCACCAGACATTGCTCCCGATGACTATCATTTATTTCGAGCGATGACGCACGACCTGTCTGAGCAGTATGTTGGTATCTTCACATCATATGAACATACCAACAATTGGGTCAATTTGTGGATAGCTTCAAAAGATGGGAAAAGTAGTGGCTAGAGATGGACAATACTTTAAATAAAACACAAAGTACCGTTCTTTCAGGATAAATGTCCAATTTTTTATTTAAAAAAAAACGGCGGAGACTTCTATTTTTACTCGTATTTTTGCTCCCAATAATATAATTTTACTTTGAATTTTATTATAGTACAGTCGTGCTGTCGTCGAAAAACACCGGAATCGGAGAAAATTAGAAGAAGGCTGGTTTTTTGACAGGTGATTTTGTGGGTGCCAGGGGTGCTAATGCCAAGTTTGCCTAAAAATCGGGGTGTAGGGTTTTTTTCTAGGGGATGAAGGGGTATAGGGGTGGATTGATGCCAAACTACATCCCCCACGAGGTCGGCGCCATAAGACAAAATGTTCAGAAAAATCCGGGCTTTATTTTTGTCCACAGCGTCGAAGTCGGGGAAGTGCATTTTGGGGGTGAAAAAGTGGGGTGAAATTTTGAAAAATCAGTTTTAATTCAATAACTCTTTAGGAAAAATTCAGAAAATTTGTATTCAAATAGGAAAGTTGTAGCCCTTGAAAAGACGCGTCGATTGAGTATTTGATCATTCCTCTCCGATAATATCTTCAGCCCCATAAAAATGATGGATATATCAAAAAAAAAAATTGTTCATTGAATAACTCAAAAACAATCAATTTTTCAAATATGGTTTAAATGTACGAAATGTAGAAAATAACTTTCTCTACATTTTTGTTTGTATGGACCACCCTTGAATTTCGCTTTTTCCAACCCCTCTCGGGGGTTGAAAATTCAAAATGAAATTCTGGGGAAACTATTGACCGTACGAATTCGCCGCCATGGAAAGATTTGTAGCTTGAACTCTCAGCTACATTCTTGTCCATAGCGTTAAAGACGTATCTCTTCATTTTTTATTTTAAAAAGTGGGGAGAACGTAACAAAAATCAGTTTTTTGAGAATAACCCCTCGGGAATTTTTTTTTCGAACTCTATTTAAATGAAACAGTTGTAGCTCTCAAAAATACGCGTCGATTGGGTATAAAGTAATTCCTCAACTCCAAAAGTAACCCCCCCATAAAAAATGACGAAATACTGTGAAAATTTTGTTTTCGTGATTATTCAAAAATGGTCGATTTTACGGGTGCAATTTGAATGTACGCAATGTAGGGATTAATGTTCCCTACATTTTCGTTCATATAAACAACCCTCGAATTTTACCATGTTTTCATCCCGTAACGAGAATAAAAATATTTTTATTTTTTGCCGGATAAGTTTTGAGTGTACGAAATTTGTCATTGGGGATAATTTAACTTATTATCATCGGAATTATCGAAATTATCGATATAACTGTATTATATCGATATTCCGTTATATTGAAATTATCGATATAACGGAATTATCGAAATAACTGTACCAAAGATTGTTTACCCTGATTGTTCACCTCCCAAGGATCAACCTCGCGGGTTTGAGTCTATGAATAAAATTGGAGCTGAATGTTCAATGAACAAATTATCCCCAATGACAAATTTCGTACACTCAAAACTTATCCGGCAAAAAATAAAAATATTTTTATTTTCGTTACGGGATGAAAACATGGTAAAATTTGTACATTCAAGCTGCACCCGTAAAATCGACCATTTTTGAATAATCAAGAAAACAAAATTTTCAGAGTATTTCGTCATTTTTTATGGGGGGGTTACTTTTGGAGTTGAGGGATAACTTTATACCCAATCGACGCGTATTTTTGAGAGCTACAACTGTTTCATTTAAATAGAGTTCGAAAAAAAAATTCCCGAAGAGTTATTCTCAAAAAACTGATTTTTGGTACGTTCTCCCCACTTTTTAAAATCGAAAATGAAGAGATACGTCTTTAACGCTATGGACAAGAATGTAGCTGAGAGTTCAAGCTACAAATCTTTTCACGGCGGCGAATTCGTACGGTCAATAGTTTCCCCAGAATTTCATTTTGAATTTTCAACCCCCGAGAGGGGTTGGCAAAAGCGAAATTCAAGGGTGGTCCATAGAAACAAAAATGTAGAGAATGTTATTCTCTACATTTCGTACATTTAAACCATACTCAAAAAATGAATTGTTTTTGAGTTATTCAATGAACAATTTTTTTTTTTTTTATATATCCATGATTTTTATGGGGCTGAAGATATTATCGGAGAGAGATGATCGAATACTCAATCGACGCGTCTTTTCAAGGGCTACAACTTTCCTATTTGAATAAAAATTTTCTGAATTTTTCCTAAAGAGTTATTGAATTAAAACTGATTTTTCAAAATTTCACCCCATTTTTTCACCCTCAAAATGAACTTCCCCGACTTCGACGCTTTGGACAAATATAAAGCCCGGACTTTTCTGAACATTTTGTCTCGTGGCGCCGACCTCGAAAGGGTTGTAGTTTGGCATCAATCCACCGCTATCCCCCTTCATCCCCTAGAAAAAAACCCTACACCCCGATTTTTAGGCAAACTTGGCATTAGCACCCCTGGCACCCACAAAATCACCTGTCGAAAAACCAGCCTTCTTCTAATTTTCTCCGATTCCAATATACAGCACGACTGTACTATTAGTCTATATTGCTCGAGGTTACCCAACCAGAGACCGCAATCCCACACAAATGCACGATGCGTGAAAGACAACTCCCATTGATTGTCATATCTGGCAAATAATCTTTCATTAATGGCAATATCCTCATTATTCAATATAATCATCGGAGGAATATTAGCATAACTGATAATATACCTCTGATTATTCAAGAATCGTCAAACGGAGGGCTAGTATAAATGCATGGCCGAATATTTAACGCTCACTCGTCTTCCTTCGCCAGCAGTCTCGAGGTATTTCGAAGTGAATAATACAGCCTTGAGGCATCTTCTGGTAATATTCGCTCCGCAAATTATTCTACATCATATTTCGAAAATTCCTGCAGTCTTGCTGCTATTCCTTATACATACGATAATTAAATCCATTGATAATCGAACAAATCGTTATTCTGCTGTATGAAACGTTGTAAATAATGACCCATTTATTTCGCGGTATAACCCTCGTCTAATTTTAATGCCTTGTATATTGCCAATACCTATAACACGCATGTATCGATATATTTGAAAAGAAATCAGCCTTTAACGGCGGGGTAAAGTTAATTCGGCGAAAAAAAGGCATGTTTTTAAGATTTTTTTTTGGCGTAACGAATAGTGTTCGTTTATTGAAAAATTTACATATAATAAAGTAACATTTGAACAACATTCTCCTAAATTTGCATTGCAAAATATTCAAAATTGAGCGAGTGAAAATTAAACCCCGGAGGCGCCTCGAAAAAAAGTTGGTTTGCGGTGTGCACCATAACTCGCAACAGAATCATTTGAAACAAAAAAATCAAAATGCATTTGTTAAAGGAGATGTTTCTCGAGGTAATAACGGGAGGATTTTTTTTTTCGATTTTTCGATTTTTCGTAGCACTTGGGAGCCAAAAACCCGATTTTCGCTAACAAAAATCGGCTAATTTGTTGTTGAAAAATTAGTAATTATTTTAAAAAAACAAAAAAGCTCTCGACAATACCTGGTGAATTATGTGAAGAAGTACTGTGCAAAATTTCAAAGCGATTGGTCCAGTAGATTTTGAGTTATCGTGCACACGGGCTTCAAATATGACAAGTCTCAGAAAAACGGTTTGAAAAACGCAGAAGAGAAGAGAACGGCATGGAGCAATAGACGCTCAAAAACTCATAACTTCGTCAATTTTACTCCGATCGACTTGAAATTTTAACACAATATTCTTGATATATTATGCATTCATTTAAAAAATTTAAAAGAAATGAAAAAAAAAATTTAATACTTTACCCCGCCCTTAACAAAGATGAATATACATACACCTGTTAGCATCGTTTGCTTCGTTGAAGGAAAAAAAGAAAGAAAAAAAAACACCCAAAATAAAATGGTTAAAACGATTTCGTGCCTCATACGATGCAACGATCGGACGTTATATTTGTGTGCTTTCAGTTAATCGCATTTTATCAAGGACAAAATGTCAAAGTCTACGATTTTCGTTTTGTCGTGCTTCCTCCTCGTGACTGTTACGATCGGAACCGACATGACCGGCTTATATCGTACACCATTGGTAAGAATTCACGTCCAAAGAATATCGTGTACTTTGCCAAGGCCGCGGGGATCTATCGGCGAACGAGAAGGGAATTTAAAAAATTTCATTGCAGAAGAAACCTGTACTTGCGGCGGTCACCGCGTCCGATCGGTGTCTCGCGAGCGGTCACGTGTCAGCTTGTCTGGTGAGTGATTTTCCACGTTCTCGTGGAACTCCTTTTTTTCATCCAACCACCTTTTTGACATTTCAAAATGCCTTCCTCTAAATGACTGTATTTCATTAGGACGAAGCGACCAGCATGTGCGCGCATTTGAGATGCGAGACTCGGGATGGTCGTATCGTGGCCCTCGGTCAAGCCCCGGACGATACATGGTGCGGTTCTCGCAGAGTAAGTGTCTCTTTTTGTTTTTCTCAAAGTTATTTCATGTCATTCCGCGCGTGTACACTTACGGGACAAGGTGACTCTTTGATTATATATCCAAATTATATTATCCAAAGCCCAATGAGCTCGGTATTTTTTTCGATAAAAATAATAGTTCAAGGATTGGCCTAAAAGCAGCCGAATGCCTATGCGGATACATACAATTAATTATAATAAAATTAAACTCTTCAACCACCAGATCCGTGTCAGGGTCGGAATACGAATATGAAAGAAGTATTTATGCCTCGACTTCGTGATATCCATTATCTTTGAGACTAAAATAGAGCTCCGATTGATAATCGGACTGGGATCATAGGAGCGTTGTAAACATACATGCTTTGACGTTTCCATGCAGGTTTGCAGGGCGGGTAGATGCGTTTTCCAACGGACGATCCCGGAACCCGCGACCACCGCTGGCCACTACATATTGTGTCCGGATCCCAGGATATAGAGCAGACCGGTTACGGCTCGCCAAAACTCCTCGAGCTATTTTTATCCCCTTCCGGAATTGGGAGTTTTTTCTGTGTTCACTTTGAAATTTCACGAGAAACGTAACACGTTCGTGATAAATAATTGTTACTTATCGAAGGGATTTTGTGTCAAAGTGAATAAGTTCAATAAACCGGAATTTTTACTACGATTATTGCAGACGGTATACGCTTTATGACCTTCCTCATTTTATCATTTTGCCCTTCCTTCTTTTCCGTTGTACCGAGTTTGTTTTCTTCTCTTCGCAAACTGAGTAAAAATTACCTTATTAATAATGTTGTTCCCAAGAAGACAAAATAATCACCGCTTATTGTATTCAAATGTTCGCGCGTGCCCTCTGCACGCGTCTTTTCACCCGGCGCCACTGTTGCAATCTACCTCACACGTTTTACGTTTCCGTTTTTGCACTTTTCGAGTTGTGTTCAATGAAGATCATGTCAGACATAAGAAATTATTGTATCAACCCTCGCATGTCCCACTGGAGTCTGAGAAACCCGAACAAAACTCGTAAAATCAACTTTTTTTCGCTCTTCTCAAGAGAAAATATTTTTTGAACGAGTATATCTCAGAAGTTCTTGACTTCGACGATTCGGTCAATGCATAGACAGATTTCTCGACTAATTGGCTATCGGTTGAAAAACAAAAGCCATCGAAATACGACTATTTTTCGGAGTTGTGATATCAAATCTAAATGGGGTCCCACAAACCCGAGGGTGGCAAGTATTTCCCAAACAAATAAGTTGCGGCATGGACAAGTTGATCCAAGAACGCCTTCACGTCCTGAACCTACAAATAAGTCTGTGAGCCTCGAAAAAAAACTGCCAAAGTTAACAGTCCATTTTTTCGATATCGGAAACCTCATGCTTTTACTAACGAATGAAATATATAACTAAAATATCACGTTGAAAAAAAAGTTTTGTCGCAAAAATTTAAAAAATGTCTTTTTACGTATTGACACAATATGACATCGAGCTAAGTCGAGAATATTCTAGAATGTTTTCTACTCTTCCGCGTGACAGGGTATAAAAGGGCGAGCGCGCGTTCTAGTGGACAGAAATGGCTCCGATCTCGCAGGAGCAACTTCGAGCGATCATTTTTTACGAGTGGCAGCGCGGCACGAACGCAAGCACAACTGCTAAAAATATACAGGATGCATTCAGCGAGAACGTAGTTTCTCATCGAACAGTCCAGCGTTGGTTCAATCGTTTTAAATCTGGAGACACAAGCCTTGAAGATAAGGAACGTTCCGGACGACCGTCGACCATCGATGATGAAGCATTACTCCGCTGCATCAAAGAAAAACCGGAAGCAAGTACGCACGAGCTAGCAAGAGAACTTGGCTGCACCCAACCGTCAATAGTCAATCACTTGCACAACTTGGGATACAGGAAGGTTCTAGCTCAATGGATACCACCACCGTCTCACCGACGACAATAAGAACTGTCGCGTGACCATCTGCCAGTCTCTCCTGCTTCGCCACCATCGCAAGGAGTTTTTAGAAGATCTTGTGACGGGAGATGAAAGCTGGGTCTTGTATGATAACAGAACGCGTTTAGCCTACTGGCTTCCTATCGGAGAAAAACCGCCACACCAACCGAAATCTGATCGTCACTCACAAAAGGTTTTGTTGTGCTGTTTCTAGGACGCAAAGGGAATGCTATTTCACAATTTTCTCCCTGTAGGTAAGACGATCTCCTCTACACGATACATCGAGAATCTCCAGGAATTGGCAAAAGCTATAAGAAAAAAAAACGGCCAAGACGCGCGACTGTGCACCTTCTCGACGACAACGCGAGACCCCGTGTCGCAAAGGAAACCCACAAAACAATCACTGAGCTTCACTGGAATACCGTTCCTCATCCACCATACTCTCCCGACATCGCGCCATCTGACTACCATTTGTTCAGACATTTGAAGGCATATTTGAGAAACAAAACTTTCAAAAACATCGACGCTCTCAGAAGGGATATTTCAAATTTCTTTGAGTTCCAGCCGCCGCAGTTTTGGGCAAAGGGAGTAAACGAGTTGCCAACTAGATGGTCGAGTGTCATAGAAACCGATGGCGAATATATTGTTGATTAGAAATGTTTTGTATAAGATATATAAATAAACAAATTATATTGATATTATTGCGACAAAACTTTTTTATCAACCTGATATATTGCGGTTAATGGGGGGGAAAAAGTGTTTTCGAACCAAACGAAATTTCGATAAAGTACTTTGAAGTAAATATACAAAATACGATTGAATATTGAGCAAAGTCCAGTGGACCGGCATTCAAACGAAACTTTATTTCATTCGAACAAACGATTTGCCTCGGTGCACATTCTTCTCTCTTGCTCTTTCGCGACGCTTTTTTCCCCTTCCGCCCCTCATCGATCCTCGCCTTCGGCCGTTTCTCGAATGCAAATACCCGGCCTAAAAGTAAACGAGCAGACTGTCAAGTTAACCGGACACGAAATAACTCGGCGCCTCCTGGCTCCGTCATTCTTGTTACAGTTCTCGCGATACATTTGAGTTTTCCCATTACGCGTGTACCGATAGACCTTTCGTTCGGGCTCCGCCGAAACAATAGCGCGCTCGCGGCAACCGAACGGAAAGCTCCGGCTGAAACTTGATCGAGAAACCTGTTCGATTAGCGTTTCTATAGGAGTGAAGCGCAGCCTCGAGCCCATGAAGCTGCTTCGACCGAGACGTCCGGATCCCATCTACGGCCCGAGTTTGACGCTCCGCTTTTCATTGGCGTGCTTTCTTCCGGAACTATTGGCCAAACAGACGCGCGACACCGTACCGCCGCATGGGCGCCGAATAATACGGAGTTGCTTATTCGCTACCTGAGATCAAACCTCCGAAACTTTGAGGCGCTCTCTTCGCCGTACGGATAGCCCGCCGACTCTTCGACAAGTATCCGAGACGAAACTCTACGAAAGCGTGCCAACTTTGAACGCAAATAGATTATTCGATCGCTCGTACAGCCTCGCTCTTTTCTCTCGAGTCTCTCGCCCGTTCGGGAATACTCGGCCAATGTTTCAACGGACGCCAAGCGCGACGATACGGTGTCGAGTCTACAGGAAACTCGACGATATCGCAACGGATAAAGTGGTTGGTACGCCGTATTGGATGTTGTCGACCATCCGGACCACTACGGACCTCGGTAGACCGAACTACTCACTCCAAGTACGCCGGCGTCCAATCCAAAAATCTTAACTGAGAGGGAGAGAGAGAGGGGGGAGAAACAGAAAGAGAGAGAGGGGCGGGGGATGGAAAGGGAGAGGGAGAGACAAAGTTCGTGAAGAAAAATGTGGAGCAGGGAAAAAGACAGCACCGTCATTGTACCGAACTACCGTTTTTTTACGTACACAGGCCCATCATTGTTATTATTCTAATTTTTTGTTATTCCACACACTTCAAACTGAACGCCGGAATATGGTAAAACCCTGAGAACTTTGCAAGTCCCAGCGTAAAACTTGGTCCATTCGTATTACAGCCACGATTTCGATTTGTATGCAAAACCCGTGAGCCATTTGAGTGTCGTGAGCGGTGTCATTGTTCACCCTCAATTGCCGCCACGAGGCTGGAATTTTATAATTTCGGAATACCGACAACAAGGATAAATGGTCAACAGTTCTTTGCGAGACTAACACTAATCAATGAATGAGCCGATCTGTAAAAACATACCACGTGGGATGCATTTGGATCTCAGCTGTACAAATCTCGGGCTACCGGACAGCTCTTGGTCAGCTAATAGTCATTTTTGTAGAACACGTGGGAGAGGAAACGTAATTGCGGAAAAGGCCGACTTGCTTCATCCGACACGCGGCAAATCTTGATCTTTCTCTCAATGGATCTACTTTCTTATCTCCCGCCGTAGACCCATGGTAGTGATTCAACATCTTGCTGGCTAAACGTGGATCGTATCGACTACCACCGTGCGTTTTACATCCTGACTGGATAAACCCTGCGAAGACGTGGATAAACCCCAAAATTAAGCCAAGAAAGTTTATTTTGTTAAGTCGACAGATAAATTAGCAAAACCATCGCGCGAAACGCACCTGGAATTGAACTGTACCGAAACCTCCATCAACTACTCCAATCGTTTACCTTCCGGCTTTACGAATGCACCAGCCTGGACTGTAAAGACTACCATTCTGGCCACTCAATCATTGAAAGAAAACGCGACCGCATTGCCAAGGATGTAATGACGATCGAGTCGACACTTGACTTGGGGAACAGGTGATGCCACTCGCCAGTGCTCCTTCACCGCTTCAAGCATACGCGGGAGCTATACAGAAGCGTAGCTTTAAGAATTTTTCACGACGCCTTGCGGTGCGTAATAATCCAGCGAGATCGCAATTGGAAAGTCCATCGGTGGTTCCAGATCTACGATCCTAGTTTACGGTTAATCGAGATCGCAAATCGAGCTTCTCCCAGAAGAGGTAACCAACGCCGTACAAGTAATCTAGAAATTCATCTTGACGAAGATTATTAGATCCTTGTTCACCAGCGTCATCAGCGATTCTAGATTGCGATGAACCAAGACCTGGCATCTGGCCTCTTCTGGGTATGACAGGCATCTTTGTACAAGAAATCGCCAGCTCAAAGCTGCATCAGGGAAACATAAAGACCAAGAATGATTGAAAAGATTCGAATCGATCTTTCGAAAAGTCCTATAATCTGATTATCCAACTACCACATCCAATCAAGGTCGAAAAGGGCCTATGAATCCGGCACCTGATGCTCATTTGTTTCGTATTACCGGCAAAATCTTACCCAATTGATCGGAATCTGTGCTACGAGCTATACGTTATAAAGCCCGCCGCGATCCTCACCCCTTTGTTCCCTGGCTGAACTTTCCACGACCCCGTCAATGATCCGTCCATCAGTAGCCAAGTTAATCGGCAAACTTATTCCCGTGGACCTGGCGCCTCTGCTCGGAGGCTCAAGATTTCAATGAAGTTTGAACGGAGGATGCAGCCTCGAATGCCGCTAATCATCGGACCTTCGTTGCTTGCACGCAAGCCTTTTTTTC
Organism: Ophion obscuratus; assembly: GCA_964007375.1. Classification (NCBI taxonomy): domain Eukaryota; kingdom Metazoa; phylum Arthropoda; class Insecta; order Hymenoptera; family Ichneumonidae; genus Ophion; species Ophion obscuratus. The sequence goes on along the minus strand of OZ023317.1, from coordinate 2,804,638 downwards.
ACGCAATCGCCAGACGGGCGCTCCTGTCCCCATCTCTCCTGTATCCCTGCCTTCGTCCGTCTGCGGCAATTTCTTTTAATAGGAAATCGGCAATTCGCAATGGGAGAGGCGGGGGGGGGGTGCAGTTAATAAGAGTACGGCTGACATTACCTTGGGATATCTATGCGAAAAGAGAGAAATCCGCAGTCAGCACCGATGGTGGGTTACTGAAAGAAACGATCGAAAAGTTTCCGGGGGCGGGGTGGGGTGATCGAAAGAGAACGTAGCGGTGGCTAACGACCTCCCCGCAAACACAAGATCCAGTACGACTACAAGATCACTCCGTCTCTCCCCCCATTGTACTCTCCAGGGACGACCAGATACATTCCTAGACACGTTACCTCTGCTCGCAGATACGTCTTATCTATGTATGTGGGTTTTTTCTGGGGTCTATGCTCCGCGTGCGGAGCTCGGAACGAGCAGACTTCGACTTACGATTCGAATACGACGAGATTTTCCGAAGGAATCCTGACCCGGGAATTCCCGATTGACTGCCTACTCGTACCTCCAAACCTACTCCTCTCTCCTTTCCTACAATTTCTTTCGGCTTGCTACGATTCGCTTCTGAAACCCACCGACAACGTATAGACCCACTGCGTCAATCGCCAATATTTTTTCCAACCAATCTCATCGCGAAATATACTGTTATATTTATATGGCCATTAATCAAACGAAGGTACTTGTAACGGACCTGAAGAGTGTCAATTTATTTTGGTGAGGTTTGACTTAATACCTGCAATAGGAATCAGCAGGCTGGGATTCATTGATTCTCTTATTTAGATTTGGATGTGATAGTTCAGGATTTGGATTTTGGATAAGGACGAAATTTTTCATCCAAACGTTCTTTAAGTTTATTTTTGTCAAATGGAAATATGGGCCGGAACTAAATTGCATGATCACTTGCGAAGATCGAAAAAAGTGCAACACAGTTAAATCAGTATTTCTTTTTTACACTCGGACACATTGAAGCGCCGTTGCGGTACATTCACGCGCCGTCATAACCTCGACTGGATTAGGTACCAGATATCATAATACTGTAATAAAAAAAAGTCACGAAATCCAAATGTGTCGCAGCGACAATAACAATTCCACCGCCAATGAACGGCCCGGTCAACATCGCAGAAAAGAAAAGCTCTCCCGCTAGTTTCCCACAAGATAATTCCGCTACATCCCCTTGACAGCGTATCCAGTCTCCGTCCAGAGAATTTTCCGATCGACAAGTGAATCTATCGATTTTCATGATACTGCGGAATACGAAAATTGGTGAAGCCATCGATCCTAATCCATCGGGTAGATACGAGAATAATTTTACGAGCTACAAGAGACACCTATCAGCCCAACGCCGCCACCACCGCCTCGTAACGTCTCATAGCCCTGGAGGTCGGTGACCTCTCTAACCCGATATAACAACCACACACGCCCTTCCCCGGCGACATGATTTATTTATAAATATTGAGCAAGGTGACCCAAGCTCGGAGAACGGCCTCTCCGCGGGCTGACAATATCGTTTCGACGCGGTCCTGTGAACTAACGAACGGAGCTTTTTTCTCCTTTTGCCAAGAGATGGCTGGAATTGATGACAGTGACGTCCGCGTGTGAGAGCATCGTGCAACACTTCCGGCCCCGGGTCAAATGTTATTCCGTTGATTAACATGCCGTTGAGTCGGACATCGTAACCTCTGCGAGCGTATTTCTCTGTTCCTGAGAGTGATTGACATCCATGTATTTGGCAATTTCTCTCTTGTGGTGACCTGACGGTGCGCACAAGCTAATGGCGAATGCTCGATGACCTCTGCGCACGCCAAAACGGCTTTCAGTTGAGGAGCGAAGGCAAGGGAAACGCTTGTTCTCGGAATAATCATCGCGCGATACTAAACCGAGGTGACTTTCTATAAATTTAACCAAGGTATTTGTAAACAATGAATTTGTACATTGCAAAGAACTGAGAAGTAGGTCGCCTACTTTAATATTTTTGTGTATTATATCTGCTCCGAATATCCTGTTGGATTATTTTCGTTTTTTCCATGACTTTAGTGAGTTGACAAAATCAGTAAAAGTGTGTACGGTTGGTTGGGATTGTAGGGCTCGTTGACGAATCGTGGGCTCTCAATGACACAATGAACGGCAAAAGTTTTGTGCTACGTCACACACCCACCACCGGTACTTCTCGTGACGTAAGGTAACGGCGCTCAAAGAGGGTGGGCTTCCGTCGTAATTATTAACGGGCCTTCACCCCTCCTCAAAAACTTTAAGGTCACATTGTGCCTCTTCCTCCTATCTCGGCAATGTTCGTTGTTGAAAAGAGCGCACGAAGAACGGTTGTAGCGTTTCGCGGAGATTGGAAGGAAGATGGGGGCGCACGTTCTTGGGTGGGTGGAGAGCGAGAGAAACGACTGTGTAGCGAGTAGACGTGTACGTACAGACCGACGATGAACGCGGGCTTATGAGACAACGATTTCATTGATGAGACGAAAGTTTAAAGGACTTTAGTAGAAAAGTAGCGGAGAAGATAGTTCAGCGGCCCACGAGGCTTGACGGCGTTTTTAGGTTCCTCCGCGGTGAGACACAACGTCGTTTTTTCGTCCCCTCTCACTATATTGAAATACCTGAAGGAGTATCGGAGTCAATTACGGAAGTGCCGAGCTTCCAAATACGTTGCTCTCTCTCTCTCTCCCCCCCCTCTCTCTCCGTCTCTTCGTCTCTCCTTCTCTCCCTCCCTCCCTCCCTCCCACCCTCCAATCTGGTTTTCGAGACGCCTGCAGCACACGGACGGCCTTATTACGAGTTTCTGATGACATTCATCGTGGTATTGACCAAAAAGATGTTAACTATCCTTATTCGTTTTTACTCGGGCAAAGCATTTGACACGGTGTCACATCTACAATTGCTTCTGAAACTAAGACGATGGGATTTTCTATCCATACCTTGTGCTGGCTGTTATTTGACTGGCAGAACCCAGGCGGTTGTCGATGCTCAGGGTCATAGTTGCATGAAGATCAACGTAAAGGGAGTGCCATTACCCTTTGTAACGGAGGTACTAAATCTTGGGGTATATTTTTTGCCTAACTTATCGTGGCGACGTCATATCTCTGCAATATCAGAAAAATTTCATCGTGCTCTTTTTAGACTAAAGTTTCGCAAAAGTTTGCTATCCGTGGATCTTCGGATAAAGCTGGTATGTTCCTTGATTTTCCCACATTGAGATTATTGCTGCCTGGTATACCATGATCTTACGGATGAACTCAATTCCACATTACAAAAGTTAATCAATTGTTGCATACGCTTTATTTTTGACATCCGCCGCGACGTCCACATCGTCCCTATCGTCGTCGCTTGAATTAGTTATCGGTAAAAAAAATAGACGCTTTTATTTTCTTGGTATTATTACCTATCGGATATTATACTTGAGACGTCCATCTTATCTTCGTGAATTGCTACCACTCAATAAACACTCCAATAGAAGTTCTGACAGGCTTCCTCCTATTACTTTTTCTATCTCTACTCATCGAACTATGATTTTTGAAAAATCTTTTGCACTATCAGCTGCTTACTTTTGGCACTCTTTGCCATCCGATATCAAGAATCCCCCAACTCTTCCAATTTTTAAAGCACAGCTCCACATTCATTTATTCCAATCTGAGACTGAAGTTCCACTGTACTAGCTATATTGCTTCTCTATCCTGTTGCGGCTTTGTTGTTCGACTTGCTATGGCATTGGAATGCGTCCTATATTCGATATTCGATTTTACGATCTCATCATTTTATATTCTGCTTACTCTTTACGTCTTTAATTGTTGCGTTATAAGTTGTATAATTTGGTTTATATTCTTATCACTAAATTTTGTATTATTTGATTTGTATTTTTATCACTGTTTTTTGTATTATTTCGTTTATATTCTTATCACTATAGTTTGTATTATTTCGTTTATATTCTTGCCACTATACTTTGTATTACTCTGTGTTATAACGTTAACGATGTAAGACCGACGTTATAGTTTTATAGTTTTGTAGTTGCTGAAATAGCTAGCGCAATGTCCACGTGACTCATCAATTTTATAATTATGTCTTTAGCCCCATAGTTTACTAGGGCTTTATAAAACAATCGAAATCAAAATCAAATCTCTCTCTCTCACTCCCTCTCCCCCTCTCCCTCTCCCTCCCTCCCACCCTCATGTTTGATCTTCACAGGGACTCTCACATCGCAGGATTCAGGCTTCGATTAAAGAGGCTTTCCGTCAAGAATAGCCGAAATAACTTTTTAGCGATTCTTGCCTTCAAAATGCTTAATAACTGCGTTCCTGCTTATATCACTGACGAGGTTGAATGTGTCCATCCTGGCTCTCGGACGTCTCAACGACTACCTCGTACCACGTTCATAATCCCTTTTGCTACAACTTCTACGTTCTTTAATTCCACCGTTATTTCCGCTTGCCCCTTGGGGCACTCCCGTCCCGAGTGGGTGACCGCCTCTCCTTCGATTGCAATTTTTAAAGCAAATCTCTTCAAGTATCTGTTTGACAGTGCAATCTTCGGTGCATGAGGGCGAACTGTAGCCAGCCCTATCGAGACCACCACGCTGTATTATTATTTGAAACAAAATCAGCTTCGACCAGAGACTTGGCTTAATTGCGGCTCGACCTAGGTACCATATTCCGTAAATCCATTATGGATTAAGGTCTCAAGCCATCAAGTTCATTAACTCATCGGCTCGCCTCGATCGCTTTTTCCTCACTGCATGTCATGTCATACGCATGTTATGTCTTTTGTTATATTATTTTACTTACCACGTTTTTCGATTTGATGTTACATTATCTATATTCTATATCATTATTAACTAGATTAGGACTCTGACGGCGGCCATTAGCATGTTCACATTAACATTGTTATTTGATTTTGGCCTTTGCGTGCTGCGTCATGCGCACGTCATTTCCTTTTTTGTTTTCTTTTCATCATGCTTACATCTTACATCGCTACAATTCCGTGCATATTAGATTGTCGATCAAAATTGTGGTAACGACTACTATGAGCACCAATAATTTCACCAATCATATCTTAATTTTATTGTAAGCCGTTCTCATTTAATTTCATTGTATCATATATTTATTTCATCGTTATATTTTTTCCGGTATGCACGTAATATTCGTTCTATTTCTCTTTATTTTAATTTGTTATTATATTGTATATTTTTTGTATGCTTTCATTGTCTGCCCGAAAGTAATCTAGGGCATAATAAATTCTATCACTCAATTAATCAATCCTTCTCTCCGTCCCTCTTTCGAGGGTGCATTTCACCCCTTAAAAATCGGATTCCGCAGATATAAAAAAATACGTGTCGCCTATTTTTACCCATTTTACAAGCATGCCAAATTTCATCTAAATCGGAGAGATCATCCTCGCAACCGTTCTTTGTTAGATACAGAAGTTTTACAACTCATTGGAAACCGCAGCATACCTGATCGTGTACTGGCACCCGCTATCCACTCCGATTTTTCCATCCCAATTCAGAATATTGTTTAAAAAAGGTTGCCGACGGAGGAGAGAAAATCTCTCTTGGAGAAATTTCCTCCACCGGCGAACGCTCTATTTATGAATCCTCGGAGGCTTAATCCGAAGGTGGAAGCGCGTCTCCAAGAAGCCCTCGTAAAGAGGGACGAACGCATAATCGAAAAACAGGACCATATTACAGCTTGTTTAGTTAGCATGGCAAATCTAATGTCTTTGACCTTCTCGGTAAAGGTTAACGGAAAGTTACCGTTGATCGTGATCGCGGGAAGCATAACAAAAACCCTAGCTGATTTACACCGGGAAGAATCGCTCATTAGACGGAGTTTGATTCTAAAAATATAGAGGCTTAATTTCGAGACTCCCTGAGCGTTTCGGATACGGATTCCAGGTGGCTTGGAGAGGATTAAGGCGCCCCAGGCCTTGGAAATATCGAGCACGTTCTTGAAGCCGAAAGCGTCAAAATACAGACAACTGGTTCAAAAAAAAAAACGTTAAGGGCCCGCAGCGCCGACCTGGATACAATAAAAAGAGCAGAGGGGCGCGGAGCAGGCAGAAATGAACTCGGTCGGGGAATCACCCTCGCTCATTCAAACTCACCCGTCATCCTTCGCCGCAACCGTCATCATCGAGTCACAGGAGGAACTGACTGAATCTGTAAGTCATTTCGCCTAGCGTTTGAAATCATTACAATAAACTTGGATGAAAATTATCAGTAATAAGACCATACTGGACTGGGTTGATGGATATCGTATCACTTTCAAAAGGCGGGCAACTCAGCGCGTACCTCCTGCGGAACAAAAATGATGCTGGCAAAAGATAAACCTTATTACAGCTCAAATTGGAAAGTTTAAAGTGAAAGCGACGATAAAGGACTTTTCCAGTACCAAAGGCTAGTGATGGTCACCGATCGATACTAAATTTGAAAAAGTTAAACGAGTTCATAAACACACATCATTTTAAACTCGACGATGGAAAAACATTTAGAAAATGTTAAGCTCGGGTTGTTTTATGGCCTCATTTGATATTCAGGACGCATATTACTTGGTCTCGATTAACGAAAAAGACAAAAAATATCTCAGATTTTATTTTCAAGGGGTAATATATCAATCTGAATGCTAACCTTTCGGGCTTAAAACCGCGCCGTGTGTGTTTACGAAGATTATGAAGCCGGCTATGGCCTTTTGAGAGCTAAGGGACTAAATGTCTATAATTTATCTCGACGGTATCTTGATGTTTGGGGGTAGTTTGGGGCCCTGTCTCGAAAATGTTCAGTAGACAAGATCCTTGTTAGAGAATTTAGGGTTCTTGATTAATACGAAGAAATATATTTTAATACCGTCAACAAGGTGTACATTTTTGGGCCTTTTGTATGATTCGGTCTGTTGAACTTCCGTTAGTTAACGTAGTAAAGACTGGCGCCCTTATAAAAAAAATGTAGCAAAATGGAACGTTGTAAAATCCACGATTTTGCCTCCTTTATTTGGACATTAGATTTATGATGTTCGGCTTTAGAATATGGGAGAGTACACATGAGGAAACTCCAGAGGGCGAGGTTGTTAGCGCTTAAGCCAAACGGAGAAAATTTCTCGAGAGTAATGGAAATCTCGTCAAACCAGATGAGTTCGAGTGGCCCGTAACATCAATAACGCGTGAAATCACATCCCAAATTTTGATCCGAAAGTCGAACTATTTTCGGATGCCTTACTGTCGGGTTCGGGCGCGACTTGCTCAGGCAAGCAAACCCACAGCTTCTGGAACGAAGAGGAACAGTAATTTCAAACTAACCACTTTGAGTTAAATGCCGCGCTGTTCGCCTTAAAATGATGCGCTAATCATTAACGAGATTGCAATATTCTGTTAAGAGCGGACAATACCACAACAGTGGCTTATATCAACAAAAAAGGCGGAGTTCAGGTCCAAAAATTACATTTAATTTTGGAACTTTGGAAACGTTGCAAGAGAAATATGGGCGTTGTGCAAACATCGAAATCTGTGAGAAAATTCAGTCTCGGCCTCTAGCTTGCGTGATTCGAAATCTGCCTCTTTGTTATTCTCTGACCGTATGTATCACGGGACCGTATGAATCACGCAAGCTAGAGGCCGAGACTGAATATACCTTAGCCGAAGAAGCTTTTGAAAAAAATGTTCAGAAGCTTGGAAGCCCAAAGATAGATATCTTCGCATCCAGAGCGAATTGTAAATGTCCAAAGTATATTTCTTGAATCAAGATCCCGGAGCTTGGGCGATTGATGCCTTTACAGTGAAATGGGATTTTTTCTTTTATGAGTTCCCGCCATTTTCCATCATTTTACACGCGCTTCATAAGATCGGAATGGAAAAAAATAAAAGGATATTGGTGGTGCCATACTGGTCTGCTCAGCCTTGGTCCCCAATCTTCGAATCAATGCTCGCGACAGACTCTATTCTTTTCAAGACAGATTTTAATTTATTAACATCCTTAAGGCGGGTATGCCATCCACTGTGGAAGAGCATTTGCCCTGGTGACAGGGCCTTTATTAAACAAGCACTGAGGCCCAGATCAGTGCCTGAAAGGAGTTTAACCGTCCTCATGGCATCATTATGTCAATCATCGCTGAGGCAGTATGAGACAGCGTTGACCAGATGGTGGACTTTCAATCAGAAGGAAAGCACGGATTCGCTAACAAGCTCGGTCGAGGAGGTGCTGAAATACCGCACTGAGGAGTTTGATAACGAAGCTTCATATGGGTCATTGAATAGCTTTCGCTCGGCCATTGCGCATTATACGGTCCAGAGCTGGGTGTGGATCCCAATGTTAAGAGATGTTTTAAGGAAGTTTCAAAACTGAGACCTCCGAGAGCAAGGTATGACTATACTTGGGATCCAGGCGTAGTCCTGGACGAGTTTGAGAAATGGGGCCCAAATGATAGTCTTCGTTTAGACACATTGACGCGCAAACTAGTCACACTTCTGGCGCTGACGACTGGACATCGTATGCAGACCTTGACGCTTATCGATATTCGGAATATTGTGTCAAGAGGGGATCGGTTGGAAATCAAATTCTCAGAAAGAGTAAAAAACTTCGGTCTTAACAGGGCGCAACCGCTCTTGACCCAACCCTCCTTCAAGGAGGGCCCATTAATTTATCCGGCGATTACTATTGAGGGTTACATTGAGACAACTTAAGAACTGAAAGACATGGAGGAATCACCTTTTAGTACCATTGATAAAGCAACATAAAGCGGTTTCAACGGAAACCCTGAGTTACTCGAGAAAAAAGAAATTACACGACAGTGGTTTAGACGTTAGCTATTAAGGCGTACAGCACTAGACACGGGGCGACCTCATCGGCGGAGAGATGGCGTCAGGGTAGATCTATCTGAAAGAAGATTGCGTGGACAGAAAGATATCTAGCCTTTGCTAGATTTTCTAAGAGAGAGATTTTGTCGGATCGGAGAGAATTTGCTCTAACGGTGTTGAACTGAAAATTATTACATGAAAAATATGTTGTCGACGGGTAATGGTCCTCATAGGTATATGATCACTCTCGTTTGGGGGTAATAAAGAAGCTTTTAGAAATCTTTTGCGTCTGGTAAATAAGTCGTAACCAACGTTAAACAGCTACAATTCGATCTCGAGGAAGAGGCGCGAAATACAATTGAATGATTAAACGAACTTACCGGTAAGTGAAGGTCTATCATAATTGTATATAGCGCTGCGTCCGAGAGATCAACTCCTACCCTTGTAAATAAATTTAATTTCCCCATCTTGCATGTGTTTCACATGAAGAGTTCCTATAGGTTAGGAACGACTTCAAAGGAATGACGATTCAGACGACATCGAGTGTCGCGGTAGTAGGGGCGAGTTGTTTTTATTCGGTCTGTAAAGTGTGACGACACTGGTATAAGGTAGGAATAAATCTCTTGAAAGAGGCGCTACTGGTATGAGGTAGAAATTCATCTGTCGAAAGAGGTGCTACATACGAGTATGATAGAACTTCACTTACAACCCGAGTAGAAATATTGTCAGGCTGGCCTGATATTTGATCTGCGCCTGATCACCTAGTAGTACGAAGGCCTTACTTAAGTTTGCCTTAATTTGCCTGATCAAGCTGGGGTCAGGCGATGGTCCAGCAACCGGACTTACGGTTTACTTCAATTCGCCTGACCCGGCTAGCTTCAGGCGATGTCAAGCAACTGGACTTACGGCTTACTTCAATTCGCCTGATCCAGCTAACGTCAAGCAATCATCATGTAACTGGACTTCTACAGTTTGGCGCTAAAAACGTGCCTAACCTCATCTTGTCAATTGATACACAGACAAGAGAGAAGCACGAGGCATATTATTAATCACTTTATACATTTTTACATATAACGTGTACGTTGTGAATAAGATGGACAAACACAATCGGAAGAAAATTGCGCAACGACTGCGTCTGCGTGAATAGCGGGCTCTAAATAAGGGAAAAAAATGAAGAAATAATACAGCAGCAGGTTAGTATAACAATTAATTTTTTTCAAAGACTTACAATTCTTAAATCGATAAATATAAATTGGATTAAATCTGACTATAAATTAACCCTACGCCAAATTATGTATGCATTGGTTGAAATATTTATTATGATACATTTGACAGATCCGGAACAGATCCTCTCAGCGAGGAACAACTCGAAATTCCTGAGAATTGGCATATGTTGGCGCTACCACTATGTAAGTACATTTATATTTGTTTTGTGTAACGCTTTTATTTTCCTTTACTTGGTCCGTCTTCTTTGTCAGAGGAGAAAAAGAGACAGCATAGGCCAACCAAATAATGGTAAGCTGACAGCATAGTTCAATCTGGTAAATGTTTTGCCATCGGTACTGATTAGCCCGGACAGCGTAGGCTAACCGAATAATGATAAGTTAACTGCGTAGTTCAGTTAAGTGAAAGTAATTCCACCGGTGCAAGTTAGCCCATAAGAAATGCACTTCGGATGGACATTACATTCACTGAACTGACTACGCTGTCAACTTACCATTATTTGGTTGGCCTTCGCTGTACAGGCCCGGACAGCTTAGGCTAACTGAATAATGATAAGTTGACTGCGTAGTTCAGTTAAGTGAAAGTAATTCCACCGGTGCAAGTTAGCCCATAAGAAATGCACTTCGGATGAACATTACATTCACTGAACTGACTACGCTGTCAACTTACCATTATTTGGTTGGTCTTCGCTGTACGGGATCTCCTGCTTCAATTCTAATTTTCATTAAAAAATGACCGCTCGCAGCTTTTGCAACAATTTTTTTTCTTCTTTAAAGTAGATAATTGGATGGTGAGAAAAAGGATAAAAAATAGAACTCAAATTTGTACCACCCTAATAAAATAATGTGCATACCTTATATAGAAATATATGTAGACATTGAATTCTAAGTGGGATACACATTTTCGTATTTTTCAGTGACTGTCATTTCGAAATATAGGGAACACGGAATAGAAGTTCTTTCGAAGCAAATTGGACAAGCCGTTGGAGTGGTATCAAGGCCTGATTAATTCAGCAAGAGACTGGGACAAGTTTCGAGTGTCGCGGAAAAAAAACGAACAGAACGCCCAATGTAACGTTGCCTAGAAACGTCTGGTCATAAAAACGTTAAGCTCTGTTAACTTTATTCACGAAGTTTCTTAAGTTTTTGTTTAAAAAACATATTAGTTTATGTCGCGATGATAAGTGGAATATAATACGGTGATATATCTTAGTTTATTTCGAGTTTTTGTTCTATTACAAATACAAGAAAAATGATGTTTGTTTTCCACATAGATATATGTGAAAAATATATGTGATAGATTTTATATTAAGATTAGAAAATAAATGATCAGCGTTATTTATAAAGTCGTGCCTTTTTCTCTTTTGTGTATGCGTTGTATTTTTTATTTCAGGAATAAATCGGTCATCCTGAGCCGTGAAAAATCATATGATTTTTCACTTTGATCAAGCCGTGAAAAATTAAACTCTTATCAGGCCTTAATTTTTTACGCTGATCAGGCCTTGAACTTTTACACTGATCAGGCCTTGATTTTTTACCCTGATCAGGCCTTGATAGTTTAGCCTGATCAGGCCTTGATTTTTTTACCCTGATCAGACGGAAGTCAGGGATTGTGTTTCAAAAATGATCAGGGCTTGATAAAAAATCCTGATCAAGACTGGAAAAAGAAATCAGGAAACCTGATCAGGTGTTTATTGTAGCTGGAGCAAGATTTCTACTCGGGAAGTAATTTCTTTTGATCATTCAATTTCGATCAATCATACACAATGTAGCCAATTGAATGATGAAAAGAAATTACTTGCAGGTGAAGTTCTATCATACTTGTATGTAGCGCCTCTTTCGAGAGATGAAATTATAGCATTCCGACCTTATACCAGTCTCGCCACCCTTTACAGACCGAAAAACAACTCGCCGCGACTACCGCGACACTCGACATAAATATATATATATATATATATATACGCTTATATATATGCTTTGCAAAATAATTTTCAAGGTTTTTTGAGTTCGTAACGACCACGGCCGCATTGATTTTCAAAAATAGATTTAATATCGTGTTAGGAGAACGGGGGTTTATTTTTCTATAAGAATGCAATGAGAATTTTTTACCAAAAAGGTAATCAGCCGTTCTGTCATATATATTCTGGAATACTGTCACATATAGGTGAATCAAAATTGTGGTGTGAAGATAAAATGAACCCGCATCCAAGAGAAACGAATTCGACAAGAATAAAACACACGGGGTGTTATTTTATATTCCGGTAAGCAACGGTCGTAAACCAAGATAATATCCGGCAACATGAATAGAATAAATTCCCTTCATCTTTTTACACGGTTGCATCGTGTCGCGGTGACATTGAGAAGCTCATGACGTCGCGCGGTGATCTCTATTCAGGCAGTTGTGCCCGAAAAATGAGCAACTCTGGGAATATATTGCCAGAGGTCGTTGTCCACGCAGGAGGGAATATTTCTCGCGGCTCGACGGCGGTAAGCGGTGCGAGGAGCCGTGGGTAGCGAGAAACTCACTGGGGTTCCGTGGCGTACGCGAAAAACTTTTGCCCACTGAATAAAACGAATGAAAAAAAAATGGAAATACCGTTGGGCAATAAGTTTTGGAACGAAGCTGCGCGGCCGCGAGTATATGGTAAGCCCGCTCCTCTCGCTCTTTACAGGAACTCGGGCTCAATGGCTCTTGTGACTGGTAGCAGACATCGCGAATGTTGCCTTCATCCCTCGTGTATACCATGTACCTCCCACATCGTGCGACTCCGCGTGCACATTAAAATTAATGTGTCGTATGACGTTACGGTTCACAGAGAGAGAGAGAGAGAGAGAGAGAGAGGAGAAGAAGAACGTAACGCAATCACAACGCGATCTACGTACATACGTATAATTCTGTATTTCGGTTTTCACCCCTCGCGTCTCTCTTTCTCCCCCCTTTTCTCTCTTCCTTCCTCTCCTGCCTCTTTACCGCCTATGTGCCCATGCTCAAGCAGCAAAGGGCCATTAAGGCCTTATATACGCTTGTGATGGTCGGAAAAATTGACAATTTTACAATTGCATATTCTTGAAGTACAATATCTCAAAAATATTCTCACCAAATTTCATGAAAATCGGAGCATTAGATTCGCAGTTATAGTAGTCCAGTCGAGACAGGTCTAAAATTCGATTAACCTGGAATTAATTCTGGGCTTCGATTTTCTTTTTTTATACTTAGGGTTGTTGGTAGTGTAAATCTCGATTTTCGGGAAAATCCCCCTGGTCCGTTTGCCGCCATCTTGATTTGAAGAGGGATTTTTTGTTTTTCGAATAACTCGCTTAATTTCAACCTTAGAGTGAAAATGATCATATCAAAAGTTGTGGGACATGTAATTCCCCACAAGTTTGGTGATTATAACTTTTATCCTAGGATCGATATTTATAGAGTTACACTGCAAATAGGGGTAAAAAGTTCACCCCTAAATTAAGTATAAGTCCGAAAATATTGATCCTAGGATAAAAATGGTACTGACCAAAGTTAAAGAAAATAAAATGTCCTACCCGATTACTGCTTACCATTTTTACGATAAATTTGATCATAAACGAAATAACTGACCATAAAAAAATGTTCACCCTAAATTAAGTATAAGTCCGAAAATATTGATCCGAGGGTAAAAATGCTAATAACCAAAATTGGAGGAAATGAAATTTCCTATGTGATTATTTATTACCATTTTTACAATAAACTTGATAATAAACGAGATAAGTAAAAAAAGTTTTTTACCCCTTTTAGCAGTCTAACTCTATAAATATCGATCCTAGGATAAAAATTATAATCACCAAACTTGTGAAGAATTATATTTCCCACAACTTTGAATACAATCATTTTCACTCTAAGGTTGAAAACAAGCGAGTTATTCGAAAAACAAAAAAAAATCCCTCTTCAAATCAAGATAGCGGCAAACGCACCAGGGGGATTTCCCCGAAAATCGATATTTACACTACCACCCCCCCCCCACCCCTAAGTATAAAAAAAGAAGATCGAAGCCCGGAATTAATTCCAGGTGAAATCCTATTTCGACTGGTTATAGGTATTTCAACCGCGCGACCGCCCGGCGCGCTTGGACGGGCAGCAGCTGCTTGGTATAAGCATAATAAGCAGTTTAAACCTCTATTGGGCATGTTCAAAAGCGACTGCAAAAAACCAAATAAACATCTCGGAGGAAAGGGAAAATTGACAGGAAAAATGATTGACAAGTTAACAGTATACTACGGTTTGCCAATTCGCAGAAATACTGAATCTGCTGAAAAAATGGAAAATGAAATTTGTGCTACATATATTTCGACGGATAAAAATCCACAACACGAAAAATGCCCACCCGGAGCCGTTTCATGGTATGAGTGACAGAGAGGTTACGCAGCGCTGCCCAAAAATAAAAAGGCTAAAATAAAATCCTTCAAACACACTTACACTGCTCTTCCTGCCGATGTTTTGAAAGCTATTAGGGCAATTTACAAAGATTTGCGGAAGAAAGAACTCTTAGAAAGATGCGTTGGTGGATTTACACAAAATAATAACGAAAGTGTTTATCAACTCATTTAGAAAATTACACCAAAGCATCTTCTCGGCGGAGTAGTACCGGTTGGAATCGCAGCATATGCATGAGCTTGTTTATTCAATGAAGGCAACATCTCTATACTGAAGATTTGAGAAACACTCGGAGTGCTTGGTGGCCGCATCGCCCACGCCTATATCAGTCAAGAGGACGAGTCGCGTGTTACGCATGCCGCGCACGCGTAACACGCACGGGAATTTCACAACGACCTTCTTCTTCGAAATAAAATACTGATTAAGAACGACTTGAAATAACTTTTACTCACTTTCCTAGTTGAGCTATATAAATTTGCAAAGTCAAGCGATCTGCTTAAGATGACGATTACTGGGCTTATTACCAAGACGATGGCGATTCCCGAAAAGTGCCAAGAACCAAGTTTTCTTGTCGGCGAGCTTGTGGCTAAAAAAATTAAACCATACACAATGGCTGAAAACTCGATACTACCTGCTTATCGCGAGGTTGTAAAAACTCTATTTGATGTTGAAGACGAAAAAGAGGTACTGAAAATTCCATTGTCTGACAATACCATCAGCAGGCGGGTACGGCATATGTCTGAAGATATTCAGCTATAAGTGTCTCAAAAACTAAGCTCTGTTCAAGCATTCGCTTTGCAAGTGGACGAATCGACTGATATAAGTGGAAAAGCGCAACTTTTAGCTTTCATATGGATGGTTGACGATGACAACATTATGCAAAACTTTTTTCGCTGCAAAGAGCTGATTGTTACGACAAACGGTGAAGACACATCTAACGTTTTGGATAGCTATCTAAAATCCTTCGATTTATCATGGGTCAACTGCACTGGGATATGTACCGACGGAGCACCTTCAATGACAGGTAGCATAAAGGGGTTTGGTTCCTTGGTCAAGTGGATGAATACAATTGTTATCTTGAGCCACTGCTTTATTCATAGAGAATCGCTCGTATTAAAATCTCTTTCGGGCGACTTGAAAATTGTGTTGGATCAAGTTGTAAAAATTATAAATTTCGTCAAAAGCTGTTCACTTAAATCAAGACTATTTAAGGAGATATTCGAATAATTGAATGCAGATCATTGCACGTATTCTGTTGCGAGTTTACGAATTGAGAGAAGAGTTACTTATATTTCTAACAATGGTAGAGTCCGAATGTGTCAACTTGGTGAGCGACGAACCTCGGTGTACGAAAATGGCTTTTTTGACTGATTTGTTCGAACATGGCAACAAATTGAATACGAGTATGCAAGGTCGCAATGAGAATGTTCTCGCATCTTCTGACAAAATAGAAGGATTTTCGGAAGAATTAATCCAGTGGAAAGAACGGATAAACCAAAGCAACCTATCAATGTTCCTGAATGTTAATTTAGAAACCGTATCTCTAATACTCGATACGGTTGAGCTGTTGCAAGAGCAAGCGGTCAGATACTTCCCTAATATTGCTGTCAAAGACTACGACTGGATTAGAGATCCTACTAGTATTTTTATCGGTAACCTAGTTGGCCTTGATCTGGCTTCAGGAGAACAACTATGCTTGCTAAAAAATGACCGAACACTGCAGATAAAACATAAGGAGACCAGCCTCAATAAATTCTGGATATGCATTTCTAAAGAATATCCCGAACCGTCAAAGAAAAGCACTTACCACTCTTCTACCATTTTCCACGTCATATCTGTGTGAACTGGGATTTTCAGCACTCACGAATATAAAAAACAATAAAAGAAAAAGACTGCTTTCGGTAGAAGAGGCCTTTGTCGAGAATTCGACCGAAAATTAAATATCTGTGTAGCCTGCATCAAGTGCAGGCTTCACATTGAATGTATGTAATTGGGTAGTGTGTGTTTATTTATGGTTATTTTCTAGTCTGCTACGAAGGTGGGCCGTGAGAATTTTCAGAGGTTCAAGTGTGCCGCTGTATAAAAAAGGTTGACAAACACTGTTTTAGAGGCTGCAGAGGATGCAGAAGGATTACTGTATGGACCTGGAATCTACGACTCCATGTTAGTATGAATAAATTAACTTTAAATGTATAGAAACATTCTTGAATCTTAAATGCGATTATCTCAGAATCGTCTTTTTTTAGAAACACCTTTGCGGTGGACACGATTACTAAAAAACTATTAATCCGATCCATACCAAATATATCCCACTTATTTATTATGATAATAGCTAAGGCCTGGACGAAAGATTTTGAATTTTGTTGAAAACAAATCTGTTTGTAACAAAAAAAATCGAAAATTTTGCACTTCAAAAAATTGATTTTTTCTTAAAATTATCGTCATTTTTGTTAATCAAAATGTTTACAAATCCCTCGTCCAGGCCCAAGCCAATGCAACATACTAATGAAATCTTTTTCAAATTCTGATTTCAGATGAACCGTTCTCGCGTGATCATGTCCACCGCAACTGATGCTCAAAAGAAGGCGCTCCTGGAAGACAGCTGGAGTTTTGCCATTTTTAAATATTTTTGAATAAAGAAAATTGTACAAGTACATAAAAATATGCACTAATCGATGTTCTTCACAGTTTTTCAATAAACATTTATTGTCCCATCGAAAAAAAAAATCAGGAAAATAACGTCCCTTCGCCCGCTAAAAGTGTATAGAAGATGTGAGATATAAGGAGCCTTAACATATAACACGTGCTCAGACTTTGTTAGCCCCGTCACTGGGTGCGCGGGCTTTGAATAGACGATTCGACCGTTCCGTATCGTCTAACAATCGCAAACCCTTTGGAGCACACCTACCTCCCCCGCGCTGAGAACAAAGGGGACTGACCCAAAACAAGATTATCAAAGTCGATCGTTTTTCTCCTTTTGGTGATACTATTTTGCCTGCAATGCGAAAAGAATCGGTATCTTATCAGATTGAAGAACAAGCTTCCTCTTAGCTCTGATATTCTGATCCGAATATCGAATTATTTTATATGTGCCGCTATTTATTTTACATTACTTTACAACGGAATTCGATGAGGCTTAACTTATTGAGTTATAAATTGAATATCCAAGGTGAAATCAGAATGGAACTTTTTTATCTTCGTCAAAGTTGAGAGGAGAATAGAAAACTAAATGAGATCGCGAACAATCAGATCAATACTTCGAGAGAATAAAATTAGATCGAAACAGGATATCCACCCCTCCTCTCGCAACTTCTGGCTTCGAACCTGCCCTGGCTCGAAGAGAAACGCGTCGGTATGAACCCTCCTGTTCTCCCAACAGCACCGCAAAACTTCCCAAACAAGTATGAGAACATCGTTGTCACGCTGGCGTCGTCGTCGTTGTTGGTGGTGTAGTTGTTGTTGTTGTTATTGTTGTTGTTGTTGTTGTTGTTGTTGTTGTTGTTGTTGTTGTTGTTGTTGTTGTTGTTGTTGTTGTTGTTGTTGTTGTTGTTGTTGTTGTTGTTGTTGTTGTTGTTGTTGTTGTTGTTGCGTTGACGCATTGATGTATCCTGAGCCTCCGTGATCGCTACAAAGAATGGGAAGAGGGGCGATTGAAAATCTTAGCGTGCAACGTGCGCTCGCGCGGATCGAGAAAATTTTTCATGCCAGCACTTGGAGGGTGGGAGGAACATACGCGGTGGCTTTCCTGTTCATGCAAATATTGGCAATAAATCGTATCCAACCGTGAATTCGTTACTTCCGGCTGGTCGCTTCGCAAGCCGGAAAGACGAGGCGAACGAGCCGGGAAGAAGAAGATAGAAGAAATATAGAAAAGCTGAGGAACAGAGGGGTCGGCTGTGGAAGAAGGGCAGGGGGACTCTGCTCTCACAAACGAATGAGGAATGGAACCGAAAGAAAAATACTCTACTCCCGCGTTGTAGGCCGGAAGAGTATATATTTGAGCGCCTTCCCCGCGGTGAGATTTCGCACGCACATATGCGCGAAAATGCCTCTTGTCGTGCTGCATGTAAGCGGCGTTGAAAGCGACGTGCTTGAGACATATTTTATCGAGAGCGAGACCAATCCACCGTTTCCCTTTTGGCGCGTTCCAAACTTCCATTTCATCCACATCGAAACGTTCACAAGGAGTGCGGCGGGAAGAGGTGCTCTCTCTCCCTCTCTCCCTTTCTCCTTCTCTCCTATTCTCCTTCTCTCCTTCTCAGACTCTCCAATTATCTGAGCTCGAGAATGGAAATTTGGCGTTGAGGGCTGAGGTTGCTGCACTGCGCCTCGATAATACATCAGGTCCTAGTAGCACGTCGCCATCAGCTAGTGGCGAAGTGATTGTAGCAGATATGCCTTCTCAAGATGATTTCAACCCATAGAATCCATCACATGAGTTTTCGATGCACTGGGCATTTCGGAATTGTCCCCACACATACTCGCTGTGCGCAAACTTCTTGCGAGGTTGGCTGGTACCGTTAGTGATCCGATTTCGCACTCGAAAGTCTCTTACATCATCACCTTGATATTGAACTCAGTCAGAGATATCATTCTCAGCAAAAACGAGACCTGAATAAGTCGGAGGTGTTTGAGGGTTGCGCAGTCGCAACGAGAACTTCATCATTTTTCTGAATAACTTGCTCCCATCAAACAAGTACAAAATATTGCAGCGTGTTGAGGCTAAAGGCTCGGCCACTGGTTGCAAGTACATTTGGACCAGAGATGGCACTAGCTATGCTAGAAAAACTGACGGCAGCCACGTGTTGAAGTCAGGTCGGAAGATGACCTTGTGCACAGTGATTGAATTCTCCATGTCTCACAGATTTGACCCTGTCCAACTTATTGTGCGAGGAGCAAGGGTTGGTGATCCTGGCGACCCTGACATTCCATTTGATTTGATTTTTATTTTCTTTTAAAGTTTATGGTAAACTAGATCCTGGAATTGTATCTTGATTTTGGACTTTTTCACATCCTGCGACGTAGTCGCTGAACTTTCCCTACGACCCTCTTTGTTCACTCGACTTCCAGGAGAACACAGTTTGGGCATGAGTTCTTGGAAAAGTCGTAAAACCAAAATTATAAAATAATTTGGGGATTTGAACGCGTGGGGCGTCCAAAAATAGGCCAAGATCTCCTGAAAACACCACTCAACTCGGTCATAAACTCGGGCTGCGATGAAAACGGAGTGCACGTGGACGGCCCACGAAACGCATAGCCGCTGCGTTATCGAGAGGCGACTCGGTGCCGAGGCCCTAGACTCCGGATAAACAAATCCACAGGCGTTTCACATGAAAAACCTACAAAAAGACTTCCAGACCCTCGTTCTTATTAGTCTATAGGCAATTAATCTCATACGCTTTTGTTCTCTCAAACACAAAAAACAGACTCGCATGTCGTCCTTTTCGTTTGGCTAAAAGAAAATTAACCCTTCGACTGCACACTTCCACCACGAACTACTGACTGCATATGGGGTCGATCAGACCCCAGACGTTTTTCATATCGTTGTATTTCGGTAAATATGCAGTTTTTGGGATAAACAAAATTTAAGCGCCCAAAAATTCTCTCAAAGTGGGAGATGCCTTAAAAAATACGTACTTGCAAAAAAATGTTATAATTATTTTTTCGGAATATAAATAAACCGTTTGAGACAGTGTCGACCATCTTTCCAAAAAGCATATTTATTCGGAGGTTTGAATTTACGAGAATCACCCTGTTGAACAACGAGCGTCACCCTGAATCTCCGGTGCAGACGACGTAGCTCGGCCAGGACAGGTTAATACTTGAGCCGTTTCAGGCTTAAAAGGAAAGGTTGCGAGGTCGATCTTTCCGATTTCGATTAAATTTGGCATGCTTGTAGAATGGGTAAAAATAGGCAACACGTATTTTTTTATATCTGCGGAACCCGATTTTTAAGTGTTGAAACGCACCCTCGAAAATAGGGGTGGTTTTCGTTTTTCGTCGATAACTTTTTAATGGTACGAGATATGAAAAAAATTCAAGTTGCAACAATGTTTATTTTTTCGTGTAGTATACATTGGAGATGAGAATGATAACGTTATCAACAAAAAAGAAAAACACCCCTATTTCCGAGGGGGCGTTTCACCCCTTAAAAATCGGGCTCCGCAGATATAAAAAAATATGTGTCGCCTACTGTTACCCATTCTACAAGTATGCCAAATTTCATCGAAATCCCGATGTTCCGATGTTCCGAAGTTCCCATAAATCTTGCACCTCTCGCCCACGACAACGAGCTGAAGACGTAAGGAAGCTGGTGTGCCCATCGCCCGGGGAAGCACAACTCCCTCTTAATAGCCACCAGCGTGCCAGACCAACCACAACCGGCTCCTGCCGCATGGGGACCAAGGATCAGTTTGGAGGGACATCTCGATAGAATCCACGGCAACGACCACGGCTTACAATCGGCGACTCCAGTGAACGGAGGATCTCAAGGAAGACCTCATCCGCTGCTGGAGGGATAGCGTACCGTCGCGACGGGGATATATGCTGAGGTTGCAGGCCCTGTGAAGCCAAGTGCCCCCGCCAGTTGGAACCCCCCCTGGCGTGTCGATTTGACAGAGGACTAAGGAACAAGGAGGGAAAGAATCACTAGGACATTTCCTCTACAGCCTGGTTGCCTAGAAGCGGCAAATAGGTCCCTTGCAGCAGCAATTCCTGAGACTGCTGACATCCTCAGCTTGAACTGGGCTGTATATCGCGCGGCATTTGAAACGAAACCTCGGACAGGTAATGACAAAGCGGCGTTCGTGGTTAAGACTCGACGATGCGATGCACAGCTCGAGAATAAGATCAATGAAGCGCGGAAGAAGGCATCCTGTGTTCAGTGTGTGATAAGCTTCATCACGGCGGGGAGGACGTTTACCCCGAAAATCCGAAAAATCTGCTTGAAACTGAAATGCCATCACCACACATTGAACAAAGATATCCTTATTGTGAAGGAACGCTACGTGGAAAAGGTGCGGAACCCGAGGGTTGCAAAACTGTCCCGAGAGAGGCGGCTGGGTAGGGCGTTGGACGACGCCCTCTTCTGCCCTGACCCAGGCCAGGTGGTTCAACAATTAGATTGATTAGATTGTTCAGCTACCTATGAGGCATATGGAAGGAGTTCTCAAGCGGGGGCGTGTGTACCTCGCTTGGGGCTCATATAGGAGTGCCGAGTATATTAACGTTACTCGGTGCTTCTAGTGTTGTGGCTACGGCCATATCGCGAAAAACTGCAGTGCTCCAGACCAAGTCTGTGAGCACTGCGGCTCGAACGACCATCTGCGGACCGCCTGCCCTGCCACTGCGACCCCAAAGTGCACCAATTATATGCGGAGCAAGAGGAAGGATGTGGCGCACACCGCGAGGAGCAAGCTATGCCCGGAATATATCCGAAATGTCGGGTTGTACCGGGCGCAGCTTGACCCTGGCTAGAGACAGCACTAGGCTAGCTTATAGGCAATATGTGTTATATCGTTCGCACTTGGCTACGGTCAAGTGCGATGATTTTGTCGCATGAAAGACATGTGGACATGTGTAGTAAAATGCTACGTAAGTGTTCAGTGTTGTGACCGTTCCTGGCCTCGACCAGAGAAAGAGACAGTTTTTTGTCATTAAAGCGTTTTGTAGACTATTGAAATTGTAATATTTTTACGCCACGGGACATTAAACTGTGTGAGGACTGTGAGGTCATAGCCTCACATTGTGACTCTTGTGGCAGGAGGGTACCCACAGTCTGATTCCTACGGGATGATGCCTGTGGAAACCTCGGTGAGCGGCGATACCGCCGTTCCAGCTGGCCTACCACGGCCGTCGGGGCGGGACCCGCAAAGTGTAGTGGCACGATTACGTGCCACGAAGACCCCACCCGTGATCTAAACTGGTACCATGGGGGCTGAGTAGCCACCGACGCATAGTCGGCCCAGCCAGTGAGGTTGGGCTCGTGGGGGCAGTGGTTGGCCGTATGCTGGTCAGGAACCGTTAGTGGTTTCGACGTGTGAGTTGCGCACCACCAACTCGGGTAGCAGCCTGCAGAGCTGTGGAGTGTTGGAAAGTCACTAGGCTTCACCAGTAGTTGCAGGAGGACCCGCATCCGAATGTAAACTGGGAGGCATGCATATGCTTGTCGCGTGGTCGGGCGTATCCCGACGACTCATAGGAGCCGTATTTTTAGGGCCGACGGCTAGGTATAGCACGTAAAATCAAATCACACTATTTGTCGTTTCTGGGTTCCCTCACGGGGCGTCCGGCGTCACTGGCCCAGGTCAGCGTAAATGGACGTTTCGGGGAGTAGCGCCCCCGAGGGCCGAGCTCCATCTAATTGTGGGGTTGGAGTGACGTGCCTCGGATGCGAGACTAACAAAGATGGAAAAAACGGTGGTAGTCACAAACGGCCTTCCTGGTGCCGTTGGGGCAGGCTCGCGGGTGTATTATAAGTCCTCTTATCCCGGTAAGGCGGAAGGCCGGGATGGACCTTTATGACCGACCACATTCGTTGGATTAACAATGGATACAACTACAACAAAAAAAAAGGAAAAACTGGAACTAAAACGGCAACAACACAAGGCATGCGAATGGACAAGGCAATTAGGGACAAAGATACTTAGAGACCTGGCATATCGAGAAGCTCGAGCGTGGCATCGATCGCTTCCCTGGGAGGACGTTCCCAGGGTAGTGTGAAGCGCCCACGCGAAGTGCTCGTCTATGACGCTGAGTCGGCGGGGCCCTCCGGACGCGGAGGTGCTCCAAAGACTCTTCCCGCAAAACGAAGGAAGGCCGGACGTAAGTCCAAGACGGAGGTCAGCAGCTAGATCGAGGACGTCGAGTCCACGAGGCCAGCAGACAAGCCACAAGAGAAAATTCAAGCGACAGGTATACCCCAAGTGGCAGGCACACCCGAGGGCAAGGCAGATGTGTCGGAGGAAGCATTGGCCAAGGAGGAGCGCGAGGACCATGTACTCGAAGACTGGCTTGACCAGCATAGAGGGTCTACATGTTCCAGGAGGCTAATAAAATGACCAAGGCAGCAATAAGATGGGTGCTCGACCAGATGGCCTCATACGAATTTAAAATTCGTGAGGAGCATCGTAAAGTGGTGAAATGGCGTAGGTACGCCCAGGTGTGGGGTGTGGAGGCCGATGCCCTCGAGCGGGACCGCGAGGAACTGAAGGGGCGCGTAGAAGAGGCGAGGAAGGAGAGCGAGAGGCAGCGTACAGAGGCTGAAAGGCAGCTGACAGAGGCCGTGAAGAGGATGGAGGAGGTGGAGAAGCGTATGGAGGAGTTGCGGAAGGAGGACGAGACTCCCCGGCAGACGTACGCGTCTGCCGTCGGGAAAAGAGGACTTGCTGGTGGAGGACGGACCGGTCACGTTGGGCAGAAAACCTCCTTAACCAAGGATGGTAGCCGTGGTGGTACGGCCCACCAACAAGTCCGACGACATACCCGTGGAGGAGGTCCAAAAGGACCTCCTCAGGGGTCTCAAAGACCACCAAAGTACCCTTAAGGTGGCGTCTGTCAGGCAGACGCGAAATAAGGGTACAGTGATTAACGTCGCCTTGAAAGAGGACGCCGAAGTAATCACGAGTGCAGACCTTAGCGGCATGAGCGTGACGGCAGTGATTGCCACTAAGAGAAAACCGTCGAAAATAATATACGACGTGGAGTCCGACGCGACTTCATTAGGAAGAACCTCCTCAGGCCCTCGAACGAGGAGGAGGCTGTCCTCTCTGAGGCAGTCTCCTTCGAGCACTCAAGAACAAACAGGGGCTGAACAATTAGATTGTTCAGCTACCCATGAGGCACATGGAAGGAATTCTCAAGCGGGGGCGTGTGTACTTCGCTTGGGGCTTATATAGGAGTGCCGAGTATATTAACGTTACACGGTGCTTCAAGTGTTGTGGCTACGGCCACATCGCGAAAAACTACAGTGCTCCAGACCAAGTCTGTGAGCACTGCGGCTCGAACGACCATCTGCGGACCGCCTGCCTTACCACTGCGACCCCCAAGTACGTCAATTATACGCAAAGCAAGAGAAAGGATGTGGCGCACACCGCGAGGAGCAAGAGGAAGGATGTGACGCACACCGCGAGGAGCAAGCAGTGCCCGGAATATATCCGAAACGTCGGGTTGTACCGGGCGCAGCTTGACCCTGGCTAGAGATCGCACTAGCCTAGCTTATAGGTAACATGTGTTGTATCGTCGCACTTGACCGTAGCCAAGTGCGACGATTTTGTCACGTTAAAGACATGTGGACATGTGTAGTGAAGTGCTACGTGAGTGTTCAGTGTTGTGACCGTTCCTGGCCTCGGTTAGAGAACGAGAGAGTTTTTTGTCGTTAAAGCGTTTTGTAGACTATTGACATTGTAACATTTTTGTACGTATATCGTCAAGTGTTCTTGTGTTTCGGTTTTTACGTCACGGGACATTAAACTGTGTGAGGACTGTGGGGTCATAGCCTCACGTTGTGACTCTTACGGCCGGAGGATTCCGGCAGTCTGATTCCTACCAGATGATGCCTGTGGAAACCTCGGTGAGCGGCGACACCGCTGTTTCGGCTGGCCTACCACGGCCGTCGGGGCGGGACCCGCAAAGTTTAGTGGCACGATTATGTGCCACGAAGACCCCACTAGTGATCTCAACTGGTACCATGGGAGCTGGGTAGCCACCGACGAGTATTCGGCCCAGCCAGTGAGGTTGGAGTCATGGGGACAGTGGTTAGCCGTATGCTGGTCAGAAACCGTTAGTGGTTTAGACGTGTGAGTTACGCACCACCAACTCGGGTAGCAGCCTGCAGAGCTGGTGAGTGTTGGAAAGTCACTCGGCTTCACCAGTAGTTGCAGGAGGACCCGCATCCGAATGTAAACTGGGAGGCATGCATATGCTTGTCGCGTGGTCGGGCGTATCCCGACCCCTTGCTCATGGGAGCCGTGTAGTTAGAGTCGACGACTAGGTACTGCACGTTAAACTAAAAGACATAATCTGTCCTGACTGGGTAGCATGTGGGCAGACCCATACACGGTGTGTTTTCCCAATACGTGGAGGAGCAAGGGCTGTCCACCCAGCTGACCGTTACCTTCTTGCGGTCAGCCGGACTGATGTCCGAGACCGAAGGGATTATCTGCGCCTGCCAAGCCGAAGTTATCAACACCCTGGTCTATCGATGTCGCGTTTTGGGTCAGCCTCTGCCAGCTATTTTGTGTCATGCATGCAAACAATCGCCAGAGACGCAAATGCATCTACTTTCGGCCTGTCCGGTATATGCAGTCGCCGGGTATATCCATCGCCATAATGCGGCCCTAAGGGTGTTGTATTGCTATCTACGGCACTCTTATGGGATAGACCGGGAGCCCATGCCTCCTTATTAACCTGGAGGTATTAAGTCCGTTATTATTTTATAATAGAGTTTATTGCTCCGGGCGACGCACTTCCTCAGCTTGCACTGGGAAAAATTGACCTACCCCCGGGTGCTAAGCTGCATATTAATCTAAACCGGAACAATAATGCAGAGCGACACTCGAGGGTTCCGACACGACCTCCGCTGTTACCCACGCCCAGTTAAATATCGCTCTGCGATAGCCGCTCCACCAAGCCAGAGAGTGAGCGGCTACCGCAGTCCACAATCATGTTGCCTGAGTAAACGGAGGGATCCAAGTATGGCCGCCTTCTGCATTGGACCTGCTAGCAACCGGACACTGGGTTTACAAATCGGTATGCCAACGAGGCCTGACACAATAAAAGCCTTCATCCCCCCAAGTGCGCCCATGATAAGGACAACGAGAGTCCCCTGAATCCCCGGTGCAGACGACGTAGTACTGCCAGGAGAGGTTAGTACTTGAGCCGTTTCTCCTCTTTTTTCGCGACAGGTTCACTTCGGCCGGAGCCGAGAGCTCATTGACGTACATCGTATTGTCGCCAGAATCGAAGAAGACAACATCAGGCTTAGTCGCTTGAAGCAGCCCGATGTTTCAAAGTTCCAATAAATGATGCACCTCTCGCCCACGACAACAGACGCAATATCTCCTGGTAAATAAGGCAGCACGGACTCCCGGTTTATGCCATCAAGTTCCGCAGATGACAATACAATAATCTTAGAGCCGCGTTATGGCGATGGATATAGCCGGAGACTGAATATACCGGGCAAGCCGACAGTTGATGCTACAGTATCTCCGGCGATTGTTTGCATGCACGACACAAAATGTTCGGCAGAGGCTGACCGATAACGCGACTGCGATGGACCAGGGTGTTGGAAATTCCGTCCTGGCAGGCGAAGATAAGCCCTTCGGTAGCGGACTTCAATCCAGCTGTCCGTAAGAAGGAAAAGGTCAGCTGAGTCAACGTGATGCCGACGCAGAACAGTCTCCTCGGCAGCCCTGATTGCCCGCCGACGTCGGGACTTAGGCACCCGAGCGACCGAGTCTGTTGGCAAGGCACCACGCCGATGCCGGCGGAATTCCAAGCCGACGGTCTCTGTCGCACGATCTGCCGCCGTACAAAAAAAATGGCCCCATCCCTTGAAACTCATGCTGGTGCACCATTTCAAGGAGCGGGTCCGAGCTCGTTATTACATCGCTTGTTAAGCCGAGAACAATGCAGTCATGAAGACACTCCAATCCTGAGAGCCCGCGCCCACCACTCTGACGCTGCATTAAAAGGCGCGGGGTGGAAGATCGAGGGTGCAGACTCCGCTGGATTTTCATTATCTTGCGTGTTCATTTCTCGCTAAAATGGATCAGATGGACTGTTATTCGATGTAAAATCGTTTAGTCGTCACGAATTTCCAAGTCCCATGTTCGTCCAGACCTTATTTAGCCTAGGAGATAGTTTTTTCATATTAATGTATCCTGGATCAAGAGTTTTGGTCCAATCGAGTTCCAACTTGAAAACTGATAATCAACGGATGATTTTGCAGTGACAAAGGTGTTAGGACGTCGATTGGACCGCTACCCATGTACGATTTTAGAGTCGGGCCAACCTTGGCGCAACGATGATAGCCTGAGTTCGAACGACGGCCCGACTCTGTTCACCAATGTAGGTTCGGCGTCCAATAAATGCCAGGATAATAACATAGGCCCAACGTTGCACCCAAGCGTTGGGCCGCAACAGATAATCAATATTGGCTCTTCGTCGATTGCAACATCGGCCTTACGTTGATTGCGGCATCGACCCTACGTCGATAACAGCGCCGGGCCTACGTTGATTGCGACATCGATACTACGTCGATTGCAGCGTCGGCCCTACACTGCAAAAAAATATTTAAATTAAATACTATAGGCATAAAATATTTCATAAATTCAAAATAAAAAGAAACACTTAATTGAGAATTTCACGACAACGATTTTGGATCGTAATTCGTCATTCCTGAGCCTTTTGAGATGATTTTAATCGAAGAAAATATTTGGCCTATATTCAAATCGAGCTAGAACCTACCTATTCATAGCTACGCACGCTGCACCTAGGCTACCGAGTGTTTGTAACATCTCGGTCGCAGATATGGCATAAGACCCCAAATGAATTCCTATAATTATTTGTTGTATCACATAAACTATATCAATTAGATAATATCATCGTCATAATTAGAGAGTTGTATCGAATAACGCGCTATATATTTTTCAAACATAACCTATATGTATATATATATATATATATATATATATGTATGTGTGTGTGTGTGTGTATGTGTGTGTGTGTGTGTGTGTGGAGACGTATGGGTCCGTCTCATGTGCGAGCTCATCCCAAAAACGCGAAGGCCAACAATGTTGTTACTCCCGGTACCCATTACCGTCGTTCGATCTCGTTACTCGATCGAAATGGCACAAGCGGAGGCCTGTCTCAGTGGATAGCCAAAGAGAGGATGGGAAATTCGAAATAAGTCAAAGTGGGGGAATAATATTCCCGAAAAATTGTTTAACGAACGAGACGCTTGGGAAGAGAAACAGAAACGCGGCAAAAGACGATTATAAATGAGCCGTTCTGGAGCCACAAAAGGTCTTCTGTTTTCGAACTCCAACCCTAACGCAAGTAGTGAAAGAACGTACTGGTACGAGTTGTAAAGCGAGGAAGGTATCGGGGTAAGGAAAATGTCAGGGTCCAGAGGAAGGAATAGGAGCGAAATTTAGGGAATTCTTTCGGACATCAAAAGCACGAGTAGCGAAAGGGCGTATAGACAAGCTTGGGAAGGCAAGGAAAATGCTCGATTAAGGAAAGTGCCTGAAATACCGAAAGAAAAATAAGAGATGGCCATGGAGTTGTTTCTCTGCTCACCGCGGCATGAGTAGTAAAAAGGCAGCGTCTAATAATCCCGATTAAGGAACGTGTGATATGGCGCAAGTAGCGAAAGGAAGTCCTAGCGGATATCCGACTACGGAACGTGCCAATTAACGCAAGTAGCGAAAAGGAGATGTAAATGCGCCTGATTAAGGAAAATGCTGCCTTCAGAGGAGAAATAGGCCCGGAAGTCTCATAGTAAAGAAATAAGGGATATGGAGACATACAAAAGAAATGCAAAGAGATTAAAAGGTAATTTTAATACATGAGGATTTGCGAGGAAGTTCCAGCTGATCAAACGTCTTGAAACGTAATAGTTCGGGAAACAAAATAGAGAAAGAGAGACGACGAACTGTAACGTGATAGAGAAAGAGAAAATAACAACATGAGGGCAGTGGCCGAGGAAAGCCGAACCGTCAAATATTACAGATCCGCGAGCGACACACATATACGAACACACACAAATACACAAGAATTGCGGTGAGAGAGATCAGCGAGACACCACACACAAACACCCACATTTAAATACGTACGAATAGCGACCAAAGCGACACATACACAAACCCAACCAGACAATATATATATATATATATTGTCTGGTTGGGTTTGTGTATGTGTCCCAGACAGTACAGGGTGTCCCAGAAGTAACGTACGCCCTTCTAGCATCTGGTAGGAAAAAAATTCTGAGACGAAAAGTCCTTATTCATTTTTTGATCAGACGCATAGATAATTAATTATGAATAAAAATAAATAGGCAATCAGGTGCGCGCTACAGGGGAAAGGCAGCGTAGAAGGGAGGGATAAGGGAATGCGTTGTAATTGCGTGCGCCTGAAAATGTGTGCGGAGGGAAAATTCCGAAAGCATGGGTGCAAGTGCACACACACACACGCACACACACGTGTGCGCACGTGAGTCACCCTAGGACACACACACTTGCACACACTTGCACACACACGCACACACTTGCACACATGCTTTCGGAATTTTCCCTCCGCACACATTTTCAGGCGCACGCAATTACAACGCATTTCCCTATCTCTCCCGCCCCTCTACGCTGCCTTTCCGCTGTAGCGCGCACCTGATTGGCTATTTACTTTAATTCATAATTAATTATCTATGCGTCTGATCAAAAAATGACTGAGGACTTTTCATTTAAGATTTTTTTTCCTAGCAGATGCTAGAAGGGCGTACAACTTTGAAGTGACCGTTTTTTTCAAAAGTTTAAGGCTTTATTATAAAAAAGTGGCTACATATTTTTTAATCAAAGTACTGCCCGTCGCTAGCTACGACCTCGGCCCATCTTTCAGGTAGCATTCGAATCCCGCGTCGATAAAAGTCTTTGTCCTTGGAGGCAATCCAGGAATCGACCCAATTTTTGACTTCTTCGTAAGTACCGAAGTGCTGGTCAGCCAAATCGTGTGCCATTGACCGGAACAAGTGATAGTCGGAAGGGGCAATGTCTGGAGAGTACGGCGGGTGGGATAAAACATCCCATTTCAGCGTTTCCAAGTACTTTTTCACGACATTTGCAACATGGGGTCAGGCATTGTCATGCTGCAGTATCACCTTGTCATGTCTTTCGTTGAATTGTGGCCGTTTCTCTTTGAGTGCCTTACTCAAGTGCATCAACTGACGTCGGTAGAGTTCCCCTGTGATGGTTTCGGATGGTTTGAGCAGCTCATAGTTCACAACGCCCAGCTGGTCCCACCAGATACACAGCATCACTTTGGATCCGTGAATATTCGGTTTGGGCGTCGATGAACCACCGCCAACACGTTTTCTCACTAATAGAATCCTCCCCGTAAGCATCTACAAGCAAACGGTGGGCCTCAGCCGCAGATTTCTTGATGTTGAAGAAGTAAATCATAACCTCCCGCAAATGCTGAGAATTCGGCTCGTAGGTTGCCATGTTTGAGTGCCTGTAACTTTATAATGCATATACTTATCCGTTAGCTTTTTTAAATTGTTTACATTGGCAGAGCCTCTAGTTTAAAATGCCACTTTTTTCATTGAGCTAGGGCCACTACTTCGGCCGCAGTGGCTCTCTAAGTAAAACTGTTGCGTATCACATCACGCAACGTCTAATTAACGATCCGAGAAATATTTATATATTAAATAATATTATTAAGATGCGACTTTACCAGCGTAACCCTTCCGCACACTATCCGGTCGGCGGATTTTCCTTCGACCTGACTACCATAAAAAAGGGTCTAAGGGCTTTCGCCCAGCACAACGGCGGGAAGATCCCGGGAAAGGCGCATTTGGCAACCAAATGTCTCGAGTATTTTTTGTACGCATTTCGTCATCACCATTAAAGAATTTCCGTCAATTGCAGTTTCGTGACTTTTCAGAATGTAAAAGGATTTTCAAAAGACTGCATGCAGATGTTGCCGCCTGGTATTTTCCCTCTTTTTTTCGGGGTTTTTGAGATCTTCATCTTACTTCCGGTTTTGTAAGTCTTCTCTCGTGATTGGTCGCAAAAGGACTCGCCCACAAGGAAGTTGCAAATGTTTCCACCCAATAGAAATTAAGGGGGTTTCAATTTTCCTAATGAGCTGCTCCTAACAGTGGATGCAACACGTCGATCATCGAGAAGAAGAGTCAGTTGTCGCTCAACATACAAACAGACAAGTCGTCGCTAACCATCTAAGCGATCAAGTATCGAACCAATCGTCAACCGATATAACAGAAAATCTCATTTAATCTTTAACTCAAGTTTGTGTTCAATTACCCGCGTTAAAATTGTTAAACCCGATCTGTATTATTTATTTGTTCAGATTAAAATCAATATTTTCCAATATCAGTGTCCATTTCATTTACAACGAAAACGGTTGCACTTCATTAATTTAAAGTGTGACGTACCCGGCAAGCGTCGTCGTATGCAAGCGGTTCGGAATTTACGACTCCGAAAGAATCAGTCAATATTCGCGGTGCTCACGGTACAAAAACGGTCACTGCAAAGTTGTACTCCAATATAATTCCTCTCTCCATCCTCTCTATCCGCACACCCCTTTGACAGACCATTAGCTCAATCAAACAGAAACATGGTTCACTCTGCGAACATTACATTGAACTAAAATTAAAAACAAATAAAATAGATCCATTTTGTGGATGCAACTAAATTGTTTTTTGAACCGATAAAACCGAATCACAGATTTATTCGGATTAAATAAAATATTTCCTCATTAGACGATATTAAATATATTTTGATTTAAATAAATGAATATATTTAAAATAAATAATTCCAATAATGGAATGCAATAGGAAAAATTTGATTCCACAAAAAATCTAGTTAATTCAAATGAACAAAAATTAAATGGACGCAGTTAATTAATATCAATAGAATTTTTCTGCCAGTGACATGAACGCGCGAACATTTAAATTGGCGCGAAGTACAACGATGTAATTTTCAAGAATTAGAAGTACACTTCAGTAGATTTATATGTGATGTAAATAGCATGTTTCAAATTCGCTGATTATTATTTCTTATTTATTTTGTCAATTTTTTTCTTTGTTGTCTAGCTTTCAATGAAGAAGAGTTAGGGCATATATTTTTTTCAAGATCTTAAATAAAATACACATTTTGTCAAAGTCAGACCCGGAACGTTCTACCGAAGGGTTTACTCGTTTTCCCAATTTGAATATTCAGTATTATTGCTCTCATCGATTTTGAATTAATCCCAGAAATTATGGAAATTGTTTTCACGCCGAAACAATACAAACATCGAAACGTAACCTTACTGTAAAATGTCGATGCTACCAACGTTGCACGCTACATTATGCTGTTGAGGCGAAGCTCAAACAGAAATACAAACAATACTGCTGTTTTACGGCCAAGCATCGGCCAAACTCTGCAGCTTCAAGCGATATCCAATTACACCCGGGCGACGATTAGCCAGTGTTGTCTGAATTATGGTAGCCAGCGTCGGGTGAACTGCATTGCCTAACGTCGCCGAGACGATCGAACGAGAGTTTCGACAATTCTGGGCCATAGTCGCGTTCCGATCGATGGCTGCCGACTCGTCGTCGCCTTACCGCCAAGCGTTGGCTGTGCTCTGGGTCTGCCAGCGAAGGCCAACTACACCCGGGCGGCGATTAACCAGAGTCGGATGAAACGTGGTAGCCAGCGCTGCGCGAACTACTGAGCCTAACATCGACGCGATGATCGAACGAGAGTTTCGACAACTCTGGGCCGTAGTCGCGTTCCGATCGTTGGCTGCCGATTCGTCGCCGCTTAATAGCCGAGCATCGCTCGCATGTGTCACCAACGCTGGGCCTTTAAAGACCGTCGATCGTTGGCAGCCGACGAGCTGCCGCAATACAGCCAAGCGTCGGCCGTACTCGGAACGTTGGCTACTCGCACATGGGTTGATTTGAATTGCTCGAGATCGATAAGACACAAGACGTGAAAATGGACCTTTTTTATTTCTCGCTAAAATGGATCAGGCAGGATCTTATTCAATGTAAAATCGTTTGGTAGTCACGAATTTTCAAATCCCATTTTCATCCAGGCCTTTTAGCCCAGAGATGGATTTGTTTACATAAACGTGTCCCAGGTCGAGAGTTTTGGTCCGATCGAGTTCTACCTGGACAATTCGAAACCAGCGGATGATTTTGCATCGACAATGGTATCGGGGACTCGATTAGACCGCTAAATTTGAATTGATTGTAATCGATCGGACACAAGACGTATTTACATTTCAAAATTAGTACAAACTTAATAAAGTATTGTATTGAAAGTACGCGCAGGAAATTTAACTTTCGAGCGTTTCAAATAAAACCATTTTTAACCGGCTTCAAACTGTGGTGCCGAGAAAACGTCATGCGTTTTTAAAAAATTCGAAAAAACGCATAGTGTGTGTGTGCGTGTACGCATGTGCGTCTGTGTGCGTGGAGGGGGTGGAGGCTCCAAGGGGAGAGGCCTGCTACATGGCACCCTTGTGTCCGATCTCATATCGATGCCTCAATAACGTCACACAAAACTGTAACCTCCGGGCCAACACTCCCCCCAAGAGGGAGCCGCATTTTTGGCTCGGGTTTTAAGGCGCACTGCCTTTGGCGATCGCCAAGTTTTCATTACCCTGCGGGTCTCACTTCAAAAGTTTTATTATATTCGGAAATTCGGGTTGATTACCTGTTTTTACATTTTTGTAAAGATTTTCTCTTTTTACCACTCGGTTTTTGCGGGAAAGTTGCAGACGTGGCTTGCACTCTTAAAGTCAAAACGTCTCAAGTGCAAACGCAAACTACATTTTTGTGAATAAAAGAATATTTTGAAATGATTCTCTACATTGCCCGTAAATGCTTGAGAAGAAAAAGTTTGAATATATGTTGTTTTTTGCGTAGAACGCATGCACGACGATTATCTATTAAGGTAAATAAATAATCGTACATACATACACACACATATATGAATACAGAACATTGCCTCTTCAATTCACTGGGTCTATGGCCTTCGGCGAATCCACTTAATTATGTGTATTACGCGGAGCTCAAGTAGCGAAGCGATTAACGAACTCGTAAAGGTACTCTTGTAAATTATAGTAATTAAAAGTGTTCTAGGACTCCGAGCCTCGCTCTTCGAGTGTCTTGCAAGTGGGACTCGTGCTTTGAAGTCATCTTTTCTGCCACCGTTGGCGATGAAGGACACACGATTTAAGCAACTTCTCCATAGCTTGGAGCTGATCCAAGGGCCTCGGAAAAATCGTAAATTATCGTATTTGCGTCCAAAAAAATATCCAACCGTCATTGGAAACTTGCATGTAGCGCCCAAAAAAAGATCTATGTTACGCTTACTCTCTTGATGCCAAATGTTCTTTCCATCTATGGACCCGACCTTAATGTTGGAATTGTTTAGCTCTATTTCACCAGTCACCAAAATCTTCCACTAAACCCCAATAAAAGTGTAGGTTCAGCTAGAATGATCCGACATCAGGCGTTTCTCTCCATTTGATTTGAACAGAACGGCATTTCAGTCAATGATGCAGCCCCGAAATCACCTAAACGTGGCTGAAGCAATTTAAAAAATGCGATCACCCGGAAAAGGACAACCCCATTTCAAGTTCCTTCAATGCTGAAAAATGCTCAAGACCTGACGAGTTTTCACGTGAATCCAATTGATCGTTAAATCCCACTAGCAGCCCTGTTTGCACGTAGTTGCTCCTTGAGATGGTGTTGGAACACTCCGGATTGATCGGAGTGACACAAAGCGCAGGCGTGAATTTTCCACACGGCGGCACCTGCTGTTTTGCACCAAGTGAACGAGCTACGGGAACCGGCAAGAAAAAGGAATAGCACACCTCCGTTGTCCCAAATACAGCTATACCTACCGGACTACCGCCAGGTGCTCCTGTTGCGCTGCCTTCCGTACGATAATGCGGTAGCTTTTTCATTAGCGCACAATCCAACCACCCGCTGGACTTTGGCGTTCGATACCAAAACTTTCGCCAATAATCGCTACTGGTACACTTGGCTACTACTTGAATGAACCAAGACAACCAGTCTCCCCCTCACAAGAGTGAATCACCATCGGACGGGGGACTCAAACAAATCCGGCCAACGAATCCAATTGGAGCAGGCGAATGAGTATAAGGCCGCGCGATGACAAGGTAGAATTAGCGACGCCACATAATTCTCCGAGTTGCGAGGAATCCGGCAACCTGTTTAATCTCGGGCTTGTCCCGAGGCCGTGATTTATGTCTCCGTTGTATCAAGGTTACCCGGAGCTTGGTATCCTAGAAGGGCTAACGGCGTTGCCTCCGTCGCATCCTTCGCAACACCCCAAAGCCTCGGTCGCTCATTCCCCTCGACGCAAGCCCGCAACCCTACAGCCGGGGTCGGAAGGTAAGGAGGCTGCGTAGCTTCGTCCTGCCAACGTTGGACGCGAACCAGGAACACCCGCGGTGTTTACTGCTCTGCGAAACCTCGTTGTGCATCGCGAGCGAGCCTGCTCGGCATAATGACCACGTCGGCTGGTTCAATCGCCACGACAAATGACAGTAATTTATCGCGGCATTGCTTTCCTTTTTCAACGCCTCGACGATGGTTAGTAAGGTGACCGGGCGACGATCGGGCATATCGAAACGTTTCACGGCTCACCTTTAATTGGGTTGTAATCAGCCAGAATTCTTAAAGAGCTCCGAGCACTCAGGAGCGTTCAGTCGTTAAAACGAATAAGACGTTTCAAAATAGATACATGGTTATTTGCAATGTTTCAAACTATGAAGAGCTCGTGTACGTTTTTCTTTTCCATACTCTCCCTCTATGCATCCTCACAAGGATCTCTTGGCAAGGGTGTCTCATTTTGGACTTCAAGTCTAGTAAGCTTCCTTCAGCCTGCCCAAGTTTCGAAAGTACGAGCAAACTGCGTTCGGGGCTGGTACGTCAAGCATGTTCCTTCCTCCTCCGAGGCTACCCAGCGAAAGGTGACCGCAAAGAGGAGAGACAAAGATCACCGATATGCCTGAAGCTCGTGCAGGGAAAGGGCGAACGCTCCGCTGCTCTTCATAGCGATGAGCAATATACGTGCGAGCGATGTTACTTCATCACCCGAGCCTCCCCCGTGTTTGAGCACCCCTGGAAGCGCGGCTCGAAAACCCGAAGGGTTCCGGAGGGCTTTGGGCGACTTTTGCGTAAAAAGAAGTACGGCCTAGCCCCCATTAACCCTCCCTAGCCCGTGAAATAGCCATCTGCAGTCTGCAAGGAAGAAGCAGGAAGGGCCTGGAGGGCTTCGGAATTAGGGATACCGTTTGGGAATCAGGCGTCTGGTTTGTCGAAGAACGACCTGGTGGCACGAGAGACCGTAGAAAAGAATTGCCATTCGTTTCTTCTGGTCGAAGGATCCTCGCGAGGATGCCAGCAGTTTGCTCCTTCATCGTTTGTAATCAGTCGGCCAGTTCGTTTGATAAAGTGCACACCCCAGCACTTCTACTGTGAAGAAACTCACGCTAGTTCGACCCTACCGGAAGCTCGCGCACGAAACATTCTGGATGCGACACACACCCTTACCTTGTCGTACACCGTCTTTTTCATTCCTTGGCCCTTCACGTGAGAGATGCAGAGAGAGAGGGGGGGTTGGGAGGGCGGGAGAGGCAGAGAGAGAGCGTGAGATAGACGGGAGCGGAAACTGACGATGGCAGCCTCCTGGAAGGGATCAATCCATCCGTTACATAAGACAGGTGCCTCCTACGTAGCCATGCGAGTAATGTCTGCAGGCTCCTATTAATTGAACTTCCCACACGAAGGACTGAGCAGAGTCTCTGTGATGCGACTTGAAAAATGGTTTTTCCGCCTTGAGGTGACGAAACCCCTGAGTTTTTTGTTGAAAACAGTGCCTTCCCGTCATCCGCGGAAAATTTCCTACCACATGGGCTGTTCAAATGTGAGGAAATTTGAGGAAATTTGTTTTGCCTACTTTGATCACTATTCGAGAATCGTAGAGATCCTAAGATTTCAAACGGCTGAAGCTCCGGTCCTACTCGAGTGACATACATTAATCATTTTTTTAAAAAGGTTATTTTAAAGAGAATTCTGACAGACTTGGAGAATACCGTTGGATTCGTCCCAATATCTCATACAGTTTTTCCGGAAAGTGCACTTCAAAAATGGCCGAAGGGCCAGAGGGGTATGTTGGAAAAATTGGCAATAATCGATAGTCCGTCTTCAAAATTCTGCTTAAAATAACAAAATCATCGGAACTCCATGCGTCAAACGACATTTTAGAGAGGAACCGTTTACCCAGAGAATGCGCACAAAGTGAATTTCCAAATCCGAGCCTAAAATAAATAATCGACGGTTGAATGAAATCATTTTTTTTCGAGATGGGATAAAAATATTGGTTTTGACATTTTTTTCCAAGTATTCGGACGTTGAATAAGTTTTTGCTGTTTTCCAGTAGATGGGGCTACCGAAACTGCGTACGCGTAGTTTAAGGGGTTAGGCCACTCTAGAATTTTCGAAAAATCGATTTTTTTAATGGTCTCCTAGGACCTTAAAAATGATGTCCCAAAAGATTATGGCCGGAAAAAATCTCTAAGTACTCGGTTTTCGAATTTCAGTACAAGGCCACCTGGTCCGCAGCGAGCTACTCAAAACTTCAAACGCGTTTATTTCAAAACTGCATTTTTTAAGTTGGCCGGAAACATACCTCAGACACTCTTCAACCGATTCACTTGAAATGTTGAATATATCTTGAAAAATACATTGCCCATGGAAGTACGTAGGATTTTTTTTATATTGCAAAGTTCATTTATTATTAACAATTATCTGAAGATTTTTTAAGCAAATTTTTCATTTTCCATTTTAGAAGTGCGCCATTTGGCAAAAAATTAATAAATCGAAAAAATCCTACGTACTTCTATAGCAGTTATTATATATCGTCGAAAAAAATTCATTGGCTCATTATAATTAAAAAATGACAGGAGCTGTTCGTCTGGCCGTGGGCCCTGGAAAAACGGAGACGTTTTGAAATCAATCGCTTCAAAAAAATGATTGTACAGTCACCTATATGTATGATAAACACCCTTTGTGTAATCTCGATTGATTTTGTACTTTTTCTGAAAAAAAATCTCTAAAAGCCTATTTTTTCGGTCCCTAGAGTGGTCTAAGGCCTTAAGATGGTTATCCATTTATAAACAAGTACTGTAAGCAAGCTTGAAATTCAATGTATGTCATTTAGCCGAAGTGTAAACAACTTTTTTATATATAGTGTTAAATATTTCAAATTTCGTGCCAAAAAAGTATTTGCGGGGATAATTACTGGACTACATTTTTTCTTTTAATCTGCCGCTGAAGCACACGGAATTCTTGTTGAGACTTACGGCGACCATGCTCTGTTGGAAACAATATACAAAGATTGGTTTAGACGCTTCAAAAATAATTATTTTTATGCATTAAATTGATGGCATTACTTCATGAAGACTCACGCCAAACGCCAGCTGAACTTGCAGAATCATTAGACGTTTATCACACAACAGTTTCGAAACGTCCGAAAGCATTAGGATGGATTTTTACAAACGAGGCATTAATTTTCACGAAAAAACAGCGAGAACTTATTCAATATCCCAATATGTATCGATATATTTTTACCGCCTGAATACAAATTCATCATTGATTTTTTCCAAATCCCTACATTTTTACTTACAAAAATCTCCAAAAGTGTATAAAGAGACGTTTTTCTCGTTTAGCTGGTGTAATGTTGACCTCCAACAACAAAAACTCGGTGATCTTCGTAATCGGAAGAAAATTTCCCGTTATATAGACCCTTCAAACATTCAAAAAGTGCATGAAAAAAAACTCTGGACTCATATATACTGCCCAGTTTAAGGAATCCTCGAAAACGGAAAATTTCAGGTAAGGTAAA
The DNA here is from genome assembly GCA_964007375.1 of Ophion obscuratus. NCBI lineage: Eukaryota > Metazoa > Arthropoda > Insecta > Hymenoptera > Ichneumonidae > Ophion > Ophion obscuratus. The sequence goes on along the minus strand of OZ023317.1, from coordinate 2,765,519 downwards.
TGTCCCAATTATTGAACAGGTCCCAATCATTGAACACTACCTTGTATTTGTATTATTTCTCATTCACCTGCATGCATTTACGTATTTATAAAAATTTCATTACATATATGGAACTTTTAGCTATCGAAATGTTACCTTACTTGTGCAAAAAAAGCTTTAATTGATAGAGCAAAAATTATTTAATCAGCAACGGTGACCCGATTTGACGTATCGTGGTAACTGCTTATCGTTTTTGCTAAGACGCGCCGCTTCATGCGTAAGGGCATACAAAATTCAAAAACTGTCGCATCTCAAAAAGTAAAGGCGTTTCAGGTTCCTCAGAAAATTTCTTACAAATAACAATTTTTATGAAATTTTTTTATTTAATTATTTGTTAAAAAATACGGTGTTCGATCATTGGGACATAGAAAATGCAGTGTGTCCCAATTATTGAACACTCAAATTCTCCAAGATGGCGTCATTAAACCCATCAAAACATCGAGACAGTTAACGTGTGACAGATGGCGTGAATCGGATTTATTCAAACAAAAACTGTAAGTTCCTGAATAAACTTACCTTTATTCTTTTAATAATAACTCTAAGATCGTCAAATATATTTTTTATTTGTATTTTCGTGCAATAAACATAAAAAGGAAAGTAAAAAGAGAATATAACCTAAATGTAACTTAAAAATACGAATGTACTGTACATTATTTTTTGCTCTCCGATATTTCAGGGAGCCAAACTGCGACAAAATCAAACAAACACAGAACATAAAAACGAGGAAGCTGAAAATAAAAATAAAATTAAGTTCGAGTCGAAAAGCAAAAATAAACCAAATGCGAATGAACCAAAAACCTGTCAAAAGAGTCTATATATATATATTTGTATTTTTACATGATCAACAAAAGATTATTTAAGTGTTTCATATTGCTTTTATCTCTTAATATTGTACCCGAAATAATATTTTCAGAACGAAAAGAGAATTCTCGAGAGTGTTCAATAACTGGGACATGCCTGTTCAATATTAGGGACACAGGCAATTCCAGTGTTCAATAATTGGGACATTTGCATGCTTCACATTGTTATTCTTTTTTTTCATTTGAAATAATTTAAAAATACTTTAGAGGGTGATTTTTCGAAAGTAAAAATATCAAAGTATCATTTGAACCTGAAAGCGATGGTTTTTTCTTGATTTTATATTTTTTTCTCACCGAATTCAATCCCCCAGATCCTTAGCTGTTCAATAATTGGGACATTTACCTTAGCTGTAACTCCGTTGCAATTTAAGGGGTTCAATGGCGGAGGAGTTGAAAAAGATTTTCGTAGACCCAAAGAATACCATTAAAATCATACCGCTGGATCCTTCCGCTCTCCTGAAATACGTATGGAAACATGTTTCAAAAAGAGGGGTGAGAGGGTAAATGGGTGAACCGAATGGGAACGCGAACATCGATTCTCGGACTTTGAAAGTCTACGAAAAATAGAATAATAATCGTAACTCGATGAATCAAACGGCACTTTTTAGCGAAAACGATGCCGAAGAGGATAAGTACAAAGTAGAGTTATAAATTCAAAGGGAAAATATGGCACGAACGATTCAGTAAATCGACCTATTTTTGGCCAACGTGGGAAAAAGATCGCGGCCTCAATTTTTGACACATATGGGTATATCAAGAGGCTCTAGAAACGTGTTCCCTGCTGATTTTGAGGAAAACCTCGAAGCGAGCTCAAGCTAAAGTTTCCACTGAAAACGAGAAAAAGCGTACAGCCGGAAAAGTGTGCAGATTTTCGATATTTTCTCATGACTTTTTAACGTAAGACTCTTCATTCGGTCCTAAGAAATAAGGAAAAGGAGATTACGTGGGCGCGAAGCGGGCTAAATTCTCGTTCCTGCAGACATAAATGTCACAAAGAATCGGTAGGGCTGAGGTTGGCTCCCGCTCCCCCATTACGCTACCGTGGGACATTAAGATTCACTTTACGATTCTAGAGTTTTATTTTGTAGGGAGAAAGCGAGTGCCAGCTTCCGGGCGCGAACGGTGGCAAAAGTACTGGAGGGGCGAAGGTGGAAAATTGATTTTACCAGGCAGTCGGCATGCTCGGCATTCGCGAGTTTACTCCACCTCCACCTCCACAGACACCTCGCAAGGAGCTGCGAAACCCCTCTCTCTCTCTCTCTCTCGCCCTCTCGTCGCTTATTTTTCGATTTCTCACCCCTAGATTTTTTATTCCCTAATGTACACACCCCCGTCATGTCAATAACAGTGTAAGACCAAAAGGAAGCGTTACTCCGCTGTCAAGACTGCCAAACACGTGTCAAGTGCGTGTCACTTCGAAAGTTATGGAAAAATCCTGTTTTGAAAGACGGTCAATGGTTGAAGAAAACAAAAGTGGCGTGGGAGAAGACTCTCGGATGTGCGTCCAAAAGATCCAGAGACAGTTGCGAGTGCGGTTCGTTCAACGGCAGTAAGGATTACACAGGTCATATGTCTGCATCTGGCAAAGGGCAGAGTGTCCAGAAATTGGTCATACGAGGGTGGACTGCATTGACCCTCGTAAATTTGAGCACGCCTCGGAAGTACGTACCACGTTTGTTCGCTTAGCTGAGTTAGCTCCGCGTACCATCGAGAGTGTGTGGTTTACCGAAACATTGTTGGCGTACCATTATTCCAGACGCATTGTTCGCATATGCGGGCGATTACTGGAATGAATTCGCCGGAAGCTCGGCCCAGTGATTCGTATAAATTAAAACGGCTGTCACTTGGCAACGTCAGTGAATCCTAGTAAAAAAAAAAAGAAAACCCATAAACGGGTGTTGATAAAATAAAATAAACTTGCATCAACGATGCCCGTCGTTACCTTATTTATAGCCACGAGAAACACAGCTGGTAAAACGTGTCCCGTTCTATCAAAACAACAAACAAAAAATCGTTGAAATTCCCGTAAAACGAGGCTTCTTCTAGACTGAAGAGGGAGTAGCCATAGTCCAGACGGAGGATCCAAGCTGCGACTAGTTTAATACTCCAGCCGACTGGCTTCGCGCGTTTGTCGGTGACTCGCGCGACGAAAGAGGCGGCAAAGTAGTAAAGGGGTGTCCGGAAGCGCAACAACAACGACGGCAATGTGCCGTCGCGGGAAAGAGACGTCACTTTGCTTGGACGGAAATGAGAGGGCGACCAGCCAAAGGCCGGCGGTACTTCGAGAGCCCATCGCGTTCCAGCTGGGCATCGGAAACCCGAGAATACTCTGCGGTTTAGTTTAGAAGGCAGTTTGTGCTCTGTTTATACGTGTGCGGTTGCTAACAGTGCCCAAACGCGGAGACTCCCCCGACTTGTGTAGCTTCGACCACATTTCTAACAACAATCCCACCCAACAACCCCGTAACTGCGTAGTTTCCCATGTTTATATTCTCCCTGCTCCTCCAACCTTGCACCCTACGTTCTTTCTTTCAAAACACACACGCGCACACATAGGCGCCGGAACTTGACGGGCTCGCTCATTTTTAACGGGTCGAGAAAACAACACGAGCCACTCCTGAAACTCAAGTACCGACTCAACGCAACCACCGTATAACGATTTACCGAGCGCTGTTTTTTTTTGTTTGTTTTTTCTTTCTCCCGAATTTGGCGTCAACATTGCTCACACGATGGTCTTCCTATGATTTTTTTCTACTACTCTCTCATTGCGGAAGCTACGTACTATGAGAATTGGTTAATTTTTCGAGATTTCACCTATAGAATCTTCCGTCATACCACCGATTTCGACGATGTTACAAAAAATCGCGCGGACCTCGACTAATTCGGTAGCTCACGTGATTCAAAGGACGAAAGTCTCAGTTCATTTTTCTCTACGATGCACCGTTGCTTAACTATCGATGGAGTAATGATAGCCAATCCAGTTTGCTCCGATGGGCTTCCCACTGCGCGCCGGCCTGCCCGAAAGAATTTGGAAGGCCCGGATGCCCTAACGACAACGTCTCCTATTGGATATCGCTTGTCAATCGATATCTTACAAACGGTGGATCGAAAAGAAAAATGTGGAAAGGCTTTTCTTCTCTGAATTTAGTGATCTATCGACCATCAAAAGAAGCAACGTAACTTTGGAGATAGCCCGAATGTATATATAAATTTACGACGCGACGTGTTCGGAATAAAGCTTCTTCACTCGGGATGATGTTGGCTAATTTGCCAAGGATTACGATCGAACTCCATGAAGGGTACGGGTACTTGTATATTGGCGAGTATATGTGTCGGTAAAGTCTGCATGACCAAGAGTCTTTGCTCTCCTTCTACACTTGGCCTACCACCACCAGCAAGAGAATGCAACATTAGTCTTCGTTATAAACTCCTTCGAGCCCTCTGATACACGTTGCCTGATCTTAGACGCCACTCTGGAATTTCCTATCATCCCCCACTGCACCCAAACCTTTCTCCCTCGTCTCCTCTTCCGAGTAAAACTTCCGAGTAAAACTTCCGACCGAGCCTGTTTTTCAAAGTATTGTCCAAAGTCCTACACTCTTTTTGAGTTTAACTCACTGAAACTAAATCACTTACAATTCAAATCAATAGCAGTAACAAGTGCCTTGTCATTAAATTTGTGCGACCGCGATTCGGGTCGCGTCACCAATCGATCCCTGTCAAGGGCTCGTCCCTCCTCGCAACGTAGTTCAATTTAAAATAAAATCGTAAGTGCTGCGCAATCACAAGAATAAAATAGAGAAAAAAATGTCCGAGTGTCGCAAGACCGCGGCAATATCTCTAGTCATCGCGACAAAAAGAACAAATCCGTCACGCTCAGCATGCAGAGTGATCCGCTAAGAAAGAAAACGAGGCCTCGCTTGGACCAATTCATTAAGAGATTTATCCCCGATCACAACTCGAATTTTTCATCGATTTTAACGTTTCATAAATCTTCAGCTCCGATCAAGTATTCAATGCCAAACGAACTTTTCGCATCCCGCCAGAGTATCGCAAAAATGAATACGCGTTGCGAACAATGCGTGAATTAATATTTTATTCATTTACCTCGGACTATTAATTCCCAATGTTTAAATTAAATAATTCACGAAAATGAGACATCTTGGGATGGCGCTGAAGCAGACGCGAAGGATGCTGTACTACGAGGAGGGTGTCGTTGACGACGACAATTCAATTTTTCGAGCCCGGATGTTCTTAAGGACCCTCGCGGAAGTGGGCTCTTTGGTTTTTTTTTCCTACTCCGCTGGTCGATAATTCATGAAATAATTCAATTTTCATTCGCAAGAGGAAAGGATAAGGGAGTTGGAGGTGCAAAAGGACGAGAGGGGTTCGGAACTGTTCACCTGATCCGAGAACATCTGGAGCGCAATGGAGAGGGGATCGATGACACCACTTGCTATTCTTCCTGATAGGTGCCCTCGGTCATAGTCAAAGGAGACATGCTGTACCAACGAGCGACAACACACTATCGCACATTTTACCCTTTGAGACTGTTCTGGCTCGTACAGCGCATTAAACCGTCAAAGGTTTCCTCACGCCACCTTGCTCCACCTGCCATTTCTCCAAACGCTACCCCCCGCCCCCTTCCCTCTCGCCCTTTCTTTCTCCCTCTCGCGAAGTGAAATCGTCCAAACGCTCTTTTACCGCAGCCACCGGAAGTGCACGGAATCTCTGCATTTCGCGGCGCTGCTGCCATGAAATCTCCTCGGGGTTGAAAAATTGGATTAGCAATAATCGACCGCCCATAGGAAAACTTTGAGGGTCCTTTTAAGCGCGCACTGAATTCACTTGTGCGCACAAGAAAAATTAATTGAAATTAGTAACTAAATGACTAATTACTGAAAGTAGCTGATATTGTTGGATGTACAACTTAGTTCGGTCCGTTTTTTTGCTTGAAATACGCCCTTATTTAAAAGATGAAATTAATTAATACATTAGTTAAAATATTATCCATCGCTGGCCACTACTTTTCCCCATCTTTCTGGTAATTTACGAATCCATCGCGGAAGAAGCGTTCATCTTTCGAAGCCAAGAATGAATCGAGCCAATTTTTGATACCCTGTTGTGACGTGAAGCGTATTCCAGTCAAAGCGTTCTGCATCGATCGAAACAAATGGTAGTCGGAAGGGGCAAGGTCTGGGGTATAAGGCGGGTGAGCCAGAATTTCCCACCCTCTATTTTCCACATAGTTTTTAATCACAATAGCAACGTGAGGCCGAGCGTTGTCATGTTGAAAGATTATGGACTCGTGTCTGGTCGCATATTCTGGACGTTTTTCGGCTATAGCTCGCTTTAAACGGATCAATTGTTGCCTGTAGAAGTCTCCCGTGATGGTCCCACAAGCATTCGGTGGGCTTAAGGGATTAGAGTTAAGAGATGTTGATACTTCACGATACAGCAAAAATCAGCTGTTGGCGTCAACCATTTATAGCACCTAGAGCCATCTTTTGAAAACGGACCGGACTAAGTTGTACACCTAATATATTTAAATATTACTTTATTACATACAATCATATCACTTTTGGAAAATGAATACAAAGTAACGACCCGAGTGGAAAACGTAACTCATCACCGCCTAGCCACTAGCTAGTAAGGTAATGTTTCGAATCGCCATTAGCTAGCCGTCTTAGCGATTGACTACCCAGCCTTGTAACGCTTTGGCCCTCTAGTGACTGAATACAAAAAATTAGATGGTGACTAGATAGAAAGAAATATCCCACGGCTGTATTATATTTCTGACCTAGCCCTGAACTAGTTTTTTCAGCTAGCGACTGGGAACAAAAAATTAGGTGGCGATTAGATAAAAAATATTTGCGGCTATATATTATTTATATTTTCGTGATTTTTTTTGCACATTATTTACATCATTGGACCCTTTTACGATATTCTTCGTTGTTCATTAATTAGGGTTATGATATTTGCGCTGTAAATATATTAATGGTTCAATTTTAAATTATCTCAGACAAACGCTTGTGCCGTAACGTGGTTTCGATCCCGGGACCTCTGGGTGAAGAGTTGTGACGTTGTCCACTGAGCCAATTCTACTTGTTTAATTTCTGAATTTTCTTATCATCTAAATATGTTACACTACACAATGTCAGATTATTGAAAAATGGGTGGATTAACAAATGTAAATAACATTATCGGATCAATGACTCAATTGCGTTCGCATTGAGAGCGATAATCGCATAGAATTACATAACCTCAAATTGTATTTGTCCGATCATTTATTCCGGCTAGTGCGGCCGCAGTTGTGAAGTGTTGGCTAGGTCATCGCGATATACCGACTTGAGGATTTTATTCATTTCCAACGTCATCTGTAACTCAAATTGCTTAACCAACCATGAGCCAGTCGCTCGATCGAACTACACGTATTTACATAACCACACTTTGTCATTTGTGACCAAGATCGGCTGGGCAGTGGCTAGCCAAGGGTTGCACAGCCGCATAGCTGGCTAGGTCATGGCGAGATACCTACTTGCAAGTAGGTATCTCGCTATGAGAATGCTTGCCTCGCAACGCCATCTGTAACTCAAGTTGCTTAGCCAACCATGAGCCAATCGCTCGATAGAACTACACATAGTCACATAACCACACTTTATCATTCATGGCCAATCTCGGCTGGGCAGTGACTAGCCAAGGGGCGCATAGCCACAGTTAGCTAGTGTTGGCTAGGTTATGGCGTCGTGTCCACTTGAGAATTTGTTTCTTTTGTAAAGCCATCTAAAACTCACGTTAGCTAGTCAGCCATGAGCCATTCGCTCGATGGAACTATACGTAGTCGCATAAGCTCACTTTGTCATTTGTGACCAAGATCAGACGGGCAGTGACTAGACAAGGGCTGGATAACAAAACATTCACAATATTACTAGCTCATAGCGAGCCAACCATTCGTCTGTTCGTATGAGCTCAATTGGGCGAGCCAGTTACTAGGTCGTAACTCAGACAGGCTAGAACAATTTCTACTCGGGGACAAGCATAACAATAAATTTTATTACCAAAAAACTTATCAAAGAACATCGATCGCGGAATCCTAAGCTTGTTTAAAAAATAGTATGTATATGCTACGTATATACATATGGCTACTCGCTTCTTAGTTACAAATCGACATTTTATAAACGTTTCCAAAAAAATGACGACTGGCTCTTCTCAACCGGATCGTAGAAGTTGCCTCGAGCAAGTTAATTGTGAAAAACAACATAAAACAAGCAAAGTAAAAGGTGGAAAGAAAATTGAGCTTTTCTTACCGCTTGTCTGTGATTTCCCGGAGAATTTCTTGTAAAACTGCGGGACGAAACAAAGAAATAAGGATAAGCAGAAAGATGGATATAGATGAGTGAGAGAGGAAAGACAAAGCAAGGAACGGAGAAAGGAGTGTACAGAGAGAAAAAATAAGTCAAGTCAATTGAAGACACTGGGAAAAAAAAAGTATTTGCTTTGCGCTTCCGTTAACTTGCCACGATAATGAGCAGTCCTATGGAATGATCTCAAACTTGACTGCAAGAGTCTCTATACCTAAGCAAGTCAAAGGTTGCGCATCAGCTCGGACCAATGTATGTGTCGTGCGTTCTTTTCTCACGACCCTCTCTTTACCAGTCTCGTCAAACTTGTCACTCCCGCGAGGTAAATTTCCGTGCGGACTGCTTTAAGAAAATCACTCTTTTTTTCCTTCTCATTAACTTGCCCCCACCCCTCGCTCACTCTTGGCCTTTCTCGCTGAAAGTAGGGGCGAAAATACAAAGACCGAGGAAAAAGCTCAAGCATTCTCCTCTGACTTCCGTAGCAACTACATATACATATACATATGCCCGTAGTATCGTCCAAAGCAGCTTCGTTTTCTCGGCAAGTGCTGCTACCACGAGGAGCTGTAGCTAGGCGCACTGTGCGGAGTGCACACGTTGGTACAATACAAGTACACACACTTGTACTTGGTGCACTCTGCTCCCTCTCGTAGTCGGTACTTTCACGAAATACAGATGCCGAATGTCTTCCAGCTTTGTACATTTACATTCCACTCTCGTGCGAATTTTTCACCCTAAAACGAAACGAACCTCGCGCGAGCTCCGAGGAGGAGCAAAGTAAGCGAAGAAATGAGGGAGGGGGCTTGGTGGTGGTGATAAAAATAGTAGCTATAACAAAAAGCAAATATTCCCCGAGATAAGTGTATAATCTCTGGACCAAATAATATATTCCGTCAATGTTGAGCTATAAAAGGGATGCAATATCATCATGGAGTATTTAATTGAAATGATCAGAATAAATCCCTTTTTGTGAGCCGACATTGAGACGAGCAGAGTTGAAAAAAAGTATGCTCTGTATACACAGTATTAGAGATACATGCAATAATTTGAAGATCATGTGAAATAAGACTTAGGGAGAAAAAGCATATCACAGCACGGTCCGGTATCTCGAGAATTATTGAGTTTCACTCCCGCCGGGACCATAGCATGTCCAAAATACTCGGATAATCGGCATTGCCGAATCGCTGTTGGTTCCGGTGCACGGATTCAACTGCTTCTCCGTTCTCTGCCCCCGCTCCAGAAGGCATCAAACGCAACCCTTCACTGGGGCCGACTATTAGCCGCATCTAATTACAAGGTCCGATGTGCAACGTACGGGGACGTTCTAATTAATGGGACGGAGATTTATGCGCGAATGCACATGAGTTGGATCGTCTTGCACAAGCACCTAACAGGGACTGAACATACCCCGGAAGGAGCCTCTCGTTCCTGAGATCGCAATTAATACACTGCCGCCGATGCGGGAAGAAACGGGACGAGGGTACGGTCAAACGTCATACGGATGGAAGAGAAGGCTTCTCGCTCGTGCGAAATATCTGGAAGAACTTGTGCACGACGGCTTGCATTCAGCCCTCGTTAGGATTCCTCCAAAAGAAACGCACGACCAAACCGACCCGTCTTCCATTCTAATTTCCGATGCACTTGCACATATCGCTTGTTCCATAATTATTCCTCATTGCATGTGCGTCATAGACACGTGTGGTGGCGAGATGTCTCGGCAGTCGCAACAGCCATCTTCGCAAAATAGATGGATCGCTTACTTCCGAGAAGAAAAGTTCTTCTCTATTTTCCTCTCCGGTGCTTAGTTATCGAGATATTAATTGATCAGTGGTGGCCAATGAAACGCGCCGATCGAACTAAACGCACCGAGCGGAGAGCCGTAAGCGTGCAATGACAGCGCGCGAGGCTCCACCCACTTGCATCCGATAGGCTCAAGCTCATTGCATAACTCTTCAGCAACACTCGATTGGCTATAATTGATTCAAGGAATATCTCAAGAACGACGCATCGAAGAGTAAAACGGCAAAGGACTCTTCGCCTTCGAATAACACGATCGGTCTACTCTGTCCAAATCCGTCGCAATTTTTCGAATATCACGTACAAGGGACGGGAAGAGTATTTTTCAAGTAGAACTTCTTTGGCCGCGTTGAGATTAAAATTGCATGACCTGCAACGTTTTGACACTTTTCATGTCGGAAAAGAGACGGAAGATGTCGCTTAGGAAGAGAGAACGAGAGAGAGTTATAATCGTATACCTTATACATAGTGTTCCCTATTCTCCGTCTCCGCTTTGTTCGGTTCTTCGTACGCTTCCTCTCTCCTCTGAACGCGCGAGCCGGAAAAATAAGAGGGAGAGAGAAAGAGAGGCAGGGTTACGCGCATGCGCGATTTGTTAGAGAGATGGAATAGGTGCTATACACAGCCCACCGTGAGCGTCCTACGTCCCGTATACAAAGTGTATGCTAAATTTTGATGGCGGTATTTTTCATGTACTGTGTGATTGTTCTACTAATTTTCTAATACACTGTTACGTAAGTATCATCGCAATATTTAAAAAAAAAAGCATTTAAGACTTTGCAGTTATTGTATAGCAATCATGAGCTATGAATACTGAGTGCACGTGGTTGTTTATAAGTGGAAAGAGAAGAGTGACGACAAGGCGAATACGGGAGAGCAAAAGCGACAGAGAGAGACGGTCGTGGCCGAGCGAATGAAGGATATCTATACCCGTGTAGAAATTTGAGTCGAGAAAAAGTACTGCCCCTGATCTGCTTTCCCGAGATAATATCAGGCTCTGGTCGGGCCTTCCACCCTGGAATAGGTTCGCAATGTAACGGGTCTAAAGTTAGGTCCCGATCCGCTATTCCCTTTCTTGGGAACTGATCAGGAACGGGCCGGGGAACAAGCAGAAAATGGCCAGGAAAGTAATAGGGAGTAGATCGGGAACTGATCAGGAACGGGCAGGAGAACAAGCAGTAAATGACCAGGAAATGTCGATAAAACCAACCTCGAAATTACTTTTGTTGATATATAGAGGACAAGAAAAATGAAAAAAAAAATTAACGTCGGCGTTGTTCTATAGATATTAATAATTCACCGTGATAATGTGATTGCAATTATTGTAATTATATCCTCCATCGTATCAGCATATAATTTTCGTTGACTAACATAATTTATTCTTTATGATAGCATTGTCAGGCGACGATTATAATTAAAGAAAATAATATGATGATAAAACGGAGTATACAATTACAATAAATGTAATCATATTATTACATTCAATTATTAATATCTTCGATGACGCAAAAAGTATTATTTAATTATATTTTGGGATTTAATATTCAGGAAATGTCAATGTTCTCCCCAGGAAAAGGTTTTGTGATATTCCTAGTCTGTACCACAAAGGGCCCGATTAGGTAAATCGCATAAGACAAGCCAGGCCTGGACCAGACGTCAAGTCGGGAATGCCCGGTCACATTTCTGCACGGGTAGATGTTTTATGCTATTCGTAAGTAATATTTGTTAACTAATTATACACAGTTGTGTCTACACTGAAAAAAAAGATTGAATCGTACTTCGAGATTTCGGCTTCTAAGAACTATACCACATAGCGGGATGAGCCATGCCGTATAAACATAACCTATAACCTGTACAGTATAGCTATGGTAGTATGGCTGTGATAGCCGTACTGAGGTTAAAAATAACAAAGAGTATCGATGGCATAGCAATACGCATAGCGTATTCAACCATACATTTTGTTTCGATAACAGGATTTTATTAACAATACTTTGTATCGCAGTACAATTCAAACTCTTTCCCCCGTGTGCAATGTCAATTTAAGTTATGAACAATAAAATGTTGTACGTATTATGCTATTACGCAAATTTCGCAATGCACAAGACCTCTGTAGAGCAAACTCGAAAGAGACGAGCAACCAGTGAAAAAAACAGCCAAAACAGCAGCGAGGCGTTGTCGGCATACAGAGCACGAAAAAAGGCTATAAACACAAAACGGTTACATCTACAATTAGTTTGCGCTTGTGCGACCACCATACACAAGTCTCAAGGACGCACGTATTGTGAAATAGTCTACGAATATGATAACATTCGCAATCGTTAGTGTATGTCACTTTGTCACGTGTAAGTTGTATCGAAGGATTATGGATTATATATGATATGCAAGTGGTCATGATATGTGCTCATATCAAAGCCGAAAGGCATCAACAGCAACGGTACATTTACAAGACGAATTCTGAAGACTCTCAACAAATTGTTTGGAAACCATCGACAAACAAATGGTTCATTTATACGTCAGAGAATGGATTATCAATATGCACTCTCAATTGCCAAAGTGTTCGAGGTGATTCCGAGGATTTTACAGATGCTGTCATACGCAAGTCAAATAATTGTACTTCTTCCGAGACTTCGTTAAATGATGGCGAGGGTGTTAGCATACCCAGCTTTAATTGTATCATCAAATACAAACGAGCGAATGATTAAGCAGGAGGAGTGGCAATCTATCATAATCAATGTGATACGGTAAACATTGTCACACCAAATATAGAGACGACTGCAGAGCAATCCCACTCATACACATCGACGGCGCGACCAGTTTGTGATCTTTGTATTGCTAAGTGTCAAACGCCACATGAAACGAAAAGTTGTCATTGTATCCATCTATATATCTGTAAATAAAAAAATTCGATCACATCATATATTGTATACACCGCCCATTGCTAATATACAGTCACGAAGACGGTGCTACTCTTGGCAGAGTAGAAGACAAATACCACCCATTCTCGGTGCTGATTTTGACTTAAATTTCGCATCAAATGATTCGATACCACTAGTCAACTTTTTTCGCGAAAAATTTGATCTACACATAAATCAACGATCTCAATGTCACAACATCGAAATCCGGAACTCCGATAGATACTATTTTTTTTGCGATATCTGGAAAACATAGAATGGAGAACATACGTCTCATTTTTTAGTTGCCATGAGGCTATAATGCCTGCTTTACCTATTGAAACACCACGCGACGAAAGTTTGGAAATCAACGAAATAAATCAAATATGATTGACATTGTATTCAAAGATTTCTTATTTTTATAATAAACATGCTTTAAATACTATATGCCTTTTAGAATTCTCTCTCTCTCTCTCTCCCTCTCTCTCTCTCTCCAAGAATCCATAACATTACCGTTTATTAGAAATTAAGACATACAAAGGCCGCCGAAGACTTTTTACTTATATCACGTGTACTGAGATACACGCGCTGGTTTTTATATTACCTTTCATCTATTCTCGAAGTTTCATTCGTCAATGTTTCCTGCTGTTGTTACAAGAAGCGTTAAATTCTATGTAACTGCCAACAGGCTGGCAAAACACTGCAGAAAAATAATTCAAGACCAGACTCGCTGGATAATTTCAACTGCTTTTTCGTTCTCATCTTTGGTATTTTTGTTGGTTGAAGCGCGTTACGTCATCACCACAAAATCCACATATTCTTTCAGGAATTTCATGAAAATGCCACGCATTCATTATTTCAGCCCAACAAAAATCTCTTCCATACGGATTGCGAAACTGGTGCAAACTTTGGAGGATTCAAAAAGCCCGAGAACACGGATGCTCCTCGAGCTGGACAAAGTTTCGAGTTATACAAGGCAAACCCGTCCCCTCCCTTACGCGACCCTTGCTGCTCTATTCCTGAGATTTATATACAGCGAATCATTTCTTACACTTCATGAGACTGAGAGAGAGAGAGAGAGAAAGAGAGAGAGAGAGAGAGAGAGAGAGAGAGAGAGAGAGAAACAGAGAGAGAAGTTTGCAGAATATAATTATATCAGGTCGTTTCGAATAACTCCAGCAATTGTCTGTGCCGAAATTGGTCGGGTTGCCTCAGTCCTCACCCTGTCCCGCCTTGAAATACTAGCATTTATTATTACGCGCGAGAAAATGAGAAAGAGAGAAGAAAGAGACGGAAAGAAAATATGGGATGTTGGTTAAATCTGCAGACGAATGGTGTAATTATTCTCTCGATGTCTCATGAAATAATTTTTATTTCATTATCGTTTTTTTTCAGGGTCGATTTACATGAAAATCGATCTTTTTTCACAAGTGATTTTTACAAATACTCGTACATTGTAAAAGATTCTCGCTCCAATTTCCTTCGGGACGGTGGAAGTTAATCCTTTTTTTTTCCCATTTTAGAATCCATTAAATGAAATGTCAAGAATTGTCGAACATTGGCAAAAAACGAGAGGATCCCGCGAGTCGTCCGAACAATATTTCAATTGGAGCTAATAACGCGCCCGTGCGGTTATCAACGTTGTTCCATCGGTAGTGCAAAATTTTCGATAGAGCGATTCTGCTCTCTCGCTCTGCCTCCGAACGATGCGATAATAATCCCAATTATAAGCATAATTGAAAAGGTCCTCGTGTCTCCAACGGACGTGTGGTTTATATTTGAGCCTATCGGGAATTTCATGTTTCACATATACCGAATATATACAGGGTGTCCGAGTGTTTATTTCCGTGAATTTTAACAGAAGTCTTCGCTGCCACATGTACCAATGGTACGGGAAAGAAAATCGAACACCTCGCATAAGCACTCGGAGCTTTTACGAGCGTTTACGCTCCGGACGCCCGGTCTACGCGAACTGCCGGATGCTCGGATAATGCCTTCGTATGCACATAAATGCACGAATACGCGTCCAGGGACATTAAATCGATGTGAAAGCAATATTTAAAGCAGATAGAACCGCGTACTATCGTTAAATTTCCCACTACCAGGTGTAACTTCCGACTACATTGTTACCAATGTTTGCCCAAGTGCTGTGAGATTTCGCCCTACTATATATATATATATATATATATATATGCACCTATACGTGTAAAAGTACGAGTGTTTGTATATCGGGTGAGCCGCCTGGTAAATTTCACCTCTTTCCCCCGACGACCGATTAATTAAATTTCCGGTCTCATTGTGTCGCAGCGAATCGGCAGCCGCGCCTAATTGACTCATAAATTACAGCGTGTTTCTCTTCGGCTCTCGTCCCCTCCTCCGTCTCTATATGCCTCGTCGACCAGCATCGGTCTCATTATCTATCCATCCGCTGTGACACTCCACCACTTTGACAATCAACACCTTTTCATTTTCGTCCATTTCTGACCGAGCGACAAATTTTTAAGTCCAAGTCCCAATGTTTGCTGCTCATAATATGTGATTGACTTTGAATTAACTCGATAATCGATTTTTCGGGGCGCCACTAATTACGAGGTGCCCGTAATTTTCCAAATGTTCCGCCCAAGTTCCAGGACCATTTCCAAAAGAACGAAATCAAGACGTTAATGTTAACTTATAGTTGGAAGATTTGTAGAGAAAAAAAGAAATGCAAGTCAAAAAGTTCACCGAAAGGGTAGGCTCGAAAATGTTATAATTATCGCACATTAAAGAAAAATTAAAAGTCCCATTTTCGGAGCATGAAAAATAACTCTACCCCAATTTAAAGCCACCGGGAAACATAGAATCCAAAAAATAAAACTAAAAGCAAGCGTTTTATACATAGACATTGCCAGGTTTATTTTAACCTGCCACTTGGTAGATCAAGGGCAAAAATTTCATTGCGATGGCACTTGTTTGAGAATGACACGCTTCAAAGAGTTAACGAGGCCCTCCGCAGAGTCGCTGCGCGACGGAGCTCTTCGCAATTGTGTCGAAAGGCAAAAGCTTATTTCTCGTGATTTCAGTGACTTTGAAGCTACGAGGCTTTTTTTCTTCTTTTATCCTTGAAACTCACCTACATCAGCTACAACCGATAACCCTGTTAGACGTTCTACAAAGGAGAGTTTTTTTCCCAGCTGGCAGGGTTGATGGAAGATAAAGGCACTGATAGCGCCTCACTCGAAAGGTTTCAAGGTGACATTGATATTGCATAGTGACAATTATATTCCTCCGTGAACCGTCAATTATAGCTCATTATCAGTTTTTTTTCAAATACCAGCGTACTATTCTTTTGCCTATGAGCTTCGTCGCAAAGATATTGAACGAATCCATCCATTTTTTCATCGCACTCACACGGAAAACGTTCAGTCAGTTTCATTTTGTTACTCAAATGAATTTTATTTTCACATTTATTTGTAATTTTGAAAACCTTAATTCAATGAAAATGCAAACGTTTATTTTATTTTTTGTATTATTCGACTTGCACTTTAAAAATATATTTGAATGACAATATTTCAACGAACGATGTAAAAGTGCAAACTAACTTGTTTCGGATAAATTCGAAAGAGATGCATTGAAATTCCCACTATAGAAACACACGCAACACTAGACCATAAAGGTCGGCCGGAATGACTGGCCTGCCGGCGCGAACGTGATTTATTCGATCGAACCCTTAATAACGTGCGAATCCAATTAGAAGAGTTAACGGTAATTTTAATTTGGCCACCGGGCGCTAATTACTTCACGTCGCATTAACGACTATTTTGAGCCAAAACGGCGAGTAAACTGACCTAATGGATATTTCGGTTGCCCCAAACTAATCTGAACCGAGCCACGCACACCCGCGGGCTGCGAGCGAAAACTATCGAAAGAATTTCGAGTTTGAAAAATCGGCTTTCGAATAATCGCGTTCGAAATGTTGTTCAATAGGCGGCGTTGGACAAGGATAAATAAGCCGATTTGGGGAGCTTCAAATACGTTGCGGTCAATGTTCACCGATGATAGCCTGAAATATTTGCTTGTACCAGCGATAAATCCATTACGGTGCTACGGTATCCCCTTCCGGTGAAATCATCCATTTTCGATACGATTTCCTTTTGCAACCATCGCGGTTTCTTCACTTGCAAATTATTCCTTCAAACTTTAAAGGAATTAACTATATATAAATCAACTCGGCAAGTATGTCTGTTGCTGACACATGGCAAAATGGAGCGTTTAAAGTAATGCAAAAATAATTGTTTAAACAATTATCAGTGCATTCCTTCTCGACCATGATGGTGATCGGCAGGTGGGGTTGTTTACACCTCTCATCAACTACATTTGCTGGTACGCGCTGCAAAACGCGCGGTGAAAGCCATGCAAAAAATTATTAGTGCAATTTTGCACGATCACCGTTGTGATCGGTAGGTGCGGTGCTTTCTACACGTCCCAACAAACATGATTGCTGGTTACGCGCACCACCTCGAACCGGTACCTCTGAGTTGAAAAAATAATTGTTCACATATTCGAATACACTTTTTCCGTCAACGGGACTACCGTCAGAAGTTTTTAAAAATGTGCATTTTTTAGCAAACGGTATTGCTGATATTTGAGTCAAAAGGACGAAAAAAATGAATACATTTTCTTCGCGATATATTAGGTGTACAAATAAGTTTTAGGACAGTTTTCAAAAAATTCAAGATTTATTAAAAAAGAAGTAAAACACAGTTATTCATCGAAGTAATCTCCATCGCACTGAATGACCTTCAGCCATCTCTCAGGTAACTCGCGGATGCCTTTCGCAAAGAAACTTTTGTCTTGCGAGGTGAGAAATTTAGCGACCCATTTTTCCACTTCTTCAAATGTTTTGAATCGCACGTCAGACAAATCGTTCTGCATTTTCCGGAATAAATGATAATCGGATGGGGCTAAGTCTGGTGAATACGCCGGGTGTGGTACAGCTTCCCATCCAAGCGCTAGTAACGTATCCTTGACCGGTTTACCCACATGAGGCCGCGCGTTTTCATGGAGCAGTTTTACTGGACGTTTTCCTTTACCAGAAAATGGACGTTTCCTCTCAATTTCTTGATTCACTTGCATCAATTGATGACAATAGCGATCGGTAGTAACTGTTTGACCAGGTTTGAGAAGTTCATAATACAGTACGCTTTTCATATCCCACCATATGCACAGCATGACTTTGTTACAATGAACATTGCGCTTTGGCGTGGATGTTGTCGGCTCGCCGGGGTCAACCCAATGATATTTGCGTTTCGGATTATCAAAATAAATCCACTTTTCATCGCCGGTCACAATTTTCCATAAGAAAGACTTTCTATGTTGCTTGTTGTAAAGACTCACACAAATGTTAAGACGGCTGTTTTTATTTTCTTGAGTCAGAAAGTGTGGTACCCACATTGTTCCTTTTCGAATATTACCCATTGCTTTTAAACGATAAGAAACAGTTTGTTGAGTTACTCCAAGCTGTTCCGAAAGTTGTTTCTCCGTCTGACAAGAGTTTTCATCCAGCAACGCTTGCAGTTCCTGATCGTCCACCTTTACAGGAGGCCCCGTGCGTTCACGGTCACTAACGTCGAAATCACCTTCTTTGAATCGCTTATACCAATACTCACATGTACTTTTAGATACAATGTTGTCTCCAAGAACAGAACATATCGATTCACACGTTTTCCTAACACTTTTTCCTTGATGGAATTCATAGCGAATGCAGTGTCTAATAAATAGCTTATCGGTCTGCATGTTTAATTTACAGAATTTATAGGTTATGTTTATGACTCCTTTATGTTTCGATACTACATATCAAGCGCCATCTATGATAAGTGAGCGGGACCTTTGAATTCATTTAGAATAGCTGTTATGAAACAAAATCGAAGTGTCCTAAAACTTATTTGTACACCTAATAATACGTTACCAAGGTGAACCGCACGTTGAAAATATCCGCAGCAAGACCGTCGCACTAGATCCAACACAAAAAACCCATTTGTGCATGGTTTTGCTCGAAGTACTCGATTATTTCGAGCCCAGAAAACTCACAAGTTTCCCCGTGTCAGTTACTCGGCTGAGCAAATTCGAGCTAACATCAATATACGTTGTGACGTGATTTTTCGGAATCACGGTACAAAGATACGCTACCGACCACGATCTCTGTTTTTTGTCCCGTGTACTAGTGTTACGCCAATGGTAGAGCCTTTTTCCTTGTTTTGTGGTTTTATTAGCTTTCGATTACGTTTTGGGGTTGTGTAGGTTGGTGTGTGGAAGTTGTTCGAGCGGCGTGTTGTCGCTGAAAGTGCCGTGCATTCCGAGTGAGGAAACCACCCAACGGAGGCTTCTCCGGGAATCAGAGCACGCCCGGTGGAGACGCCGGGCGTGCTCCGATTTCGCACGATGAACCAACGGATGCGATCCCAGAGAGCCTCGAGGCTAACGCTGGAAAAACGTCCCCGGTCAGCTACCGCTTCGTTTGCGGGCTAACTCGGGCAAAAATTATCGTTTCCGTTGAGAAATTTGATGGAATTTTCGCCTACCGAGATTCGTTCGACGGGGGGTTCTCGAGAAAATCGTCGTTAACTCGGTTCGATCATGCAAGCGTGTTGATATTGATACTGTCAGCGCGTGCTCGACCTTGCTTTCGTACAACAGAGCCGCGCTTCGGTTCACGTCGTGCCAACTCTAATGGCGTTCAGGCTCTCGCTATGGAGAGACTTGTTCCCGTGTCGAAATTTCGGTCGGGAAAAAGTACTAACTGTTATCTGCCTTCCCGAGATAATATTCGGCCTTCCAGCGTGGATCAGATTCGTCATGTAGCAGTTCTTAGGCAAGGCCTTGACCCGCCGTTCCCTTCATCGGGAACTGAAGAGGAACTGGACAGGGAAAAGATCAGGTACTCTAATGACTTTTGACGATGTACCCGAGTGTAATGGATAGTATTAGGTGTTACCGATACCTACACTGTAAAAAAAAGTCATTAAATTTACTATACTTTTATAATTGAATATTTCTAAACTCGGAATATGAAACGCAAATTCGTACTTCAGTAACGGAAACTTCAGTAATGTAAATGAATTTTCATAGATTCGTATATATTTTAATATATGGGATATTGAATATTAGTATGCTGCGTATGATTTTTTCAACGCGCATCATAATAATACAAATATTTGTTCGATTAATGCAACAAACGTATATGATTTCATTATTTACACAAAAAGTATTAAAATCGGAATATGACTATTATTTTTAACTTCATTCTGTTGAAAAGTACAATACCTTGTACATTGAATATTATAAAACGCCGTTTAGAGAAATATGAAAGGCCATAGCCGGGTAAGTAGGGAAAAATTGCCCCCGGATTTTTTCCAGCGAAATTTGGAGTATATTCTGAGGTATAAAAAAAACAAATTTTCTGAAAATTTCATGCCCGTCAACGCAATGGTTATAGAAAAATGAATTTTTGTTTAAATATCAAAAAAAAATTTTTTCCGGAAACGGTACAGTGGATCGGTTTAATTTTTTTTTTTTTTGGTACTTATTCCGATCAAATGTGTTACGAAATAAAATTATAGAACATCTTGCGAAAGATTAAGGTTTGAATAAAAAATAATGTTCCTTGTTTTATTATTTTTTACTATAATCCACTTGGGGTACAATCGCGAAAATTTTTTCATATAATCTTTGGGCACCTTATTAGATTATATAATTTTTTCAAAATGATCGGTTTAGTACGCCACAGTGAAAAAAAAGAAACACACTTTATTGATATATTTTAGTTATATAGATATACAACTAAAATATATCAATAAAGTCTGTTTCTTTTTTTCACTGTGGCGTACGAAACCGATCGTTTTGAAAAAATTATATAATCTAATAAGGTGCCCAAAGATAATATGAAAAAATATTCGTTATTGTACCCCAAGTGGATTATAGCAAAAAAAATAAAACAAGGAACATTATTTTTTTTTAACCTTAATCTTTCGCAAGATGTTCTATAATTTTATTTCGTAACACGTTTGATCGTAACAAGTACCAAAAAAATCGAATCGATCCACTGAAGCGTTTCCGGAATTTTTATTTTATTTTTTTATTAAAAAAAAATCATTTTTCCAATACCATTGCGTTGACGGGGATGAAATTTTCAGAAAATTTGTTTTTTTCATACCTCAGAATATACTCCCAATTTCGCTGGAAAAAATGCGGGGGCAATTTTTCCCTACTTAGCCAGCTATGGCTTTTAAAATACTTTTACAATACTATAGCAAATGAAATTTCAAAACTTAGTATATGAATGAATATTTAGGCTTCAGTGTTGCAAAATTCAATACCGGACCTACATTTCATACGGTTTTACATTTCGTAATACGTACGAATTGAATATTAATACACTATCTACAATTTTTCAAGGCGTCTAATAGAAAAATAAATATTCTTAGTTGAAAAATACAACATGCGTTTTGAATATATAAAATGTAGACAAAGTAAGAAAATTACAAACTGACTCTGAATTTTTACCATACTTGGTTCAGGAGTGTACCAGTTTTTGTGCACTGAATATTATGATAGACTCAAGAAAATTAAGAAATGAATAGGACATTTACAATACGAAGACATGTACATTTTCTGATTTAGTATATGTTTATTCTGATAGTCGGATTTAATATGTAATTCAGTGCAGAAAACTTGAAATTCGTGCTTTGGTGAGCATGTTAAATCAAATCATAAAAAACGTATCAAGTAACACCAAATCTAAAGTGAGTGGTGAACACCCGGTACGATGGTCTAGTGGTTAGCGTGCTCGCGACTAAACCAGCGGACCGGGAGGTCCCGGGTTCGAATCCCAGTCGCGTACATTTCGTCTTGAAATGTTTTTCTTCGGCATTTCGCGGCGAAATAAGACTAGTTCATAATAAGAGACAGGTCATGATGAATATAATACAAAAGGGGGAAGTCGGCTGCGGCCGCAAGAGGGGGGAACAGGGAGAAAAAGGAGTAAACAGTACGAACAAAAACGGTCACAACGAGGGGGAAAAAAAGGTAACAAACGCGAAAAGCGTTGTACCTAAGGAAAAAATAAATACGTAAGTGGTGAATCAACCGAACAAGCAGCCAAGCCTAATCAAACCCAAACAAACTTAAAATCTATGAGCATTAATTTTGATATATCCCCACAACTGATACTTTTGTATAGGTATATGATTTTTCCAGGACTTTGGAATTACAGCATTACTACCCATTACTTAGACATTCAAAACGTAGTGTATTAATTCATAAATAATGATTATTAGTTTTCACAGACTGAATCAATAAAAAGAATTCCGGAATTTGTATATTGAAAGTCATACAGAGTTTATTAAAGACGCAGAAAGTAAATGATAACAATTACACTAACCTAACACCGTAAAATTAATACACTTTTCTATGACAAAATTTACTTTTTTCAATTTAAAAATACAATCTGTGCATATTAATTTTAATACGCTTATAATGGATACCTTGCGATAAGTATATGATTTTTCCAGTACTTAAGTGTTGCGATATTACTGAACGATTATTCGACATTCGAAAAGCAGTGCATTGATTTTCAAACGACAATATTAAAATTCATAAACAGTATCTGTAAAAAGACTTCCTGCACTTTTATATTAATTTTAATACAGATTTTTTTTTACAGTGTATGTATCAGTAACACCCAATTACCTCCCTTTGCACTCGAGAGGTGACTCTCGATCACCACTTACTATCCTAGCGCAAAAAGCCTCGAGTACCAAGCGTTATTTCACTAGTATCATAAAATCATAAGCGCAAGTGCACGCTGTAAGCATAGCACTTCTGTACGTGGTACAACAACAGGTCGAACTTTTATCCGCGTACCTTGGCACCTTGCTCACGCGAAGCGCTTCGCTTGAAGCCACCTGGCGGATCGTTGGCGAAATCGTTGGCAAAATACATTCAGGTTATGTCTCACTGACCATTGATATTTCCCAACAAGGCGTTATGGCGTTCAAAAACCACGAATGACCTGCTTTACTTTTTGCCTCATTGAATAATTTGGTTATTCGTTATGCTCGAAAAATTAGTTATCGTAATCCCAGTACTTACGTGAGCATTCTTATCCTCGTCGATTAGCATTGATAAAATGGATGCTTTTAATGGTAAATATAATTACGACTAATGTATTGGTTTCATCCTAATCAAGTATAAACATCTTCGATAGGGTAAAAAGCCTAGCAGCTTTACACAGTTCTTGAAGACAGGCTGCACTTTTCAGAACGTGTCATTGTTCGGGCAGGGCAGACACCCCGTGAAGATGTACTTGCTCGCAATGTATCCCGGCCAGAAGATTGCAATTTGCATACATAGAGGGTGAGCTGTCAAAAGCGTTCTCCCCGGTTTGTTCCATGAGAGGGTCCGGCCAGCTAAGTCAGACAAGTCAAGCCTGGTCAGGGCTTGACAGAAAGCAGGGTCACCTTTCCCGAGTGGGCAGACTACTAGTTCCCGCGTAATAAAATAAAACTCGTAATATCTCGGCAAGTCGCAACGAGTTCGATCAAAAAAAGGGTGAAAGGGGCAAGTAGGACCCTCCCCACCCCATTCACCCGTTCTTTAATCGAATGCGCTGTGACTTGCGGAGATATTACGAGTTTAATTGCCGTCCGGCGTTACGGGACTTCCCCCTATTCATTTTATAGTGAAGCGAAAGGTGACAGGTCCCGTACAAAACGTTTAAGCTACTCTTCCGGTATATCCCAACCCCGTTACCATAACCCGCAGCCTCAGTGGCCGGGCGGTGCCCAACCGTCCCTCCGTGTGAGCGCATCCGAAACATACCGGTCATGATTCAAGTGAAACAAAAATCATGGAAAGCTCCAGTCTCCGTTCGCGAGCCTTGTCAGATCTCCCCGACCCCAGTGACGTACCGGTTGGGAATTCCGGTGGAACAAAATTCTCTGGCGCCGCCGGACATAGCGGATGCATCAGTACGAGAGGACGGCCGCAGGTGACGGTTCTCGCACCTGAGCCCCCGAGAATACCGTTACGGTCATTATCCTCGAGGACCTGAGAATCCTCGTCACAATGACCACTGCAGAATTCGCGATGAGCGCCTCGACGGAATTCGCGGGAACTAAACTTTACGAATATCGAGCGAGATTTTCTCGCAAACGTCAACAATCATCACTGATTGTAAATAAGCTTTCCTGAAATATGCCAAGGAATGACATGATTGACATGCTAAAATGTACGTTTGGAATGTGGCACTGCGGTTCTGCGCTCCTCTCCAAGTCATGGCGATAGGCAAGCGTTATATTTTTTATCATTTCAATCGCGAGTTCGGCATGGTAAGACACTCTATTTACTTTTCTCCCCTTAAACTCCAGAAATGTGACGAGCAGAAAGCCGTTCGTCTATCAATTTGACATCGTCTGGTCAAATTTCGCGAAATTCTAGAGTCGTTTTGAGAAATCCCCTCTTAGCATCCCCTCTTAATGAGTTTATTGAACAACAATGTGTCAATTGTTGCCTGAGAAGAAGAAACACTTCACAAGACGTTTGGTGCCATTGAATGTCGGAGCCTAAGGATGTTGCCAATGAAAATTGCATTTTTTCCAAATTCAGCGAGTTTTTTCTTCCAATCTTATGTCACTCCGCCCGGGCGTTCCTCTGCGGACCATTTATCGCAAGGTAAGTTTTTTTTTCCGGTTTGGAGAAAGACGCGAGATGAAAAGGGATATGGCCAATTGTGAGAGAGGAAAAATGGTCGAAGATTGCGGGGGAGGGAACGCTCGAGCGTCTCTGAAGTCGGAGTTTAAGGAGCTATACCAGTGTGAACGCTGAAAATTTGGGTGATCATCGGGAATTTTTTGGAAGAAAAGTACTCAATTAAATGTTTCGGAAAATTAAGAATATGAGCGACTGAACGCTGCCTTCAGAGGCGCCAAAAAAGAAAGTTCCTCCACCGCTGACATGATTCCGGCCGACTGAGTAGCTGAAACCGAAAAAGAAAAAAATGTTAAACCTGGAAGGTATTTCCTGTACAATGACGTAGGATTTTCGAAAAATATCATAAGCTAACAAAATGGCGTAGTTATGAAAAAAAGTCTTACCTATAAAATGGTCGTTTTTTTCAATGCCAAATTATCAATTTTCATCTAATCGAAAATATCCTACGTCATTGTAAAGTAAATATATTCAAGGGTACTCAGTTCAAAATTCAAGTCAATCGGATAATTGCTCGTTCAGTTACGATGTCAGCAAATTTGAAAAATCTCATTTCGAGAAAAACGCGTTTAAAGATTGAACTATCGATTTTTGCAAGATAAAATGATTAGAGAGACGACCCTGAAATTTTTACAGGATATTCTTGAAAATATAAACTGTCGAAGAAGGCAAAAAATCGTTTTTTTTTTAAGTGTCACACTGGCATAGCCCCTTAACGCCGCAAAAGATTCGCCGGTCTAGCCTTGCCCATGGTCGGAAAGAGCAACGTCCTTAACGTCTCCCTCTCTCTCTCTCTCTCTCTCTCTCTCTCTCTTTCTCTTTTCCCCATATGCCCATAAATAATGCAATTTATTTGAGAGTCACGATTGAGCCATTTCCCTAGCATTCGTATAAAAATGAAAAGAAAACTACCCTACTCCACCTTCTAAACGATAAGGGGTTGTAGACGTCCGAGACCGGAATACAAAAATCGCATCGACATTCCCCTCGTACCGCAATAACTAGCTTTCTGACCAAAATTCCCACTGAAGTCGATGCCATACAACTTGAATCCTAATTCAGTTTTCATACTGGGTCGATTAATCAGGTATCCCCAGATAGCAATGTTACTGAATAATCAATGGATGGGCACAAACTTTTCCGAGACGAAAATAAGTAGCGATTATTGCTTGTCAGCCTCACAATTAAATTAGCTTTTATATTGCCTATAGCGCATTCATGGCTCATTAATTAATTCGTACACGTTGTAAATAATAAAAGTTAGGGTGAATTTACGTCGTAATTATTTTTTGCATTATATATAAATACAATTTTTTTTTTTCATGTAACAAAAAAAAATGCCAACACTTTGGTGTAGATAAAAATTGAGACGTTGTTACAAATTTGTAGGATGGAAAATTCGTAATTACCCACGGTCAAAGGGACTGTCGTAATTGAAATTGACATCTGGCTAACAAAAGGGACCGGACCTTAAACCGCGAGATTCGTATCCACCCGGGCGTCCGATATTGAAACGAGCACGTGTGGTTTCTGAAGGCACAGCATTTTGAAAGTCCCAACTCGAGATGCGGAAAGTCCGAGGTGATTGAAGCCAGATATTTACCGCAGGCTTGAGACCGCATCAAGCCTGGATCATGTCCGCCCTTCTCTTCGTTTCATCCATCTGCAACCGCACGCTCTCAATCAAGTCCAATCAAGGCCTGGCACACAAAGAAGAGGGGAGGGGGCACACGACCATACCCACGCCTCAGATGGGTCGAGTCGCGTGAGCTCGGCCCTTCAACGTTTCGCGAGTCGCTCGGAACTATTCGCTGAGGAGAATCTACTTTGACGGGATATTTGAGGCCGAGAAACAGAAGGACGCTCGTCCTTTGCGGTCAAGAGGGATTTCGGTTGATCGGGGCGGAAAAGCCCCTCCGAGTCATTCTTCGCATTGCCTCCGCCTCGTGCTGCTTGCCTTTCTTTTGCTTTTATCTGCCTCGACGGGCTGTGACTGTAATGTTGCAAGAATATGATTGAATTTTTCAAAGCCCATTGGACACTTATCGTGCAGAACGTGGCAACATTAATTAAGTATTGTTTCATAAATTGGAAAAGAATATTTACGTGGTCATAACCAGGGGGAGATTACGATATCTTTGGCGCCTAAATTTGACCATTGGATTATGAAATATGGCCGAAAAAAATACGAAAAACAAGAATAACTTTTTTCGTTTTGAGCCTTAGTTTTGGATTTACAGCGCTTCGAAGAGAAAAAGTGTATTTTTCCGATTTTCTATGTAAATCGAATTTTCCACGTGTTTTACATTGTTACGTCGTACTTTGTTTGGGTTTGTTCTTGTTTATTTTCTCGGCATAGCGCATTCCGAAGAAAGCTACATTAACGCAAACCAGCTAAATCGCTTAATAACGAATAATTCGTAAAATGTCCTGTATCCTCTAAAGGAAGCCAAAATCGCGATTTTTTATTCTCAAAAAAGTGTTTCTTTTGCGCCAAATATGAATAATCCACAATCAAATTAAGGCGCCAGAGATATCGTAATCGTGCCCAAGCATATGCCGGAAAAATGAAATTAAGAGCACCTAAGACTGATCAACGTTGAACGGTATCGTACACATATCGAAAGTACTCCAGACACACCCAACGATTCCACACACACACATCGAAGGTGCTCCAGACCCACCCAACGATTCCACACACAAAAAAGTCGCATTTTCTATCGAATATGGACGCTGCATGGTCAAAATTGGGAACCACAAACATAATAATGCTTCGAATTTCAACCCCCTGTTTCACCCCCTTAACGGCGGGGTAAAGTTAATTCGACGAAAAAAAGGCATGTTTTTAAGATTTTTTTTGGCGTAACGAATAGTGTTCGTTTATTGAAAAATTTACATATAATAAAGTAACATTTGAACAACATTCTCCTAAATTTGCATTGCAAAATATTCAAAATTGAGCGAGTGAAAATTAAACCCCGGAGGCGCCTCGAAAAAAAGTTGGTTTGCGGTGTGCACCATAACTCGCAACAGAATCATTTGAAACAAAAAAATCAAAATGCATTTGTTAAAGGAGATGTTTCTCGAGGTAATGACGGGAGGATTTTTTTTTCGATTTTTCGATTTTTCGTAGCACTTGGGAGCCAAAAACTCGATTTTCGCTAAAAAAATCGGCTAATTTATTGTTGAAAAATTAGTAATTATTTTAAAAAAACAAAAAAGCTCTCGACAATACCTAGTGAATTATGTGAAGAAGTACTGTGCAAAATTTCAAAGCGATTGGTCCAGTAGATTTTGAGTTATCGTGCACACGGACTTCAAATATGACAAGTCTCAGAAAAACGGTTTGAAAAACGCAGAAGAGAAGAGAACGGCATGGAGCAATAGACGCTCAAATACTCATAACTTCGTCAATTTTACTCCGATCGACTTGAAATTTTAACACAATATTCTTGATATATTATGCATTCATTTAAAAAATTTAAAAAAAAATGAAAAACAAAATTGAAATACTTTACCCCGCCCTTAAACGCCGAATTTCAATTTTTGTCACTCTTGAAAAAAGTCTTATTTTGGGCTAAATATCAATAAACCACGGACAAATAAAGGCGCCAAAGATATCGTAATCGTGCCATAACCAGGGTTGCGAAATTCGTAATGAAAAAATTATGCATTACTCATTACTTTCTTAATGGGTTATGAAAAAATATTTCATTGCCCATTACATTACATTCAGTAATGTACAAAAATTTAATTTCTCATTACATTATATTTTGTATTGTGAACAATTTCCATTACAAAATGCAATGTAATGTGTAATAACAGAAAATTTAATTACACATTACATTGTAATGGGCAATGGACGATTTTTACAATACAAAGTCCAATGTAATGGATTATGGAATTTTTTTACATTACAAAGTGTAATGTAATGAGGAATTGAATTGTTTACATTAAAAAATATATGATAGTGAGTTATCGGATTTGTTCACATTACTAGTGTAATGTAACAAATCTCCATTACTCATTACAAGGTAATGTGGATTACTATTCGTTTCCCATCGGGTCAGATCGACCCAGTGCAAAAACTGCTGCCCCTAATGGGAAACGAATAATAATCCTCATTACATTGTAATGAGCAATGGGGAGTTTTAACATTGCATTGCATTAGTAATGTGAAAAATTCCATTCCTCATCACCTTATATTTTGTATTGTGAAAAAATTACATTACTCATTGAATTACATTTTGTAATGTAAAATATTTCCATTACCCGTTACATTGTAACGGGTATTTACAATGTAATGTAATATTTCACACTACAAAGTGTAATGTAATGAGGAACGGACATTTTTTTACATTACAACATTTAATTCAATGAGTAATGAAAAAAATTTACATTACAAAATCCAATGTAATGAGTAATGGCAATTGTTTGCATTACAAAAAGTAAAGTAATGAGTAATGAAAACGCTAATGCATTAAAGAAAGTAATGCAGTATTCGCAACCCTGGTCAGAAGCAACCAACGCAGTACGATAGATATTTTTCCGCATTTTTAGCGATTCACCCTCTGAATAAATTCCCGAAAAGTGTGGCATCTCGGCCCGACTAAAAGTACGAAACCCGTTACGCCAATTAATGCGATATAATTGACATATCTTCATTCGAAGCGTCATTTAATTTCATTTGCTTCTTCCAAACCATTTATTAGGCGTTTCAAAATTGTCTTTAGGTCTAATAAATAAATGGACATGAAACAAATTAAACATAACCAAGAACGTTACGATAATGTTTCAAGCGTATCTGCCGTTACACACGATCCCCGGAGATACAGCATGAAACGCGAATCGCCTCGTCACCCAAATCGACAACAAGCGCACGAATCCGTCTGTCCTGCCAGAATTATCAGCGACATAAACCACGGCGATGTCCACTCATCGTCCCACCGTCCGTGATCCCTCAAATCCCTTCGACCCTACGACAATAGCAGTGCCAAGGGCCTCTCGACTTGCCAATCCCCTTGGAAAAATCTCGTAAATTACTTCCTTCAGCGAGCATAAACTGAGCCCGTGTCTGGAGCTTGGCAAGCTCGGGGGACAAAAGCGAAAAAAAACAAGCGGGACAGAGTAGACTTGATGATTGTGGATGGCGATGGGGGTAAGGTTCTTCCAAGGTGACGGAGAGGGATAGAGTATGTGAGAGAGAGAGAGAGAGAGAGAGAGAGAGAGAGAGAGAGAGAGAGAGAGAGGGAGAGAGAGAATCCGTGAGACATCGGAGAAGGTAGATAGAGGATAAAATCCCTCCAAGATTTTACTGCTCAACGTTGAGGCGCGAGAAAACTTGGTGTTATTGTAATATAGGTGCAATCGGGTCCGAATTAAGTTTTATCTTGTCCAACGATCGAGAGTCGCCAACCGTTTATTGTTCGTAAAAACTTATTCTTAAGCCTTACGGTTCACAAACTCAAAAAGCAGGAGGTTCAAGGGAGCGAGGAGGTGGGGAGCAAAGGGCAGTTTGTTGATAAAACGAGGACGAGGAAGAGAAAGAATAAACAAGAGATCTTTGTAACGGGAAGAAAGACGGAGGTGGTCAGTTTTTGCTGTGTGTACGTTCACACACAGAAGAAAGGACGTTCCAAAGGCATGACTGGCAGTACGTACAGGAGTAACGGATATCGGTAGCGTCTCTCACACTAAAAATTCAAGCACGTATTTCCAGCGCGATATTTCGATTCTCAATAATTCACAGTACCCTTCGTGGCTGAAATAAATGCCGAAACAAGCTCCCCATAGCTATGAAATTTCATTTCATTCCATCGGACAACTTCTGTCCAGTTCCTTACACATGTTGCCGAACAACACACTCCCCATATTTCTCAGGCGCCAATATGGACAATTTCCCTCCTGTAAACAGCTGTCGAATCACGCGCAGAGCACTAGCTGGCATCTCCATATTCTTAGTGATTGTGAATCACTGTACGGGAAGTCCACAGCTTTCTCCCTGTCATATATGGGGAAGAGCTTATAAGAGCCGAAGGCCACTCTCAGGAAGGGCGTGGCGTCCCTTACCGGAGAAGTCTTCTCCTCCAAAACCAGCATGGAGCGTAGGCATTTCACGATGGAAGTTCTCCAGTGCATATGGATGCTGTCGATTCTCTCGCAACAGCTTGTCGACAAGTTGTGACTTCTTTAAAAGCAAATGATCACGTCAAAAATTCAATAAGACACGAAGTCTGATCAGCGGTCAAGGCCGTCCTAGATCCAGCCTTTCGGAAACTTGACGAATATCATCAAGCCTACACACCTACGCTTCAGTTACGTCTAACAACATGGCTAACAATAGAGTAAAAGTAGCCAACGGACCGTCCCTACTAGTGCCAAACATATCAAATGTTTTCATAGGCCAACATGTTGCCAATAAAACCGGCAATTTCCGAGACTTTGATGCTAGCAAAGCCGCAGTCTCAGAGGTCACAAACCCAGCAGAAGCCAACATGAAAATGGCACACGTAAAAAGAGTTAGCACCACAGAAGTCCGTCTGGAAGTTGACTTAGTATATCTCGGTAAAATCAAGTCACTGGAAGCCCTAAAGAGGACCGGCCTTCAGGTTAAAGAAAGTGAAGGCTTACGACTCAGAATGATGGTCTGCAATGTGCTACTCGACGCGAGTCATTAGGATTTAGCTAAGCAAATTGTGGAGCGGAATGCTCATCAAGAACCCAAAGACGCGGTTAAAGTAGTCTATGCTTTCAAATCACTTGACGGCCGATCCACCGGAAATATCGTTATTGAACTTTCATCCAAGTTCCGCATACTCGCCTCTCAGGGAGTGGACATTTCCATTACTAGAATCCTTGCCCTGTTGAAGATTACATCAGAGTTTTTTAGTGCTACAAGTGCTTGGATTTCGGGCACTTGTCATCAACTTATAACAGGATGGCTCACTGTGGTCACAGTAGCGAGAGTCACGAAATACGCAATTGTGTCAACAGACATAACCACCTCATTGCGCAATCTGCAAATCGGCTAAACAAGACTATAATCACTTTGCAATGGATGGTAAAAAGTGCCCTATTCTTAAGCAGCGATTTGCGGACAAAGTTAGTCTTATGGATTTCAACCAATGCCATCCTCACCACCATCAAGCAACGGAAACCTCTGGTTTGCCCGCATCAACGCTCAATTTCTACTCGCGAAAGTCCATCTATACTGCTTTGTGGCACACTTCTCTCGACAGCAGTATCAAATCATCTGCATCTCCGAGACCTGGCACACCAGGCTGTAAGATCCTAATGCAGGATCATAAGATCTTTAAGGGTGATAGGCTTGACCGAATAGGAGGAGGTGTCGCCATCTGTATTCACCGCTCCCCCAAGGCTAAGACAGGTCTAGCTTTATTAGGAATGTCATCTGATCGACCCAAATTCCTCTTCCACGAAGTTTCCGGCATTGGAGGACCGAAGATCCTCACCGCAGCAATTTACAGAGCCCCCGAGATCAAGAAAGGTCCTCTTTCACGACGACGTGTGAAACGTTCTCTCCACTCTACAACAACTTTGCTATCATGGAGACCTTAATCTGAGCATGAGCAGTGACTGTGAGACATGACAGTTTATTCCTTTCTCGATTTGTTGCTCTTAATAATCCATTTCTTGTCCCCAATAATGCGACTCCTGATACCTTGACTACTGACGCAGATCGATGGTTTTACACTTGACAGACAAGATGAATCATTACCCGAATGGAAAACGTAACTCATCACCGCCTAGCCACAAGCTAGTAAAGTTATGTTTCGAATCGCCACTAACTCGCCGTTTTAGCTATTGACTACCCAGCCTTGTAACGCTTTGGGCATCTAGTGACTGAATACAAAAAATTAGATGGTGACTAGATAGAATGAAATATCTCACGGCTGTCGAATATTTCTAACCTGGCCATTACCTAGTTTTTTCAGCTACTGACTGGGAACAAAAAATCAGATGACGACTAGACAAAACAAATTTGCGGTTATGTATATCGTGATTTGTTTGCACATCATTTACATCAATGCAGCGTTCTACGATATTCTTTATTGTTCATTAAGTACGGTTATGATATTTGGGCTGTAAATATATTAATGGTTGAATTCTAAATGATATCAGACAAACGCTTACGCCGCAACGTGGTCTCGATCCCGGGACCTCTGGGTAATGAGTTATGACGTTGTCCACTGAGCCAGTTCTACTTGTTTAATTTCTGAATTTTCGCATCGATTGCTTTATTACATTCGCATTGAGAGTCATAATCGCATAGA
The DNA here is from genome assembly GCA_964007375.1 of Ophion obscuratus. Taxonomy (NCBI): domain Eukaryota; kingdom Metazoa; phylum Arthropoda; class Insecta; order Hymenoptera; family Ichneumonidae; genus Ophion; species Ophion obscuratus. The sequence continues at coordinate 2,732,532 of OZ023317.1, read as the reverse complement.
ATTACATAACCTTAAACTGCATTTCCCCAATCATTTATACCGGCTAGTGCTACCGCAGTTGGCTACTGTTGGCTAGGTTATCGCGAGATACCGATTTGAGAATTGTTTTCCTTCGCAACGTCATCTGGAACTCAAGTTGCTTAGCCAACCATGATGCCAATCGCTCGACGAAACTAGACATAGTCACATAACCACACTTTGTCATCTGTGACCAAGATCGGCTAGGCAGTGACTAGCCAAGGGGTGTATAGCCGCAGTTGCCCAGTGTTGGCTAGGTCATGGCGATATGCCCACTGAAACTCAAGTTGGCTAGCCAGCCATGAGCCATTCGCTCGATGGAACTACACGCAGTCACATAAACTCATTTTGTCATCTGCGACCAAGATCGGCTGGCTAGTGACTCGACAAGGGCTGGATAACAAAACATTCAGAATATCACTAGCTCATAGCGAGCCAACTATTGATCAGTTCGTATGAGCCCAATTGGGCGCGCCAGTTACTATGTCGTAACTCGGACAGCCTAGCACGATTTCTACTCGCGTAGAAATGAGCTAACTTTCGTGTCAAATATTGCTTTCATAAACTGTACAACTCTTTACCAAACTCCACCCATCGACTTCGAAATCTCTTTCTTTGCCATCATACTGACCGACTACATTGGTGAGCTTGCCTCTCTGCAGCGCTTCACGCCAATGCTTAACACATCTCCTTGGCTAAATGACGACATCGGGCGAGCAACGCGAGAACGAGACAAAGCATGGAAGCGCTTCACCAGCCATCGCAAAAACGCATGTAGTGATCCCCATGATCACACGAGTATCCCCAACAGTCCTACGCTCGCTGAGCTACATACAAAATACCAAGTTTTACGAAACTTTGTCCAATCTCGAATCAGAAAGACTAAATACAACTTCTACACCAGAGCGATTGAGAACATCAGGAATGCTGAAACTGTGTGGAAACATATATGACAACATGAGATCTTCCGCTCTAAGGGCGACAATGATCCATCAGTTGTAGGGGAGACCGAGGAGAGTTTTGACAGAGGAGACTTGTGACAGAGGAGACTTGTGACAGAGGAGACTTGTGACAGGGAGTATTTCTCGGAACCTATGGCCGTTAGCGAGCTGGCAACAGCGCATGATACTTTCTTTAGAGGCGCACTACTTCACGCAGTAGGCGCCAGAGACGCACGGCAAGCGGTTGCGTTAGTACGACGTCTGCATGAAAAAAAAACCGAAAAGTAAATTTTTTACCAAAATTTTGATTGTATTTATATTGTAACATCTTACAGTCATGCGAATTTGCTATTGTTTCTTTTATTGTTTGGTTTTTGAAGTTTCAAAGCGTAAAATTGTCTTGCTGTGTTTGCATCTTGTTTCGAGATTACGAATTATTATTCTGACCAGGTCGCGATTTTTGGCACCAAGAAGAGTTGTGACACGCTGTCACAACTCTCCTATTTAAGTTTATTTTCTGGTTAGCTTATTTTACATGCTTTTTACAATGTTTTTTTGCGTTTATATGTAATGTTCGTTTATTGTTAAGATTTTTAACTGATGTTAAAACGACTGGTCTCGTTATTATGCCATAATTACTTATTAATACTCGCTATGTTAATAATTCGTGTTATTGTAGCAAAATTCTGTCTGATGATAATTAAAGTACTTTTATGCAAAAATAAAAGTGAGTTTTACTTGTAATTCAGATAAAAGTATTTTTATCTATCAAATATAGTCTAGATAGACAGCTGTCACAACTTACCTCGGTACCTGTCACAACTTACCTCGGTGATAGGAGAGTTGTGACAAAGGGAATAGTTTCAGTTTTCGCGGATTTTCTGAGAAACCTTATAACTTTAATTAACTTTGATGACTCTTTTTAAAAGAGGAAGTACTGAGATATATTGAGGCATAGAGTTCATAATCGTGGTATGTATCGTTATTGAGATATGTTCTTTTAAGTAAAAATTGTCACAACCCTCCTCGGTCTCCCCTACATGTTCAATCGCTTAACAACTATTTCTCTTCCTCAGGAACTACCAACAATGAAAGCGTGGATGTTCAGTAGGATGATCAAGCTGAAATGTACAGCGACACTCTTTCTTACTTCGGCGATATCTCTCCAGCTACTTTCCTCAATGCACTTCACCAAGCCTCCGCAGAGGCTCCTGGAGCTGATGGCATATCTCTGCGGGTACTGTGTATGGCCATGCCTGCTATTCTTTCTACAGTGCTACACGTATTTAATGTTTTACTCCAACACGGTTCGTTTTCACTAATCTGGAACAAGTGAAATCTTCACTAATCTGGAAGAAGTGAAGAAGTGATCCCCTACGTCTTCCGCTGACTGCAGAAGAATCTCGCTCTTGTGCCCACTATCGAAACTGCTCAAACGCATAGTTGCCGGAAATGACCCATACTGGGTATGCTACACCGAATCCTTAATGCGGACGAACCCACATATCTCGGAGCTGCATTCAGTACAACAACCCCAGGAGAGGCATGGTCCTTCGAGAATGGCCCCAATCTTTCTCGATCTCCCATATTCGCGATACATACATGAGACATTCGTTTCATATTTCCGTAGTCAACCTGTAGGGACGCCTTCCCACGGCGCTACTTGCACCTGAGTGGGGCTGCTATACGTGAACTCATAACTCATAAACATGTCGTCCAACCGAAATTGCAATGAACACTGCTCCTCTTAGCGATTGTCGGCTGCATAAACGGCTGACCTAAGCAAGCTACACAACCCGTTACCATCTATATGTGCTCTTTTTTCTGCGCCTTAGAGACCTTTAGGAACAGGAAGCCTTAATCTCGTATTTTTGTTTATACAGAGTCACCTTTCTTTTGCAATTGTATCGAGCCCCTATTCTATATTTCTGTAATCTTCAAACGTGCAATGCGATGTATGACGGCGGTGTGCCAGAGGACACTTTTGTTGTAGATTTGAGCATTAATAAATCTCTTTCTCTCTCCCTCTCCCTCTCCCTCTCGCTCCTGTCATTACATTTCTGTCTACATGTTCCCCTCTCTCTCTCTCTCTCTCTCTCTCTCTCTCTCTCTCTCTCTCTCTCTCTTAATCCCTCTCTATGAACTCTTGCTACACGTTTTGCTTCGACATTGAAGATTAAAGTACCCTCAGGGAAGCTTCGGTTACGTACGGGCCAAGTGCTTCTTCACGCTGCTCCACCTATATATCTATGTGCATGTGTGTGTGCATGTGTGTGTGCGTGTGTGTGTGTGTGTGTGTGTGTGTGTGTGTGTGTGTGTGTGTGTGTGTGTGTGGGTGTGTGTGTGTGTGGGTGTGGGTGTGGGTGTGGTGTGTGTGTGTGTGTGTGTGTGTGTGTGTGTGTGTGTGTGTGTGTGTGTGTGTGTGTGTGTGTGTAGCGTAGCGAGTGGCGACGTGGCAGGAGGAACCCGCTTTGATGGGCCCCGCAAGAGGACGATAAAATCATACAATTACGAAATGCCGTAAAATTACGGGACTATGAAACGTCGAGGTTCGCTCTAGCTGGTGTATAATGCATACGCAGTTGTTTTATGCCATCCGAAGCTGCTGGATTCAAGTGCATATGCATCGTTTCCGCAGGTATGTTTCGCCCGGCAAATGCGACCTGTGGTTCGTAGCTCCGTGACGTGTCCGAGACTTTTTGCCCTCGTACAATATTTTTCATCGACCTTTTTCATCTCGTTGAATTTTTCTATTATGCAAAATTGGCCCTTTTCGTTTGGTATTATTCGTAAAGTTAAGGACTTCACCACGCATTTGGGATTTGAAAATGTTTGAGCTCCAATAATTTATTCGATAATCAAGAGAGTCCATAACGAGAGGTCAAGAGACATGAAGAATTGATCGAGAAAAAAGTCCGCACTGTTATCCGATGATAATCTGGTGAACGGTTTTTATCGGCCAATTTGAGTCCCATATTAATATATATATGTAAGAAGCTCTTTGAAAGCAGAGGAGAAAATGTTTCCTCTCAAAATTCTCTTCAGACAGCTCCGCTTTATTTGAATGTTTATTATACAGAGAGGGAGAGAGAGAGAGAGGTATGTACTTGGCATAAAAGACTCGTCGTCTCATACATACGAAGAGCGTGGAGAGCGAGAAAATTTCCCAAGATCCGGCGAGTAAACAGTGACACCATTTACTGCTATGTGCATTTGGAGCTTTTAAATAATTAGCCCGCGGGAGGGGTGGGGGATGCATGTTCAATGTACGCGACACTGCATCTTCCAGTGCAAACGCCACCGAGTACAAGCAACATGTACACACACGGGCCCACATATTCCGTGTTTGCGTGTATTTGCACATCTATTCCGAAAGCTTACATTTTTTATGCACGCGTCGAGGGCGTCTCCCTCTCTCTCTCTCTAGACTGCACATCTCATTTTCTCACACACGCACACACGTACATGCCATCAGCATCACGGTCGAAGAGACCATGCAACCGCCTCAGGGGTTGGCCGCACGTCTCACGGAACGCGTCTGCTTTTTGTACGAAATCAACGGCTGCAGTTCACCCTTGGAACCCCTTGCCGTCGCCTCATCACCACCCCTCGTGGGCCACCCATCCCCAACCACCCCGTTTACTCAAAGAGATTCCTGAACGAGAATTCCACGTTCGAGGAATGTTTTTCCTTCGGAAAAGGCAAGTCTGCTTTAGTTCTAAGCGCCCACTCCGAAACAGCTGTATAGACCTTCGACCCGTTTTTTTTTCTCATCTTCCTCAGTGTCTCCCCCCTCCCCCCTCTCTCCCTCTCCTCTCTCATTCTCAAGCCCCTTCAAGACCTGTATCTAAGACCGTGGCCAGAACAGACCGAAACAAACATACCCACGACAGGGGACGAGCGACGAACGTATCCCATAACGTCGATAAAGCAGAAACCGCAGTCTTTCGTCATGACAGGTAAAAATTTACACGGGCGTTGAATTGTCAGTTTTCAACATGCAATGTTTCGAGAACTATTGCCATTGGCCACAAATCCATTTAGGCAGTAACTTATAGTATCAAAAGGAGATCTGTGAAAAATTTCAGCTGAATCGGTAGTACAGTCGAAATATATTTATATGAATTAATTTATACGTACGAATCGAACAATATCGTCCCTAAGTAGAGACATAGGCGCGTGCGCGCGCATGTGTGTGTGCGTATTTATATATTACAAAAAATAGCATACATGAGTGAATATCGTATACCGCGTGTCCCATTTTAATCTTACACGTGATTTATCTCGAAAACTACTGCTCTGACAAAGTATTGGGTATAATCAAACTTGTAGGGTTCAAAGGGGGACGTTAAAGAAAATATTTTTTGACCAAAAATTAAGATTTTGACGTTAAGATGGACGAAATGTTTTTTTAACGGGACTATACATTTTTTCACCAAAACATTTATCGAGTCAAAACTAACAACTTTTGTAGAAAAAGTTTTTAGCTAACCTTCATAATTTGTAGGTTAGAATGCCATTTTTTACTACTTCAGCGCTATCCAGAATGTACCACGAGGAGATGAAGTCGTCAATATCCCTGGTATGAGTGTGCGTGTGTGTGAAGGCGTAAGTTTGTTTGGGTTTCTTCGATAACCCAAATAAACTCAAACAAGTAATTTCCGTTATTCAACAAACCCAAGTATAAGTGTACGTGTGAGTTTGTTTAGGTTTGTTTGATAACGAAAATGATGAGCTGCAGAGACCTAATCCTTGTTTGAGTTTATTTGGGTTATGGAAGAAACCCAAAGAAACTCACACCCACACACACACATGCACACTTGTACCAGGAATGTTGAAGACTTTACCTCCCCGTGGTACATTCTGGATAACGCAAAAATAGTGAAAAAAAAATGGTATTCTAACCTAAAAATGATGAACGTTTTGGAAAAACTATCCCTACAAAAGGTGTTAGTTTGGGCCTGATGAATGTTTGGGTGGAAAAAAATGCATGACCCTATTTGAAAATAACACGTCGGCCATCTCAACGTCACTATTTTGATTTTTAGACCAATTTTTGTTTACCTCGCCCTTTGAACCCCAACAGTTTTATTATACTCAATACTTAATCGGAGTAGTATTTTTCGAGATAGATCAGGTGTAAGATTAAAATGGGGCACTCGGTATATTGATATAAAAAAAAATGTTCTCCATAAACGAACAACCGGCGAGAACCCAGCAAACGAGTGGGTTGAAAAAGGTCATTAAATTTTTCCGGGGAAAGAATGCATTTAAAAAGCCCCCATCACTCCCGACACACGGTAGGTGGTTGTGCTTCGCGAGCGGGCTTTATTCGGGGATGCCTGATGGTGCGTGCACCGCGACATATGCGTGGCCCGTCGTGCTCGATACAATTAGAACCGGAACAGTTGAGAATCCAGGTACACGCCCAACACGTCACTCCGTACTGCAGAAATTTTGTTGCTAATTATTATTTCGGGCAATTAGGTTAGTTGGACATGCATGGATGACCAGGTGAGAAACAGCGTTACGGTTGAGTTTGCCGGGTTCGCACCGGCTACTCCGATTTTTCATGTCTTCGATGATTAAGGGCGGGGTAAAGTATTAAAGTTTTTTTTATTTTTAAAATTTTTTTTTAATGAATGCATAATATATCAAGAATATTGTGTTAAAATTTCAAGTCGATCGGAGTAAAATTGACGAAGTTATGAGTATTTGAGCGTCTATTGCTCCATGCCGACCAAACTCTTCTGCGTTTTTCAAACCGTTTTTCTGAGAATTGTCATATTTGAAGTCCGTGTGCACGATAACTCAAAATCTACTGGACCAATCGCTTTGAAATTTTGCACAGTACTTCTTCACATAATTCACCAGGTATTGTCGAGAGCTTTTTTGTTTTTTTTTAATAATTACTAATTTTTCAACAACAAATTAGCCGATTTTTTTAGCGAAAATCGGGTTTTTGGCTCCCAAGTGCTACGAAAAATCGAAAAAAAAAATCCTCCCGTCATTACCTCGAGAAACATCTCCTTTAACAAATGCATTTTGATTTTTTTGTTTCAGATGATTCTGTTGCGAGTTATGGTGCACACCGCAAACCAACTTTTTTTCGAGGCGCCTCCGGGGTTTAATTTTCACTCGCTCAATTTTGAATATTTTGCAATGCAAATTTAGGAGAATGTTGTTCAAATGTTACTTTATTATATGTAAATTTTTCAATAAACGAACACTACTCGTTACGCCAAAAAAAATCTTAAAAACATGCCTTTTTTTCGCCGAATTAACTTTGCCCCGCCGTTAAGTATTTGCGAGTAACTTTACACCGGTCAACGTACTCAACAGTTGTGCTCCATTCCATACGACTTTTTTCCCCGGAAGTCGTAACTTCGTTCATATTTGAGTGACACCGGGACTCATTGAGAGTGTTTCTAGACGGATTGTTGTGAAAAAAATACTGTGCCTACACAACATTTTTCAGTGCAATCGATTGTGAAAAGAATAAGCCCCTAACGGAATTTCGAATCACAAGGAAAAATGGATAAAGGGCGATTTAATGGAAGCACCAGGTTTTCATCGGGCTCTAAAAAATACCATATACTATTTTTTTTTTGTGTCAATGAACTTTTTCTTTATTGCTTCTTCACGTAAGGAGCTGTCGGTAACAAAATAATATCTGTGCTCGAAGTCCCGTGTCATAAAAATCTGAAAAGTTGTAAATGTTAGAGGTGTTGTGACATCCTCGCGAATGTGCAGGGGGCGTCTTCTCTCGGTTATTCCCATTATCCTCATTTGCCGACACAAGTTATTATATGTATAAATCTAAGAATAAGACGCACAACTAAGCGCATATATCAGGGAAAGTCATCAGCAAAAATTTAAACAGTGCCTCGAGATACATCGAGGTTTACTTCCCTGGATTTCAACAAAAACATGATCTTAGGCGCATGTCACATCCGGAAGGGACGAGATCGTAAATTACGTTTCCCTCTTTGTTGCCTATGCCTAGCACAATAGCACGGGATGAGGGTAAAAATGGGTAGAAAGGGGCGTGTGAAGGAATATAATTAAGGAATTGACGCGATATTTCGGTACTGAGGAATAATTCGACAAGCTGATATAAATTTAACTGATGTTTCATTACAGATGGGTAGTCAGATTTGAATATGAATTGATAAAAACAGTAGAGTAAAGGGATAATACAGAAAAATAACAGAATTATGTGGTTCGCTTACATTTGTTGGTGTGCGCAGCTGTGTGTGTGTATTCGCTCGTTAAAATATCGGTAGACGCTTTTATGAAAATGGGTATTCGCTCGTGGCTAGATGCGCTCGCTGTACGTCGTTGACACGCGCACAAGATTTTCGGTCGGCGGATATACTCTCATCCTAAAAATTAAGGGAACAGTAGAATTTAAAAAAATTCATTGATTTTTCAATACCTGTAACTTCGTAGTAAAAATTTACGAATAAAAAAATCTAAAAAATAAATTTAAATACTTCGTAAAAAATGATCGTATCGTAAAAAGAAATGGGGATTTAAACCTTGAAATCTCTAGTTTAAGAATCTCACCGGTAAACATTTTTTTAAGCAACACGCTCGCTGTGAATCTAAGAAATAGCGCGAGGCGAACATTTTCGAATTTTTTTTTCAACATAATCCACGGGCTCAAAAAAAGTATTGAGCTTGATCAATACTGGGCTCATTTAGCCTGATTCTTCAGCTTCAAAGCGGTAGTTTTTAGACCTCTGTACGACGATTTGTCGTTGAGATATCGGCGTTTAAAGAAAAAAGGAGCTTTTTTCGTAGATCATCAATATCTCATGAACAATCGTATCGATCGTACAGCGAGCTAACTGGAATAAGTTCTCTGGAAGCGTAAACTGGAATAAGTTCTCTAAAAGCACCTTTTCGTACTTTAGAGATTTTTTTTAACCTTAATACTAATTTGAAAAAGTACGAAAAATGACTTTTTTCGGTTTTAGACAATCTACGTCAACGTTGCAAATAGTCCGAAAATTACTCATGTTACCAGGTTTTTTGGAGCTCAATCCATGCCCAAAGACCCCCCACGATAATTTAAAATTGTTCGGCTGAACCGTTATTCTTAAACCAAGCGTCAAAGTTTTATGAAAAATTAAAGGAATACTTTTATTGTTCCTTAAATGTCAATTAATGATGATTAAAATGAAAAAAAGTCCGTTATTTTTTCTCACAGATTCGCTTTTATTTTTTTCTTCAAAATTTTGAATTTTTTTCTTATCCAAGATTTAAAGAAAAGTTATTGCGAAACTGTAAGAAAAATAACCGATTTTTTTTCATTTAAATCATCAATAATTGACATTTAAGGAACAATAAATGTGCTTCTTTAATTTTTTAAAAAACTTTGACGCTTCGGTCAAAAATAACGGTTCAGCCGATCAATTTTCAATTGCGGGGGGTCTTTGGACATGTATTGAACTAAAAAAAAACCTAGAAACATGAGTAATTTTTGCAATATTTGCAATCTTGACGTGGATTTTCGAAAACGGGGAAAAAAGTCATTTTTTCGTACTTTTTCAAATCAATATTAAGGTTGAAAAAATCTCTAAAAGTACCAAAAGGTTCTTTTAGAGAATTTATTCCAGTTTACGAAATCACCTTTAGCTCGCTGTACGATCATTTGTTCATGAGATATTGATGATCTACGAAAAAAGCTTTTTTCTTTAAACTCCGATATTTCAACGACAAATAGTCGTACGTAGATCTAAAAACTACCATTTTGAAGCTAAACAATCAGGCTAAATGACCCCAGTATTGATTAAGCTGAAAATATTTTAGCCCGTGGACGATTACGAAAGAAAAAAAAATTGAAAATGTTTGCCTCGCGCTATTTCTTAGATTCACACCGGGCGTATTGGTTGAAGAAAATTTTACCGGTGAGATTCGTAAACTAGAGATTTCAATCTTTAAAATCCCATTTTCTTTGCGACACGACCATTTTTCACAAAGTTACAGCTGTGCAAAAATCAATTAAATTTTTTTGAAATTTCACTGTTCCCTTAATTTTAGGGTATAGAGTAGAGGAACGACAACTCGTTGCGAGACTGTGTACGCCATGGCCGATAACTCTGTTGCCATTTGATCCTCGTCTCGCTCCTCGATCCTGTCCTTGGTAACGATGAGAACGCGCCGTTCGCTCACGGAATACAACAAAAAAACAATAATAACGAACGGGTTAATAAAATGAATTACGCTAAGCTGGGCCCTGGGAAATCGCTTTAGGGGGTTCCTGGACGACGGGAGGCGCCCTTCCACGCGCCGAGCCTGAGCCACCTTTAATCTTTGGTGACGTGCGAAATTGCCACGTCACAATATATATATATATATATATATATATCAGGTTGATAAAAAAGTTTTGTCGCAAAAATGTTTAAAATGTCTTATTATACGTATTGACGCAATATGACATCAAGCTATGTCGAGAATATTCTAGAATGTTTTCTACCCTTCCGCGTGACAGGGTATAAAAGGGCGAGCGCCCGTTCTAGTGGACAGAAATGGCACCGATCTCGCAGGAGCAACTTCGAGCGATCATTTTTTACGAGTGGCGACGCGGCACGAACGCATGCACAACTGCTAAAAATATACAGGATGCATTCAGCGAGAACGTAGTTTCTCATCGAACAGTCCAGCGTTGGTTCAATCGTTTTAAATCTGGAGACACAAGCCTTGAAGATAAGGAACGTTCCGGACGACCGTCGACCATCGATGATGAAGCATTACTCCGCTGCATCAAAGAAAAACCGGAAGCAAGTACGCACGAGCTAGCAAGAGAACTTGGCTGCACCCAACCGTCAATAGTCAATCACTTACACAACTTGGGATACAGGAAGGTTCTAGCTCAATGGATACCACCACCGTCTCACCGACGACAATAAGAACTGTCGCGTGACCATCTGCCAGTCTCTCCTGCTTCGCCACCATCGCAAGGAGTTTTTAGAAGATCTTGTGACGGGAGATGAAAGCTGGGTCTTGTATGATAACAGAACGCGTTTAGCCTACTGGCTTCCAATCGGAGAAAAACCGCCACACCAACCGAAATCTGATCGTCGCTCACAAAAGGTTTCGTTGTGCTGTTTCTGGGACGCAAAGGGAATGCTGTTTCACAATTTTCTCCCTGTAGGTAAGACGATCTCCTCTACACGATACATCGAGAATCTCCAGGAATTGGCAAAAGCTATAAGAAAAAAACGGCCAAGACGCGCGACTGTGCACCTTCTCCACGACAACGCGAGATCCCATGTCGCAAAGGAAACCCACAAAACAATCACTGAGCTTCACTGGAGTACCGTTCCTCATCCACCATACTCTCTCGACATCGCGCCATCTGACTACCATTTGTTCAGACATTTGAAGGCATATTTGAGAAACAAAACATTCAAAAACGTCAACGATCTCAGAAGGGATATTTCAAATTTCTTTGAGTTCCAGCCGTCGCAGTTTTGGGCAAAGGGAACAAATGAGTTGCCAACTAGATGGTCGAGTGTCATAGAAACCGATGGCGAATATATTGTTGATTAGAAATGTTTTGTATAAGATATACAAATAAATAAATTATATTGAAATTATTGCGATAAAACGTTTTTATCAACCTGATATATATACGGCAAGAGCTACTTGAGGCTCGATACGATCTTAGGGCGCGAGAAACGGATTTGACTTTTCTACGCGAACTGTGGGACGGAGTTATACGTTAACGAATTCGAAAGAGACCTTGGAATAAGATTGCTCCTACGTAGATCGGAATTAAGACTCGATAAAAGAACTTGAATCGAAGTTGGTCGACGGAAGACTGAGCTCTGAATGCGATGGATGTTGTCGGAAGACTGACTTCAGGAAGGAATTCTTTATGATAGAAAATTAGGGAGGGGAGGCTCAATAGTGGGAGAGGGAACCTCAGGAAGAGTGCGGTTTTGATGATACAATTCTTTCGGTATTGGTCCATTGGTCCTGAAGATATCGGTTGATTAGCGTAATTAGTCGTGGTATGGTGTGCGAATAGTTTACAGATTCATTAATCACGTGCGTGGCCTTATTCCAGGGCATCGGTTCTCAATGTTATGCGTATGAAAAGAAGGAGAGATCACACTCGTTAGGATATGTGACACGCATTTCCCACCTAGAACTGGCGAACGAAAAATCCAACAGCGAACTCGATCAACAGACTCCAAAAACCTTACGCTGGCCCATCTGCATGAGGACAAAGAGAAGCATGCATGCTACCAGAGTCGATTCGGTTACCAGAGCGAAATATGATAAAAACCAGAAAACATCCGGGCTGTCCGAACGAAACGGTAGCCGCGCTATATCGCGAATGACTCAGCGGCGAAATGTGCTGCACACCTCATGCGCGAACGATTAACAAAGAGAATAAAGAGTCAAGCGGATGCGGATCAAGAAGGGCCAGTGCGCCGAAAGTCGAAACAGCCTCAATGCAGCAGCCTAACGAGTCTCTCCAATTAACTTCCATACGAATCGATCTTCTATTGATCTTCATACGAACAGTCTTCATTGTTCGGATCTCGAACGTTCTGCAATTTTACACTCGGTTAATTTATATCATCGATCCGTAAAAAACCGTCGAGGTTCATCGCTCTCGCGTCACGTTAATATTTTAACTCACGCCTAGTGCCTTTCGTAGTAAACTCATTAAGGGACAACACCACTGTGACGGCTTCAAAAAATCGATTTTTTGAAAACCATCTAGAAAAATCTAAAATACATTTAAGATTAAGATGCCGTTGGACCCAGGTCGAAAAAATAATTATTTTCGGAGATATTGAATATTTTGTGGAGCGGTGCAGCGCTCCGTGACGCTCGGGGTCCCGCGCAGCTGCGCGCCTCAGGGTCGGCAGGTATACCGGGCCTTTCCCAGGTCCTGCGGGTCTTTCCCAGGTATTCTTTTGTCTCCCTTCACAAAAACCGGCTATTGTTATAAATATAGTTTCGAAAAAAAGCCATAGGTGGCGATAATTGAAAAATTTTCAATTCGTCAATCGTCAATCGTCGATATTGCAGCTGATATCGCGGTATTATTATTCAATGATGGCCTGAGAAGCCTCATGAAAGTTTTGGAGACGTTGGGGATAACTATCGGCCCAAATTGTTTCAATTTTTGCGTTGAAACCGACGCAGCGCGGATCGAGCTGGCGGAGCGCTCGCTCACAGACGCTGCAAAAGAGGCAAGAAGAGCCTCTACAAGTTCGAGAAAAGATGCTAGGGTCAATGATTTGCTTCTTGAAGGCCAGCTATATGGTGCCGGCATCGCTGATTAAAGGTAAACAATTTTTTTTCCAATTTATCGCATAAATTAACAAACCTAAAACTTTGAACGCGTTTTTCTCAAAACCACTTTTTTGAGTGCGCCACGCAGCAGAACTCGAGCAATTTTTATCCAATCGACTTCAAATTTGGACTGCATCAATAAAACTAGATTATCTAAAGAAGTACATAGGATTTTTTCGATATCTCAATAATAAAAAAAAGTTATAGCCTATTTTCGACGAGAAATTTTGCTCGAAAATCGTCCTTTAATTTCAAAAGCGTGCCTATTTTTTAAAAATCAATATTTTTTCAGATCCCTATGTACTTCTCTTCAAAATATCATATTATTAACGAAAACACTCGGTATTTTTTTTCAGATCGACTTTGAAGAGAGTTCTGCTGCGTGCCGCGAACCACTGCAGAGGCAACAGTACCTGACGCGGGAGCTTCCCCAGCGTCACCATGGGGCGTGAAAAATTTGAAATTTTTTTTTATGTATCTTCAATAAACAACGTACAAAACAAAAAAAATTTTTTTTCGAATATCTCTTTTTTTCCCACAAAAAAAAATTCTTGAAAAATGGCAAAAAAAACAAGGGGTCACAGTGGTGTTGTCCATTAAGGGAGCTTTCCAGTGTGAAATTTTCAAAAAATCGATTTTTTTTTTTTTTTGCTTTATCGAATAGTATACACTCTTCCGAATATTCCGCTGGCATCGCTGATTGACCGTAAGTAAACGATTTACCTAAAATTTCCTCACTTGAAACTTTGAACGCGTTTTTCTCGAAACAGCATTTTTCAAAACGGTGTCCAACTTGGAGGGCAGAGTTTTAAAGCTATCGAGTTGAATTTTTTACACAATATTCTTAACGTCATTGTTTATCGTGCTATGGAAGCTTTTTTTTTTGACATCTTCCTATTTATTTGTAAAAAAAAACTGCCAAAAAAAATGCTAAAATCGATACTTTTTGTTCAAACCGGCGCCATTTTTGCAAAAAAAAAAAAAACCTCCATAGCACGAAAGCCAATTATATACCGGTCAATAATCTTTTTGTGTTTTTTGTTTCAGATCAAAATTGTGACCTCCAACGTGGACACCACATCCAAGTGCATTTTCTGCAACAATTGTTTCATCATTTTTATAGATATTAATTAATAAATAAATCGATCTTTAAAAAATTGTTTTGTATTCTTCAATACCCAATTAATATACAAAAAAAAACCAGACCGATTAGATTATTTTTTCTTTAAAAAAAAAATCGCGAAAAACAGCGATTTTTCGGGCTGTCACACTGGAAAGCTCCCTTAAGTAAACACACGCACCGGTGTAAAATCTTGCAAGCGTCTTACCAGCGATTGTACCAGCTTGTATTACGAGCGACAACAAACATTCACGCCACCTAGCGACCGAGCACCGAACACTGAACCAACGTGAGCTGACTATACAATTTTTCTTGTATCACTCATCGTAGCCCTAATGACTTTGACCCGCCTAACATCTTATAATAAATAACATCGTGTCAATCGTGCACAAGTCTGTCGAATTATTCCTAAAAACACCTACCCAAACGCGCAAAGTCCGTAACGCCACGTTACTCACAAACACGCCCTTTTTACCCTCATCGAAAGGAAACGAAATTTTATGCACTCATCCCTTCCGGATGTGACAGTAACTGTGGAAAGGAGACAAATAAATCATCACCGCATTCGAAATATAAGCGAAAGAGCTGCGGAGACGGAAATTTGTAGATCCGGGTCAAAGTAGTAACGGCAGCGAATGGTCAGGCAAGAGGAAATCTCGGAGTTGCGTTTGTTCCTCACAGGTCCGGAGAAGAATGGCTTATCGACGGTTACGAGATCGATGGAATTTCGTGTAATGAAGGCGAACGAGAGAGAGCAAGAGAGGGCCCTGTTCTTCATTATTACAGTCAAATAGACTGAGCCGTCCAAAAGTAACGTACACCCTCCTGCCCAATCTCGTTCTCTTTCCCACTCTGCTACTTCTACACCCCCCCCCCCCCCCTTCGAATTTTACAGTCCACAAGAACAGTCGCTACTTTCCAGCCGCGAAAGTATAACTATCGCTCATCGTGAACTCCTGTAGTGCTCTTGTTTTTCGATTTTCGACGTCGTGGAGACTCCTTTTTGAAGCACTTGGAAGTGTATTTGGTACAATGAGTCTCCGCCGGCCTTTTAATTGAGTTTTCGAATCAGGATCAATTGGGTATATGAACCGTATCCGACAGCAGTTCAGAGAAGAGAGAGAGAGAGAGAGAGAGAGAGAGAGTGAAGGGTGGGTTCTCGGAGAGGGAAGAGTGATACCGCGCGACAAGGACGGGATAGAGAGGGAGTGAGAAGGAAGGAGACCAACATTAAGGGAGAGTTTTCGAGAGTACTGTGAACTCCTGACGTCGAAACAAGAAACATCTAAAGTTCCGTTTCTCCTCTTTTTGTTATTTTTCTTTTTTGCTTCGTATTTGCTCTTCCCCTTGTAGGTAAGATATCGGAAAAAGGATGCAACGAAACTTGCACGTAAACACCTTCGTAATTTTTGTTAAGCTCCACCAACCTCATTCTCTTCGAAAGATTGTTTTCTCTCCTTTGACTTGTCTCAAAGACTAAGCTCTTCAAAAGATCTTCAAGCTCCGCTAAGGGCCTCCCTCCCCGAAAGCATAATTTAACGAGAAGCAACGCTCAGCTTACCGACGAAGGATTAGTACGAGACCGATGAATTCATTTTTTCTTTGTATTGTCGTATGATTTCCTGGTTCAATCTCCAAGCGGAAAGCCCCTTTTTGGAGCGTTTCTCACGTTGGATCCAGGCTGAACGGATTCCCCAACCTTATCGCGACATCCATATTTTCTTACTTTTTCAATGTTCCAATTTTTTGTCTCCGTCACCATCGAGTAGAGTTGACGAAAAAATGTGAAAAGATGAGACGCGCCGAGGAACGAGAGCGAAAAAACTTTCATTCATCTCTTAGCTCTCGTATCCGTTGGCAAATATTTAATTTAACTTCGAAATAGCATTCATTGTGCGGAAAAGAAGGAGCTCTCGAGGAGTCGCGACGAGGACTCGATCACGCTTCGGACTACTAAGTAATTTAAGCAAGTAACTTCTCCGAGCCTTCTCTTGCCCCGTCTGCCACGCTTGTCCTCGAAAACGCCCTCCTCAGCATATAACATCCTTTCGCGAATTTATTTCATAAATATTCCGCGAACAAGGGACACGGCGATCAAAAGGCGAACAATACCGTGAATGCGAAACTATTTGAGCCATCAAGTTGAGTTCAAGTACGTATCTCCGCATATGCAAACACACGTTTAATGCATATTGATATTTTTTTTGCATATCGTTAATATTGATGATATATATATATATATATATATATATATATATATATATATATATATATATATATATATATATATATATATTAGACTGATTCAAAAAAAAAAAATATTTTTTTTTCCTTCTGGATTCTCGTGCTATTGTTGATCACTAATAAAAAAATATTTCTCTAAAAAAATGGGCGCGGTCACTCAATTTTTAGAGGTGGCTATCTCGACTTTTTTGTATTTGAATTTTTTTTAACGAACGTATTGCATTCAAGCATAGTCATGGCTTCGGATTACGGATAAAAATCACATCCAGCAGCTATTTCCTAATAAAAATAAACTCTAACAACTTGAAAAGATTGCAATATTCACAATTCAAATCCAGGTAGATCAATAATGGCGTCTATACTACTCTCGTTATTCATGTAGATTTATTTATACGCATTAACATTTCGCACTTTTTACGAAAAATTAAATTATAAGCTTTTATTCATAAATCATGTATTTACATTTTCAAAATGCTACACTTATATTATCTTCAAACTCATTTATATTTCTTCCCAACCACTGTGCATAACATCGCGCATGCCACTGCGCATACCACTGCGCGTGTCACTGCGCATCCGTGGCGCCATTTTGTATTAGCGCAGCGCATTTGTAAGTGGTGTTGTTTTTTTTCAATGTGACTCAATTAAAGACAATTTTAAACAATGGCTCGGAAACACGAAGACAACACAATTTGGCTAATCGGCAAAGAAATTCCGAAAATAAGTACCCGTCATTTACCGTGAAATCGGAAAGTTTTAAGTTTGTTCTTTTACAAACATAACAGAGAAAAACTGACCATACTTCGAAGTGCACACGAAATGATGAAAGAAGTTTTCGAACAATGGAACGTGAAATCGGAAAGTTTTGAGTTTGTTCTTTTACAAACATAACAGAGAAAAACTGACCATACGTCGAAGTGCACACGAAATGATGAAAGAAGTTTTCGAACAATGGAAATGTGCTGAAATTCCAACGCGTCGATTGAATAACGCAATCTTGAAATTAATAAAACTCCATCTAGTCTGGAAAAAACTTTTTAAAAATCGGGTTAAAAAGACGGGTACTTATTTTCGGAATTTTCTTGCCGATTAGCCAACTTGTGTTGTCTTCGTTTTTCCGAGTCATTGTTTAAAATTGTCTTTACTTGAGTCACATTGAAAAAAAACAACACCACTTACAAATGCGCTGCGCCAATACAAAATGGCGCCACGGATGCGCAGTGACTTGCGCAGTGGTATGAGCAGTGGCATGCGCGATGTTATGCACAGTGGCTGGGAAGAAATATAAATGAGTTTGAAGATAATATAAGTGTAGCATTTTGAAAATGTAAATATACGATTTATGAATAAAAGCTTATAATTTAATTTTTCGTAAAAAGTGCGAAATGTTAATGCGTATAAATAAATCTACATGAATAACGAAAATAGTATAGACGCCATTATTGATCTACCTGGATTTGAATTGTGAATATTGCAATCGTTTCAAATTGTTAGAGTTTATTTTTGTTACGAAATAGCTGCTGGATGTGATTTTTATCCGTAATCCGAAGCCATGACTATGCTTAAATGCAATACGTTCGTTAAAAAAAATTCAAGTACAAAAAAGTCGAGATAGCCACCTCTAAAAATTAAGTGACCGCGCCCATCTTTTTAGAGAAATTTTCTTTTATTAGTGCCCAACAATAGCACGAGAATCCTGAAGGAAAAAAAAATAATTTTTTTTTTGAATCAGTCTAATATATGTATATATATATATATATATATATATATATATATATATATATATATATATATTAGGGTGGCCCTTGATATGGGTAAAAAAAATTGATCGCGCCGCCCTCCAAAACGGTTCCAAATAATAAAAAAAAATCTACGCGAAGCCCCAGCTATGTCCGTTAAGAGGAAGGCGTGCCTGTAAGCATGAACTTAAATTTAAATATCAATTTTTCTTCATGATTGGAGAAATTTCGATTTTTTAAATCTAATATATTTGTCAATTTTTCAACACGATATTTCTGTGCTTTATATAAATAAATTCGTACTGAACGAACTAGTATCGATATCTTATGTGTACATTTTTTAAATATTACGTTTTTTCCGACCAATTGGATGACTTGTGCGAATAAATAATTTCTTTGTTTTCAATAAAACGAACAAGCTCGCCAAATTTAAAATCCTGCCAAGTTTAAAATGTCCCGTTGCATTTTTGCGAAAGTAATTTTCAAATACATGTTTTATCCACAGCACTGGAAGTCTGACCTTAGTGAAATATTAATATGTTTGTATCTCAGCACGCAAGGAATATTTCTAACAAAATTTAAAAAAAACACTTCTGGCCAATCCGGAAGATCGATGTGAATGGTTTACCGTGAATTTATATCATTCGTACTTAATCGATTTTTCTGACAAGATGCAAATTTAAAGTTTGATTTTGATGTGATTAAAAGCGTTCGACAGCAGCTAAATCGAACTATTGTTCCAAAATAATAGGATGGTAAAACTGAACGCTCATCAAATCTAGTATGGAGGACCTTATTGTTTGGTCTGTATATTGAATACCAATATACAATAGCTTCGGAAAGTAAAAAAAAATTGACAAATAAACTAGATTTAAAAAATCGAAATTTCTCCAATCATGAAGAAAAATTTATATTTAAATTTAAGTTCATGCTTACAGACACGCCTTCCTCTTTACGGACATAGCTGGGGCTTCGCGGAGATTTTTTTTTATTATTTGGAACCATTTTGTAGGGAGATCAATTTTTTTTTGGCCCATATCAAAGACCATCCTAATATATATATATATATATATATATATATATATATATATAAAATAGTGTGTTTGTGTGTGTCATGGTATGTGCATCACTAGCTGTTGTGCAATATCATTAAATTCCTACATAGTATTCCTATATAATCACTGTATACTTGGTAACTAAACTCGCGAAAAGATATCTCTCGTTAAATGCCGAATAGAGAATACCAATGCTAATTCCCGAAAATATTTAAAGGACACGGTTGAACGCCGCAAAATCCGATAATCCGAATTGGACCGGAATCACTCATTCGATGGAGTATAATGAAGGAGGCAGGGTAAAAGGTATCGCGGAATCATTCATACACGTTTGCCCCATGATACACAACAGCGAACCATAAAACGCGATAACGCCTGAAAAACAGCGGCATTCCCACGCTAATCTTGGATGCTCCCTTTCGGCTATATGTACGGTCAAAAGTCCAAAACGGTATGCTCCTTCAGCCGGTTGTTTTGTCGGTATTTTTCAAATTCCTTCTAGAAGTATATTTCGATCGATACTTCAAGTCTCACCTTAAAGCAATATCGCGGCGTACATTTAAAAAAAATATCTATAGTAATTTTCGTATTTGACTAGAAGATCCAAACCAGAGTCGGATGGCTTAGCGGATAAGGGCTCGTCCCTCGACCTCATTTAAGGAGGTTGGAGCGTTAGCCACAATCCAAGGTTAAATTAAATAAAAAATACACTTTATTGTTTAGACTATACTGAGTCTTTACGGATTTTTTGAACTTTTTTCACCACCAAACACCAGAGATAAAAAATAGTTTAATGTATGTAATTTAACGTGCGGTTAGATGGGCAAGACTTTCACACTAAAGGTTATGTCATTTTTTTTGTTATTCAGCACCAAGATAAACCATTTCTAACAACGGATTAACGCAAACTGAACCTATGTGAACGTTTAGAAAAAAAAATCCTCATCTTGCCCATCGTAAACCATGGGCCAATAATCTCGTGACGTAAATATGAATAGGCATAACGATGAATTACTCAAAATTTCATTGTGAATTGTATAAAACATTCGTTGTCTTAGTTTTTTCATAATAATCATCGATAATGTTATGCTTCTTCAAGTTGGTAGTAACACAAAAGTTTTTCTACTTTACGTAATCAAACATGTTAAAATGCATAATTTTGCCCTTTAATTATATATTTAAAAAAATTAGCATATATAGAATAAATCTGTACCTCGTATGCATTTTTTTGAGGTTCACTGAAAAAAAAATGAACAAACCGTCATTTGACTCGACTGCATCGCTCCAAGCTCCTTAAGGGGTAAGGCCACTGTAAATTTTTTGAAAAATCGATTTTTTTTTATTGGCTTAAAAAATAGTTTAAACCCTCTAGTTTAAAAATAGTTTAAATCCTTTTAACTTCTTTTTTTTAATTTTTTCCAATAAAAAACTATTCGCAAAACTTTAAACGCGTTTTTCTCGAAACATGGTTTTTCAAAATGGCACGCAGCATAACTCGAACAATTTTCATTTTTTTTACTTGAAATTTTAACCAGATGTGAACATTTACGTTATCTTGAGAATGTCGATCGGAATTTTCAAGAACTTTATTTATTGATTTTTTATTAACAAAAAACTTGCCGTTTTTTTCGTCAAAAATCAATTTTTTTTTTCAAACGCACGCCAAATCCACAAAAATTGATACTTTTTAAAATCCGATCGACATTCTCTAGCTATAGCCCTCTAGATTAATGGTTTTTTTTTTGTTTGTTCTAGATTCAAAAGTGCACCAGTGGTGCTGCGTGCCGCGGAGCCCTGGAAGCAAAACATGTCCCGGGAAGATAGCTGTGGAACCGCCATTTTGTTTTTTTTACTGTAAAAAAATTTTATAATAAAGTTTAATGTATGCCCGATAACACCATTAAAAGTTTTTTTTCAAATACCTTCAATTTCGGGAGCAAAAAATTAGTGAAAAAACCTTTTTTTTTGGGCCGTTACAGTGGCCTTACCCCTTAACAAGCCAAACCGAGTAGGATCATTTTTCATCATATTCTTGGTTTGTTTTTTTGTTTGTTTTAAATGATCATTCACGGATAAATTGCGACGATCCGTGAAGAGTTTCAACTGTTTCACCGGAGGTAGCGGCACACAAAGCGGAATCGTAATGCAGGCCTCGAGCAAAGGGTTGAGCGATACCTGTTGCAAATTTGGGACCGCGGAGTGCGAAAGAGGGACGAGCTTGAATGGCAACGACAAGCGAATGCAGGATCGCTCGCCTGCTTAATGGACTTTCCACGTCGGACCCGCCTCCACTTGTCGTACACGCGCAATACAAATGCGATTTTATTCGAGGCCTTTGGTCTCTACGAAGCCCCCGCGAGGATCGTTCACCCCGCGTCCGCGGCAAATACACACTCCATTTGCGGCGCTAACGTATGTACTCGAGAGAGGGTAGAGCGAGAACCCCCTTACCCGCGCTTCCTAGCTCCAACGCGGGAAACTGGGAAAACGATTGACAGGATCGACAGCACCTCTCCCTGGAAATTGGTAAATGCCAAATCGCGTACTCGATTCATCATCGGTTAATCGCCTCGCAAGATTATCCAATGTCCCGTAACACACGCGTGTATTTCGCCAAAACACGACGCTCCTACTATCGCGGTTCTGTCAATCGTGTTACTCGGGCAGGCTTAACGCGACTCGCCAGACGAATTTTTCATCTATTTTCTTCGAACTACCCCGTCACCCGCGACTGTCAACCTGCTGATCCTTTTATCAAGCGCAACAACGACTTAGTACAGTCGTGCTGTACTAAGTTTTTTGACAGGTGATTTTGTAGGTGCCGCGGGTGCTAAATTCAAGTTTGCCTAACAATCGGGGTGTAGGGTTCTTTATTAGGGGATGAAAGGAGATGGGGGTGGATCAATGACAAACTACAACCCCTACGAGGTCGGCGCCGTGAGACAAAATGTTCAGAAAAATCCGGGCTTTAGTTTTGTCCACAGCGCCGAAGTCGTGGAAGTTCATTTTGAGGGTGAAAAAGTGGGGTGAAATTTTGAAAAATCGGTTTTAATTCAATAACTCTTTAGAAAAAAATCGTACGTTTTTTGTTCAATTGGGAACGTTGTAGGCCTTGAAAAGACACGTCGATCGAGTAT
The DNA here is from genome assembly GCA_964007375.1 of Ophion obscuratus. Classification (NCBI taxonomy): domain Eukaryota; kingdom Metazoa; phylum Arthropoda; class Insecta; order Hymenoptera; family Ichneumonidae; genus Ophion; species Ophion obscuratus. Next base: position 2,709,954 of record OZ023317.1, on the reverse strand, counting down.
TCGATCATCACTCTCCGATAATATGTTCACCCCGAAAAATGGTTAAAAAACCAAAGAAAAAAATAGTTTATTGAATAACTCAAAAACAATCGGTTTTTCGAGTATGGTTCAAATGTACGAAATGTAGAGAATAATTTTCTCCATATTTTCGTTGCTATGGACCACCCTTGAATTTTGATTTTCCAACCCCTCTCGGGAGTTGAAAATTCAAAATGAAATTCTGGGAAAACTATTGACGGCGCGAATTCGCCGCCGTGAAAGAATTTGTAGCTTGAACCCTCAGCTACATTTTTGTCCACAGCGCCAAACTCGTATCTCTTTACTTTCGGTCAATAGCTTTCCCAGAATTTCACTTTGAATTTTCAACCCCTGAGAGGGGTTCGAAAAAGCAAAATTCAAAAGTCGTGCATAGGAACGAAAATATAGAGAAAATTATTCTCTATATTTCGTACATTTGAACCATCCCCGAAAAATCGATTGTTTTTGAGTTATTCGATAAACAATTTTTTTGTTAATTCTTCAGCAATTTTTTTGGGGGTGAAGATATTATTGGAGAGGATTGATCGAATACTCGAACGACGCGTCTTTCCAAGTGCTACAACGTTTCCGTTTGAACAAAAATTGTATGAATTTGTCCTAAAGAGTTATCGAATGAAAACTGTTTTTTCAAAATTCCACCCCACTTTTTCACCCCCAAAATGAACTTCCACGACTTCGGCGCTATGGACAAAAATAAAACCCGGATTTTTCTCAACATTTTGTCTCCCGACGCCGACCTCGTGGGGGTTGTCGTTTGGCATTAATCCACCCCCATCCCCTAAAAAAAGCCCTACCCCCTGATTTTTAGGCAAACTTGGTTTTAGCACCCGTGGCACCTACAAAATCACCCGTCAAAAAACTAGCCTTCTTTTAATTTTTTCCGATTCCAATATACAGCACGACTGTACTAACTGACGAAGACTCACATTTTTTCTCAAAGGCTTTCGTAGCCTGCCGCATAAGTAGTCCTGTGATCCCTCTTGAACGTGCAAAACTTGGCCAGATATTTTCCGTTCTTGCCCGGCGTCAAAACTGAATTATAAAAGAATTTGTCGCGGTCTCCGAAGCTGCCTGGGATCCGCAATTAACGTTATCAACTCGCGCTGTCATCCGGCGTTTCCATCGTCTTTTTCATCCCCTGTCGCGCGCGCGTGTGTGTGTGTATGTTGGGCCCTTCGCAACTACAAACGCTCATCGTCCAAGGAGCCAGGCCAGCGGTGTATCAAACAATATTTTTTTATAAATAATTATATTAATAATTGTTATGAAAAATAGATTTGGGTAATATGTGGAACTTGAACGTAAAGTTGTATCCTCGAATAACGTCGATGACGCGACGACGAGACAACGAAAATCGTCATAAAAGAAAGCAGAAATAACACGAGCAAAAGACGACACTACGGCGGGGGTAAGACAAAGTCAGGTATACGATATACTTGGATCACATACGGTGAGCCTTTTCCGTCTACAGACCCGCCTAGAAATTCGAGGGCACGAAACTATATAAATTTTACGAGATATAACATTATATCCATTTTAGCGTCTTCTCAAACGACTCGTCCGACTGTAGTAGAAACAAGGCCCTCTTTTACCCGACCCCGAACTATATTTCACCCAAGTCTCGTATTTTTTTTTTTTTTGCTCATCATAACCCGCATATGGATTATGGCAACTCGAAATGATAGCAGTGGGGATAAATTGAGTCAATGCGGATACAATACCGCCATTCAGTAAAATCCAAGTTCCACCCTATTGGGGCCACGTTAATTGACCTTCAGTTATTGGGACGAAACGAAGAGCACCAAAATTTTTTTGGCCCAAGGGCTAGTATCCCTTAAGATTTACAAAGTTTGATAAAATTTGAGATCCTCATTAACGATGCTGTCGGTGAGAATAACTTTACGTGACTAAATTCATAAACGATAATGTTGCTTTGGAAAAAAAATCGTCGCCACATTTTTCGAGGCAATTTTCGGATACGAATATTGTATAGAAAAAAAAACAATCCGCTTCAGAGCTTTCCGAAAAACATCGAGGGTATTTTGAATTTGTTGTAAAAATTAATCGATTCAAGACGGAGATAACGGGATTGTACGTTGCTACTTGTTCATTTCACTCCGATCGAAATTACAAGCTGTAATTTATCTTGTATCGCAACGAATACACAGCCACGAATCCCCTCGTTCAAGCAAGCTCGATCCTTCTTCCGGGAAGAAAAATGTCTTATTCCAGCCCTTGCAACACACTTGTGGGAAGTACCGTTGCCCCGACTATCTTCGCAGTGCGCTGTGCGGAACAATTGGCACGTGAAATTCTAAGCTCTCGATCGAAAAAAAAAAACGTTCTTCGACGGGCACGGGGATGTATGAGAAGAAAATGCTGGTTCGTCGAAAGTGTGCCGATCCATTGGAGGATAATTGAATTGTACGTACAACGGCGAACCACGTGTACGTTATTTCATTCTTTGGAATGGAAAATTCTTCAAGTATACGATGATACGAGAAAATGAATATTGAATGACGAATGAAAGAAAATATTTTGCATTATATTATATTTTTTGTCATGGATATTATTTACATTCATTTATATGGAAAACAAAAGAAGAGAAAAAAAAGCATTTGTAGAAAATGAGAACAGCCTCAACGTCGAGGGATATTATTGTCGTTCGTACTCTATGAATAAAAATAAAATTGAACGATAAGCAACCCGATGAATTTCACTTGTCCTCGATTCCATTTTTTTCGTTACAGTACGAATTCATTTTTTAAAAAATGTTGTCTAGGTATCGTAAATAATAGTTGACCACCCCCCCCCCCCCATATTCTATAATTGAAAACAATGCAAAGAAAAGCTGTAAAAGATTTGAAGCATCGATAGCAACGAATTTGGTCAAGCAATCTGAGAACGAACAAAGAATAGACAATTTGGTGCGGTACGATCTCGAAATAAAGCGAGGTGTCCACGTTCAGTTATTTTGCAACGAGTTGACGAAGAAAACGAGAGTAAAATAGACGCACGTGCATCTCGGGAGTCGGAGATTTATTTACACCGAGAGAGACGGGAATGTTTTCAATCTCCGAGTGAATGTTTCGACGGTAAATCAGTGCCGGTTACCATATACGCACCTTTATACGCAAACCCATACACATGCGGGCATACACGTGCTTGTGAACACGCATAGGTATAAAGTACTTTGGCTAGAATGCAAAGGGGTTTTTTTTTCCTGGTTAGCCGAGTGGAAGTTTCGCATGTTAAATCTCACATCGGTCGGACGTGTCGAGGGGATGGAAAAAAACCGAGCGACTATTGCAGCAACCCTTTGTCATACCTCGGACGAGAGAGTTGGTACAATCGAAATTCGCAAAATATTTCATTTTTCTCATCGTTGCGTCTTACCGGGAAACGCAGTCAAGATTTTTCCACTGATAACGGGACAAAGGAAATAGAGAAAGAGCCGGATGATTGGTTGGGGCTCAACATATCCATTGGCATGTATTCAAGAATATTTCACTTGGCAGAATCTCCCGCCTTATCTTTTTTCAACAAGTTTTGCAAAGTTAAATCCTCCAATTGCACTCCCGTCAGTTCGCGAGGAGTGCTCGAGTAATACAACGAAACTTCAGTTTGCAGTCTCATAATTACAAGCCTCGAGTACCAACCATCTTAAGTTATAATATGTTCCAGTGTAAACGGAAGAGATAGACACAAGGCGAATGACCTCGGAATCCCATCGTAGATGAAAAATCTTTGTAAAGAGATTTCGTGTACTTTAATAGAGGCTGAGCCAGCCTCGACGTTTCCATATGTTTATACATATCTGGATATAAACCCGTACCTGCAACCGAAATTGCCAATTTACGTCAGCGCCGTACGCCAAAAAAATGCTTATTCGTTTTTTATTCTACAGCAGCTAGGCAGAATTACCGCCGATCGCATTCAATAGCTTCGAAATTTCGTCCACCGCATATAAATATTCAACACTTAACAATTATTACTACGAAAGAAAGTAACTGACGAACGAATTTGAAAAATTGCCATATTTTTTATTTAACAGTCAGCACACGTATTCATTTATTCAGCAGTCCTAGAATTTTTCCTATAATTTATCTGAAAAAAATTCAATTGCTGCGAGTCGTTTGAGAGTTGTTGTAGGTTATGTGCAACCTCGACGATTATCGAACGGGTGAAATAATGTAGAGAAGTTTCGAAAAAATGAAGGCGCGAAAAATCGTTTCAGGAATGGAGGGCAACTGCGGTATCTCTTGGCGCGAACTTTCGTACGAAAAAGCTTTTCGCT
>OZ023317.1:2678946-2705418 GCA_964007375.1 Ophion obscuratus | reverse complement strand
TGGAAACACCCCCCGAACCCTATGTGCATTCAAGTACCGTATATATGTGTGTGCTCCGTAGATCGCACGACTAGTGGCGTGAATTACTATTGCATTGGTGAAGTCGCTGAGCATATGGAAAGAAGGGTGCCATGCACACACACACACACACACACACACGCGCACAAATATGTGTGTGGTGTGTGTAGGGTATTCTCGCTCTTTTCCCGTTTCCCGTTCTCTCCCTCTGACCGTATCTCTTTTTCTCCATCGTTGCAAGAGGCGCAACAACAAGCTCAAGAGGTTGGAGGCCAGGATAGGTTCGCGGTGGTCTTGGGGTGAAGGCGTTCCCGAGACTCGGCGGCGCCGCAAGACGCACTGCCGAGCGAGCACTACGAGCTTGTAGCTCGCGTGCAGATGTATCTGTACTGCGCAAAGTCTATGTATAGCCGGTAACGTGTACGGGGTGCCCAAAGGACGGTCAGAGTTCCTGCGGGAAAGGAAAAAAGAGCGCATCGCCGGTGAGGTCACCCTGTACGAGACAGGTACGGTCGGCCGCTGCACGGAGGATCTCGGCTCGAGCCTCATGCCGATCCGCATCCCGCACTTCCTGTATGCCGTAATATTACCCTTAGCCTACCGCTACGATCCCACTCGTTTTGCGGGCTGATCTTTCAAGCCCGCCAACCTCATCCTCCCCCTCCGAGACGTCTGCTTCGTTCACTAGGTCGCCGTACTTGACCGATCTACCCAAACCTCCGGGCTACTCTCCGCAATGAAGGATGCAGGGATAACTGGAAACAAGCACCAAGCAGCAAAGGGCCGCGGTGTTTCTTCAGATTCTCGGATCGCTCATTTTCCTTGGACCCGAACAAATCACTTGTTTCGTCCGGATTCAAAAATTCAGTAGTAATTTTTTAATCGAAACTAAGCCAACACGAGCCTGGTCAATCAATTGTCCGTACCTCTTCCGTCGACTTGGCCAATTTTTAACGCGCATATACAAGCTCTGCTCTCTCTCTGTCTCACTCTCTCTTTCTCGCTCTCCAATCGATACGCCAATAACCATCAGGCGGGTTGTTGCTCCGATCTGTGGGTCGCATCCAATAGTCTCTGGGCATCCGGGACACTCGTGTCGCACCAACCCACGGAACACTGGCTTTTCCGAAAGCGTTTTTCCGTTTCTCAGTCGATTATTGTCGAGGAAAATAACTCAGTGCTCGCCTCTATAGCGTTTCTCACGCGAGACGGAATGGAAGGACGAAAGAAAGAAAAAAATGGACCGCAATACCACCGCAGGGTAAAATGCCGCAGTCAGCTAAGCCCGGTCTACTGTTTGGTCTCGGTTAACGCTCGAAGGCTCTGTATACTTTCAATGAAACGGACACGATCGTCCGGATAAAAGAGCTCCGAAGCGGCCGCCCGCCATCCGGGAGCAGCACATTACCGTCACTGCGAATCCCGGTCTATGAGAAAAGCTGTCTCCGGCTATCGCTGCGGCTGCAAACGTCAAGGATTCATCGGAAGAGCACGGTGTATACACCGGCTGTCTCAACTCAGGCAACAGTTAATTCCGCAATGCCCGCTCCGTTGAAAATACCATCCCGTCACTGTACGTTCCTCTACTCGGATTATTCTCTCTCTCTCTCTCTCTCTCTCTCTCTCTCTCTCTCTCTCTCTCTCTCTCGCTCTCTCTCTCTCTCCCCTTCGCTTTGATTGTCGACGAAAAGACCCGACCTATTGACACCCGATTATTTCGTCAATAAACGGAAACACCGCGAGCCTCACTGCTTCGCATTGTACCCGTCTTTTCGCTGCATCATCCAAGCGGCAGCTACGAGATGCCGTGAATAAATTCGTTCGGGTCAACAGTGACAGCTCGTTAGATTTGCCTCGTGAAATGAAACAAGGCGACAGTTATCCACAAATACCAGACTCGAGAAGCTTCTCGCATTAGCTATTGACGTATTTACATATTTCTAACAATTATTATTTCATATTATTATCATAATTAGCATTTCGTCTCCGCGATAATGTACAAATGGTTGTATTTATTACAATTAGCCGTCCACCTATAATTTATATATTTTAAAAAGTTACGACCAATGTCAACAATAGTCTCCACTTTTTTTTATAAATGTCCTGAGCGCGAAATGCGAGACGAAAAAAATGTTTTTACTTTAAAATGTCATAATCTTTTTTTGCGAAACTTCTAACGCGCATTTCAAAATTTCAATTCGATGCAACTATTACCTATAACTCGAATAGAAATCAACTTTCAATTACGATTTTTCGTTGTTCCCAAACAACGAGGAATATCGCAGCAGTTCTCCAAAAGTAATCTCAAAGTTAATACACCAATTCCGTCATCAACAATGAGCATTACCTCTCCAAAATCTTGTTACAGTCTGTTTCGAACCAATTCCAAGTTTAACGCAGCCAACGCGATCTTCGGGATATTATTAATTTCAGCTACACAAGAAGAGACGACAAAATAATGATTCGTGCTCACTGTTGAATTCAAGATTCCATACACTGTGTTAATCCAACGACTTTCGGTCCAACCGAATTCATCGTATTCTTGATAAAGTAGGAAGAAGAAGAAGAAGAAGAAACGGGGCTGACGGGGATAGAAGAGGGGTGGGGACTATACGGCACACCGGAACCGACCAAACTTTGTATCAAATTATACCGATGAAACTTTGGTGTTGGGGCGGTCGAAGAAACAGTACGCCCAGGATTGTTTCAATTTCGGTCTAACTCCGAGAGTTACTCTGGGGCGTTTTGCAACGGTGGGTGATGTCTCGACATTCATGATCCGTTTACAAACGTATTTACGAGCACCAATTCTTCAAAACGTGCCGTTCATCGCTCTTAATGAATATAAACGTTTTTCGCCGTTAAAAAAATTTTAATCACGCTCAATCGTCTGGTTTTTTTGCATCAGAGAACTCTATAATATTGGTTAAAAAAAAACAAAAACTCCTACCAGTACCCGAAAAAAAAACTATTTTAAACTTCATTTGGAAAATAATTGATGTCGACAAACAAAGTATTAATATTTATGTTAATTTTTAAATAAAAATGTGACTGTTTATACTCAAAGATGATATTGTCACTAAATAAAGAATATTTCGATGAAAGGTTTAATATCTAATAAGCTGTGACGAAGAATTATTTGAAGAAAAAAAATACAATTACCCTAGTGGAAAACGTAATTCATCATCGGCTAGCCACAAGCTAGTAAAGTTATGTTTCGAATCGCCTCTAGCTAGCCGTTTTAGCTATTGACTACCCAGCCTTGTAACGCTTCGGTCGTCTAGTGACTGAAATCCGAAAAATAGATAGTGACTAGATAGAAAGAAAAATCTCACAGCTGTGTAATATTTATGACCTAGCCATGACTTTGTTTTTCCGATGGTAACTGGGAACAAAAAATTAGGTAGCGACTGTATAAAAAAAATCTGCGGTTATACATACATTTTTCGCAATTTTTTTTGCACATTATTTACATCATTGAACCCTTTTGCGATATTCTCGGCTGTTCATTAATTACGGTTATGATATTTGCGCTGTAAATATATTACTGATTCAATTCTAAATTAAATCGGACAAACGCTTACGCGCAACATGGTTTCGATCCCAGGACCTCTGGGGGATGAGTTGTGACGTTGTCCACTGAACGTTGCGAGGTCGATGTCTCCGATTTCGATGAAATTTGGCATGCTCCGAACATTTGCCCGAGATCTCCGGTAATCTACAGCTCTTGTCTTGTATTCGTAACTCAATTCTTCTATATTTTGGGTACATACATTTTCATCAATTTTTGGATCTAGGTATCGTTGTCCGTGCCAATCTCCTTCACTGTCATCTTCTATTGCGGCTGCTTCATGAATTTCATTTGGTGTCAGAAAATCCAAACCAGTTTCGACTTCCATTTTCATAGGTTGATCCATCGCTTCAATGATTATGTTTTCTAGATCCTTACTGAACTGTTTTTCCTGTTTGGTGATTGGAGTGCGAGGCAAATTCATATCACTTATCGCTATGGATAGACGTTGAAACAGATTCACCGGATTAACTTACATTTTTATTTGTATTTCGAACTCACAATGTATGGCTGGCTTCTCCGTCGTAACTGCAGCAATAATAATCGTTGGTGAATTTATATGACTTGAAACCCAATTGATAAATACACACGAAAAAAACAACGACGACAAACGCTATTACCAGAACTGCTATTAATCTTTAATAAGGCGATTTCAAGGTTATCACGAGAGCCGCTCTTCGCACCGTAGTCGCTCTTTGCGAAGATTTATTTCTTTCGTTCATTGGTTCCGCTGTTTGTGAAATTAAAGTTAAAGATAAAAATTAAATTATACTGCGTTATAAGCTGATAAAAATGTTTGCATCATTCTGTTCATGAGTTGCAGCGGCAAACCAAAAACGTTGTAACCTGCGCAGATAATGCCTTTGATACGGTGAGCGGAGTGGAATTTCTTCGTAAATATACAATTGTAATCCAGTTGCTTTCCGAAGCACGAAGTCAGTCCGTGATTGCGAGCCTTGCTTCTGCCCGTATAAGTGGGAAACTAAAGAGTGATTTTTCACAAGTAATTCACGAATTATTGCAATAAACAACACGCCATTTGTGTTACTTGAAAATGTGTATCGAATATTTTGACTTATTCTACTTTCTTTGTAACCCATTTTTATTTCTAGAAATGTTCGTCCATGCCGCACGGTAAGAACTTTGAAGGTTTGCCTTTCGAGAGAGGGACCGTTGGGGGGGGCTGGAATGTTACAAATATGCAATTGCGTCATAACACGAACATATATTGACGTGAATTTAGACCAAAATGCCAAAAGACTAGCTGATTATACGATGCTCTCGGCAAAAAAATTGACGGGCAGTTTCAACCCCTTAATTGTGAGATATCGGAAAAAGAAAAAATCCGTTTCCGCACTTTTCCATTCTCTACATGTAGGCAAATTTACATCCCAATCGATTAAAAATTCTCGGAGATACGGTTGAAAAAATTGCATTTTTGCAATAAACAATATGAAATTTGTTGCTATCTGCATCGTTCTCATCTCCAGTGTATAGTACACGAAAAAATAAACATTGTTGCTATTTGAAGTTTTTTCATATCTCGTACCGTTAAAACATTATCGACGAAAAACGAAAAACACCCTAATTTTCAAGGATGCTTTTCACCCCTTAAAAATCGGGTTCCGCCGATATAAAAAAATACGTGTCGCCTATTTTTACCCATTCTACAAGCATCCCAAATTTCATCGAAATCGGAGACATCGACCTCGCAACGTTTCCTTGTGAGCCAGTTCTACTCGTTTAATTTTTGAATGTTCGTACCATGCACGTATTTTGCAATACGCAAAGTGGGAAAATTGGGTAGATTAACAAATGTTAATAACATTATGGAATCAATGACTTAATTTCGTTCATATTGAGAGCGATAATCGCATAGAATTACATAAACTTAAATTTTATTCGCCCGATGATTTATTCTGGCTAGTGCGGCCGCAATTGGCTGATGTTGTCTAGGTCATCGCGAAATACCGACTTGAGAATGATTTTTTTTCATTCGCAAAACCAGCTGTAACTCAATTTGCTTAGCCAGCCATGAGCCAATTGCTCGATGGAACTACACGTAGTCACATAACCTAACTTTGTCACTTGTGATTGCAACGCCATCTGAAACTCAAGTTGGCTAGCCAGCCATGAGTCATTCACTAGATGACGGTACACAAGTTTAAGTCACATAACCTCACTTTGTCGTTCGTAACCGTCGTTTACCAGTCCAGTACGGCCTAGTTACAAGGTGGCATTTTTAATGTAACGCTGCGACATCTATAGTGAGTTTGTTTAGGCAGTGAATAGACAGGGGCTGGATAACAAAACATTGAGAATATTACTGGCTCATAGCGAGTCAGCCATTGGTAATTTCGTATGAGCCCAATTGGGCGAGCCAGTTACTACGTCGTAACTCAGACAGGCACAATTTCTACTCGGGAATGACTTTAATTGCACCTTGCCGAAAAATTACCACTAACTTTGTCCTTAATCCCACAAATTCACCAGTATACCTCTGGTAAACTTCCAAATGCCATTTATATATTTTCGCCTGGTTTTTCTACTCTGAATAATGTAGCACTGATTCGAGTCAAATGGGTCATGCCGGTTACTTCAATGTCCCTGAAAACGTGTAGAAAAGAAAGCAAAAAGTAGGCAGCTTAAAGGTTTTTGTACGAGGACGAGGGACTAGAGTGAGCGAATCCACCGGATGCAAGCTGATAAATAGTCCTGACAATTTATGGACGCTTCTGAATGAATCGGGAGTCGGTTGGGCGAGGATGAAGACTCGAGAGAAAAAAACGGAAAAAAAAGCACGTGCATCGAGCGAGTGCCGTCGGATACATTAGACAAAATGCCTCTCTCCGATCTTCGCTTCGTTTCAATATTTCATCGGAAATGGACCATCGGAATGGAGTCGCATCGAGGAAGGAGAGAAATCTTTTGTCGAGAGGAAGAACGGAAGAGGGTAAGCGGAAGAAAAATCTGACTGTTCCCATTTATTGCTCGAATATGCACCGTGTTGTATTAAGCATACTTGAAGAAAACTCAAATATTGGAAAATACCAAAGCTCCCTCCTGTAGCGACGCAACTTGGAGCCTCCACCGGCGACACTCTAAAGTACAACTCTGTCCCTCATCCTTCCGAAAACGAGATCCCGAGACTCGACAATTTTTATCAAGCGTACTCGCAAAGCCACAAAATCCTAACCAAAAAATTTCGAAATCAAATACTCGGCGCATTTATTATACATTCGACAGACACATGTTATTACGTCTCCCTTTTGTACTCAAAACTATTTAACACAATGAATCGCTATTTTTTTCTCAAACATACAAAGATGCGCTCCCGTTTTTACAATATCAATAAACCAAGTAAATACGCGTTCTCGACGTTATCAGACTATCGACGTAATCGTGATGTTTCTACGATCATTTGCTCCTCTCTTTCTCACTGTCCACCTCCTTATAGCCTTTCGTCCTTACGTGCGTAATTTGCAGACCGTTTCTGCTTAATTGCTCGGGACTCCCGGTGCTTTACGAGGCTGATCAGCGAATTAGAGAAATTTACCAAATGCTCGGAGGTTCTCTCCATGGAAGGAGAGAGAGAGAGAGAGAGAGAGAGAGAGAGAACATTCGTTTATTTCGTACTTCGAGGCTAAAGGCCCCTACGAGTACCTTGCCGAAATACATGACATTTAATCAATGAAATGACGAATGCGAAAATAAGTCGGAAATTAAATTTCGGTTAATCTAAAAACAAACACTAATAACTAATACTCAACCTAATAAAATAATAATGATAATAATACCAATATTAATTAGATCACAGTAATATTAATAACTACAATGCGCTTGACTCTCAACAGAACGGTTAGCAGAGATTAGAGAAGCCTCCTTTTAATCGTATAAGAACGTCAGTAATTCGCGCCTCGCCCCTTCTTTAAGGAGTAAGGCCACTGTAACGGCCCAAAAAAAAAGGTTTTTTCACTAATTTTTTGCTCCCGAAATTGAAGGTATTTGAAAAAAAACTTTTAATGGTGTTATCGGGCATACATTAAACTTTATTATAAAATTTTTTTACAGTAAAAAAAAACAAAATGGCGGTTCCACAGCTATCTTCCCGGGACATGTTTTGCTTCCAGGGCTCCGCGGCACGCAGCACCACTGGTGCACTTTTGAATCTAGAACAAAAAAAAACCATTAATCTAGAGGGCTATAGCTAGAGAATGTCGATCGGATTTTAAAAAGTATCAATTTTTGTGGATTTGGCGTGCGTTTGAAAAAAAAATTGATTTTTGACGAAAAAAACGGCAAGTTTTTTGTTAATAAAAAATCAATAAATAAAGTTCTTGAAAATTCCAATCGACATTCTCAAGATAATGTAAATGTTCACATCTGGTTAAAATTTCAAGTAAAAAAAATGAAAATTGTTCGAGTTATGCTGCGTGCCATTTTGAAAAACCATGTTTCGAGAAAAACGCGTTTAAAGTTTTGCGAATAGTTTTTTATTGGAAAAAATTTAAAAAAGAAGTTAAAAGGATTTAAACTATTTTTAAACTAGAGGGTTTAAACTATTTTTTAAGCCAATAAAAAAAAATCGATTTTTCAACAAATTTACAGTGGCCTTACTCCTTAAAGCTGTTTAAGGTTCCGTGCACTCTGGTATCATAAGATATACTATTCCGCAAATAACATGCTGACGTGGTAAAAGATTTTAAATAATAGTTAGCGCGGCATTTAGAGATAGTAAAACGATAATAAAGAGAGAGAGGGGGGGATGATGATGATGATGATGATGATGATGATGATGATGACGATGACATCATCGTCATCGATTTCGTAATGTAAATAAAAAGTCAATCATATATAGTAAGATATATTACTATATATGATTATGTAGAGACAAATTTCGTTCGTGATCATTTATGACAAGATCATACTGGATTATTTATGGTTATGTATGTCCAATTTTTCCCCGGTATACAGATACAAATGTACAATTTTTTTTTATAATACAAGTGTAAAATATGAATATATGGAGAGGTACAATATGTGTTGACCTATTTGTGATATTATTCTGGTAAATAAATAATAACAAAAAAATATTTATAATTTGTATATATATTAACCATTATTTAAATCACCATTTTAGTACGTTTATAATAAAACAATAAAATATTATCAGCATCACATGCTGATTTTACTGCTTATAGACAGTATTATATGAAATTGGCACGCAGTATACATGATCGTATATGCTATCAAAATAGTCTGCAGTGGTATTATATATGGAATAATATCCATGGTCAAATATGTTTCCGTTATTATACACTTTCAAATATGGTTGTTGCGGATAATTACGATTACGTATATGATCACATATAACATCAAAATAGTTTGTACATCATATATAGGCTCATAAACATGGTCTTATATACAATTATATACGCTTATATATGGATTTTGGGGGCAAATGCGATTATATATGATAATATATAGTACATGTTGTATTATATGCGAGTTCATATATGCAACCATATGATCATATACGAGTTCAGAGTACCAACTTTTAAACATACATAATCATATCTGGACATATATGGTCCACACCTAGAAAAAATAAATACTATACATGGTGATATATCTACATATATGATCATTAATGATATCATGTTAAGGCATATATAATTGTATATAATGTTATATATGGGTGTAAATAATTATATATGTTTATATATGTCCATTTTTTCATGGGACGTTCAAACATCTTCGAGAGCTCCGGTAAATTAGGTAAATTAGGTCGCGTGCCGGAGAGTAACCTAGGTGGATTTGTTTTGAGTAGTGGACGTACCAGAGCACGTTTCCAAGCATAAGTGAGGCCAAGGTATGTGACAGAACTGGAAGAGCGTAACGAATTAAAAATGAACTGATAACATCCGAGCCTGCTGAGATTGATGACACAGCTCAGGAGATGAGAGCAGAGACACTTCGCTCGTCGGAATTCGCTCGCTCAAGACACCAGGAAGATCTGCAGATTGACAACAATCGCGAGTATCTGATAGATCTACGTAGTAATCATTAAATTCCGGAGGTGAATAGAAATTGAAAGGCGAAACTGAGTTTGATTTAGTGAGACCTCAGATTTTCAACGCTTTCGACAGTCGAGCCATATCTGTAATACCGAACAGTCTTTGTCGATGATATTTATTACTAGCAGATCTCAAATCGACTACGAGTGGATCGGGAAACTGTCTCTAGATGGCGTAATTTAGGGGGACATTGTGGCGATCCTGCTAGTTCCACCATCTCACCGCTACGCGGCTACATCGTTCCTGCGTTTCTCACAAGCGGTCGAAGGGGCGTGCGTTCCAATATATAAACCGTCTTTCCCCTAGATCCTAACACCCGGCGCGTCTAGGGCAGGGTACAGTCCACAGCCCTACTGATGAGTCTGTCACTGTATCCGAGACGAAACGCAACATTCTTTTCCTGCCTCTTCCTATCTTACCGACCTTACAGAACCTGGACAAGCAGCGGATAACTACAGGAGTAGAGAGCCACCGACCGAATCTCCACATTGGTGACCCCGACGTGATATAAACACGCAACGTAAAAAATGGAGTCAGCACATCAACTTATAGCCGTACGAGCCAATCAACGAAAAACGAGTACCAGCCAATCACCGAGCCAGCCCAAGGGTCACCACACGAGCAGAGCCGCTACACGTGTAGAGTACATCACGCTCCTCGACACTCACGCACCTCACGGAGGACACGGCAACGACGCTCAACACGTGCCTCGCACAGGATATATATGGTCACGACGCTCACAGCTCCACACACACGGCAACAACACCAATGGGGTCCCAGGCACACACTCAGCTAACGAGCCGCCAACACGTGAAGGCATGTCGGTACAGACGTACTCAAATGGCCTCACTAATACGGCATAACCGCTCAAGCTTCGAGAACGCCTCATCCGCACATTTCCTCCAGCATACTTCACAACGCTGTCACTGGAGGGACTACTGTGGGGGTCCTGCTAGTTCCACCATCTAACCGCTACGCGACTACATCGTTCCAGCGTTTCTCACAAGCAGTCGCAGGGGCATGCGTTCCAATATATAAACCGTCTTTCCCCTAGATCCTAACACCCGGCGCGTCTAGGGCAGGGTACAGTGACACAGCCCTACTGATAAGTCTGTCACTGTATCCGAGACGAAACGCAAACATTCTTTTCCTGTCTCTTCCTATCTTACCGACCTTACGGAACCTGGACAAGCAGCGGATAACTACAGGAGTAGAGAGCCACCGACCGAATCTGTACAACATTGTTTGATCGCTCAGAGTGCTTAAAAAGTATGTTGCGCTTTTTAATCCGTGCCCAAGCTCCACTGTCAACCAAGGTGCAACCGGCCCGTGCACGCGAAAAGCATGTTTAGAGCATCATTATCGAACTCTGGTACAACGACCTCACAAAAATTACCCAGCCAACTGTCGATGTGAGACTCATTAGAGCATGCATTGATTGAGGCGATGTTAGGATTATTGAGG
This sequence comes from Ophion obscuratus, assembly GCA_964007375.1. Classification (NCBI taxonomy): domain Eukaryota; kingdom Metazoa; phylum Arthropoda; class Insecta; order Hymenoptera; family Ichneumonidae; genus Ophion; species Ophion obscuratus. Next base: position 2,694,288 of record OZ023317.1, on the reverse strand, counting down.
GCAGAGGAAATGAGCTACAGAATTGATCTTTGCAAAATTGATTTAAATAGCGCCGCGAGATCACCCGGTCAATGACAGACCTAGCCTTGAATGTATAAGCAAGGATGATCAAGCCATGACCAGCTATGAATATAGCTTGAGATTTTTGGAAAGCCAACAACTTGGATGGATGGTCAATTATGAAAACATCTAGCAATAAATCACACGTTGCAGTATGAAACGTAACTGTCGACTTGACAATGTGCCACGAATGAGACATGACCACCTCACGGGGAAATGTTGCTTCAAATTTGTCGCCCAACAAATAGCTATACAAATCGCCACTATCGATAATGTTTTTATAAGCAAAAGTAAAATGTAAAGTGAATAGAAAAAATCATCGAAAAGAAAACCTTTAGGTCGCCTATAAATGGAACTAAAGAGCGATAATTCGGGCGGTTTGTTTTTGACTTCGATAATGAGGCATTGAGTAAGGTATTTGGTGAAGTAGCAAACAATTCAACCTTCAAAGTATTGTGAACATATAGTATAGGTACTCCGCCATCACGCTTGCATTTGCCATCATTTCGTACCAACGCATAGTCAGGGTAGAGCAATTAACGAATCAGAAATATCACTATTTAAGTGAGTTGTAAATTCCGATACGCGTGATGGCGACGCGATAATTGCTGGGTACGTTACACTATTAATTAAAAGAGTGTAACCGTTTTCGCGGAAATAAAATGACTAGGCACTAATGTGGAACAAAATATAGAATTTTTAATATTTAAAAATAGATTGGAATACAGTCTTTGAATCTACAAATTTTACACAAAGGAACTAATAAAACAATGTTCAGAATTGAGTATTTAAGTTGAGCTTTTATAATGAGACCATGTGTTCGGTCGAATGTTTGGCGACAACTGACTTTTCTCATCGATGATCGAAGCATCGCGTCCACAACTAGGAATTCCTTATTTGGCATGATTTCAAGTACTTAATTTTCATTGAGTAAAAACATTTGTCATTTGTGTGTAGCAGCATCCGTTTGTGACCAATCGCAAAACGAGCCTTGCAAAACTGGGAGTGGAGCGGAATGTCGAAAATCCCCGAAATTCGTAGGTAAAAGACGATTTGTGTAGAAATTGTGTTAGGAATCCTATAGGATTCTCCGACTTCTCCCTACTCCCTGACGGATTGGGTAGGGATCCAATGGGGCACCCCATTGGATCCCTACCCAATCCGTCGACCTGATGAGGCACCGAGGAGTTCCAAGCTCACAAGCACACATCGATCAGACGACTAATATCTAAACGTAATCATTAATATAAAATATTGAACGCTTGTTTGAATATACATTGTGTGATGCAACACGCAACAGTGCAATGGGAAGGGCGAGAGAGCGAGAGAGCGAGAAAGAGAGAGAGGGGGGGAATAAATGAGAATGCGAGGAAGAGAAAAAGCTTGACCCCTATACCAAATCAACCGCGCGCCGGTTCGTCCACGTAGAACGTTTAATGATTTTTTCCTTCCTCAAATCGTGCAGTTATAAAACGATTAAATTGCATATTTTTACGGCTACAAGGACAAACGCCTTGAAAGATATGAGACAAGGGGAATGAAGAAACACGATGGAGAATGAAATTTTGAGAAAAAATTGAAACCCTTTCTCCACGAGAGGAAAAATCTTTCGCAACTTTAAATGCCACGTTAAATTCTCCTCCCCGTATTCTTCGTTGATAAGAAATTCGAAAAATTATCATCTTAAAAGAAAATTATGAAATAAATAAAGCATGCAAAATAGCATCAACCAGAAAACAAAGGAATGTAGACTTTTTCTGAATGAGAAGAACATAAACAAAAGAATCAATAAAAACATTGAACAATTAGAAAAACCGAAAATGTCGGGAAAAAAATATGCGATATGAATTATTTTAATAACTTCTGGCATGTTTTTTCCCAATGACTGGAGGAAATTGTAAAAAATGAGGGCTTTTTTACCGCTAAGCACGAACTCTGGTTCGCCCAATGACCTCGGTCCAGCAATATGGGGATACGCGGAAGTATCGATATAACATAAAGAAAAGGTGCACATCTGGCATTTACATGTATTGCGCGGAACATTTGCCGGCCGAATTCTTTCACGTTCTCGAGCTATTGGACAACCATTCCTCCGGATTATCCAGCCGATTCCCCCTCCACCCCTAGATCGGCCTTTTCCCTGTCCTCCGGCTCTCGCGTTTGCCTCTCTCCCTCGTTGCCTTCCCTCCTTTGCTTTCCTTCCTTTTTCTTACCCCCCACCCCTCTCTCCCTCCCTCCCTCTCTCGCACACACACACACACACACACACACACTTTATTCCTTTTTCTATATATATGCGAATACTCTCTCCAAAAGTCTCTTTATTTTACCAATGTCCGCGTTCACTCTCAACTAGATTCTTCCTCTCTCGACGAGGAAGAAGGTCCAGAGATTTTCGTAACAGCAGCGAAATGCAAACGGTAACTTATCCTCAAATAATATCCATTCGTTAATCTCGCGTAAACGAGCTGCTGAGCTTGGATATAATTTTATACTTAAATATGGAATAAAATGAAAAATCGCTGATTCAGCATTGCCGGGAGCTTACCGCTTCCTTGCCTGGCGCGACAACGTCAAACTGGAACGAACGAACAGGGGGTGGGAGTAAGAAAAAGGAAAGAAGAAATTAAATTATGTTTCTTTCGACATTCTCAAACCGTTTGCGTAAAATGTGGACTTAAGGGGTAGTTATACACAAATAGGTGCAACTTTAAGAATTCAGTGAGCTGCTTAACAAAGTTAATCACATATAGTATATCAAAGAACTTTATGATACGTGTTTGAAATTCAAAGTGAGCAATTAATATTTAGTGTAGAAACTTTTTGGACATTGGAAAACTTGCGCCATTTTTTCAAGAGGGCAACTAGATGACTTTTTTATTCTAAAGAAGTGATTGGCTCACTTCGGAACTCGGTAGTAGGACGTAACAACTCAGCTAACCTTGACTTGAGCTACTTCGGACACGCTTATTAAAAACTCTGACGGCTGGAGATTCGGTATATCTCACGGTTCATCTCGACCAGTGTCAAATCGTGCGACGTAGTCGCTGAACTTTCCCTATGACCCCTCTTATTCACTCGGCTCTGGTAAGTACACGTTTCTAGGTCTGACTTCTTCGAAAGGTTGTAGGTCACCTGCGAACAGACCCTAGCGGAGTTTCGATTTTCAACCCGTATGGAAACCAAAGATATACCAACAGCTCCGAAAAACCCCACTCATAGCCGCTGCGTTATCACAAGGCGACTCGGTGCCGGGGCCCTAGACTCCAGATAAACAAATCCGACTCCACACGCTTTTCCTACGAAAAATCCACAGGGAAGACTTCTATGTCCTTCGTTCTGATTGGTCTATAAGCAATTAATCTCACGCGCTCTTGGTCTGTAAGGCACAAAGAAGTGACTCCTACGTCGTCCTTTCCGATTGGCTAAAAGAACATTCAAAATAGAAAACCCCCCCTTTCCCTACTCTTCCTAAATATGGAATCTGGAGCAGGAAGGCCCAAAAAACAAATGCAACGGTAGTCGTGGTCCAACATCAGTCCGAACCCAACATCTAGTCTTAATCCAGCAGTCCATCGCTGAGTCTAACAAACAGTCGAACATCATATTTAAAACGAGAAAAACCTTTTCTAATCAAACTCCAATCTGGTGTCGCGACTCATACATTTGATCTGCGTCTAATAACCTGAGTTCGTTTCCTTTATAATAAGTATTTATAATACGTATTTCTATTTACGCCGAAGTAACACAGTCCAGTTGTAAACCGATCCCGTGCTTTCACTCCAGCGAACCGACCCACCGCGGCATCCGAGAAAACATTGTAAACACAGCGTGTGCCCTTCGTCCCAGTCCGAACGACCACTATTCGACAAACGTAAGCTAACTCTACCATTTTTTGTATGGCTCTCTTCATCCGCCAAACTGTAATTTCCTCGTGTTCCTAACCACCCAACTGGACAGTACTCAGCAATAAATGAAAGTTTGAAAACTGTAGTGGTACCTGTCGAAGCCACTCGCATTAACTTAACCACTTAACGACGAGGGCACTTGAAGCCTAATTTCTCCATTTCACATATCTCCCTTTTTACCCTTATCGCGTGCTATTGCGCTAGGTGTAGGAAACATGGAAGGAAACGAACTTTTATTGTCTCATCCCTTCCGAATGTGACACCAGCGACAAATCAAGAGATAAGCCCTTCTCGCTGTTAAACAACCCAGAAGGAGAAATCCAAAAGCAGTCTTCTCCCTAACTCCGATTCGGAATTTAAAAAACTCCGCGTTAATATGAAACAACGAATGATTTTCGTAAGTAATGCTCTTTGCGCTCATCGAACTAGCTCATCGTGCTTATAAAAGTTCGTTGCTAGTCTCCGAATCGAATAGTCGCCATCAATCAGTCAGTCAGGGTCGGTCAATTAGTCGTTAGTGGACTCAACCTGGACTGGACCTCGAGCTAACCGGGGTTAGTCACTCGCAGTCCAGCAGTTCTACAAAAGTCCTCGCAATACACATCTTCGCCAATAATCTCAACGACGACTCACAACTTAATCGCCTGATCAATGCAAACGTACGCAACCACCACGTCATCACATCAATTCGCAATTTGGTACAATGTCTCAAATAGTTACACCAAATAACAACAACCTGGTGTACACTTTTGAAAGAGCCTTCAATGGTCTCAAGTTACGTTGAGAATAAATTAAAACGTTTCTTGTTCGAATGGAAAGGTTACTTCAATGGTCTCAGACCCAATTCTGACCTTTCAAAACCCGCTAATTTTTATCAACTCTGACTCAATTCTTTTTAATTGAGCCATCAAATCGAATTCTTACCAAGATTCTCCTTTAACCCCATCCCATGCTATTGCACCAGGCGTAGGGAAAAAGGGGGAATAGAAAAATTCTTGTCTCATCCCTTTCGGATGTGACAACGAACAAAGATAAATCGAATTCGATACGTTGATCTAAATTTCTCCAGACATTGCAGTGGCAATGTATCTTCGTAGCTCCGAATCGTATGATTACAGGCACACCACTCAAAGCCACGGTCAAGTATTTGTATTTAATAAATTCATGAAACACAATAACGGTCGTTATAGCGCCACGTGTTTTTTTCGTTGTCCTCGATATGCCCATTCTTCCATTATGTCACAACAACGGATTGAGAAAGTACAATTTAAGTTATCCAAAGAGTTTGACTCGAAAGAAAAAGGAATTGTCGGTTATTCGGCTTCCGATCGGTGGGGATGTACCATCGTCGATCATTCTCAGGTTATGCGTTTTTTAGCGGGGCCGTTTTTACGTGGAGATCCCAAAAACAAAAGACAGTTGCGTTATCGTCAATCGAAGCGGAGTACATGAGTCTCGCGGAAGCTGTGAAAGAAACAATTTACTGGCGAAGGCTGATGAGCGAATTATGTTTCGAAGAATTTGCAAATGTCGAGTTTTTGGGGAACAATCAAGGAGCGTTATGCCTTGCCAGCAATGCTGTATTCCACTCGCGTACGAAACATATTCATATAAACTATAATTTTGTCCGGGATGCATTAGTCGACAAGAAAATTAGGATCTCGTATGTACCGACAAACGACATGATCGCGGATGTTTGGACTCGTTTTTCTTCACTTTTACAGTCAACCGCTTTGTGTCCCTGTTTATGGCACTTGTAACATCGAAACCAAAAGAGAGAGAGAGAGAGAGCGAGAGAGAGAGAGGGGGGGAGGGAGAGAGGGAGAGACGGAGAGAGGGAGAGAGGGAGAGAGAGGGAGAGAGAGGGAGAGAGAGGGAGAGAGAGAGAGAGAGAGAGAGAGAGAGAGAGAGAGAGAGAGAGAGAGAGAGAGAGAGAGAGAGAGAGAGAGAGAGAGAGAGAGAGTGAAAGAGAGAGAGAGAGAGAGAGAGAGAGAGAGAGAGAGAGAGAGAGAGAAAGAGAGAGACAGAGAGAGAGACAGAGAGAAAGAGAGAGACAGAGAGAGGAATTATCCCCTCGGCAGTCGTTATCGCGAGAGTTCATCCGAAATTGGGGCGCGAAAGCTCAAACGGGAGAAACATTGGAACTCGTGTCCAAAGAGGCCCGAAATTGAAACAATGTATCGGCGGATGCCGCTCGCCTTTCCAACCCAAAAATCACTTTCAGCGTATTTTCCGGAAATTCGATCCCCCGGAGTTATTTCGGTGAGTCGTTTGTTTTTTTCTTCATTTTTCCATTTTTTCACGCGAGGCCAAAGCTCGGCTCGAAAATTCGCAGCTTTCTGGTACGAGATTTTCAATTGTGCCGTTTCATGGCGCGAGGAAGAGAAAACCGTGCGGAAGAATAATCCTGGCGATGCATCAACGAACGTTACCGGCGTGTGTATAGGCGGCGAATGTGTAACCGAATGCCGCGTACACCCAAAGCTTGACAAGAGTTGAAATAAATCCCGTGTGAAAGAGCGAGATCGAGACAGCTTCCTGTTCCCCTTGCCATGAGGACGGATGTGTGGAGAGAGATGGAAAGGGGAGAGACAGAGAAAGAAAGAGCGAGCACGAACGAGGTTCTGAAAGGGGCAAGGGAGGTATTATGCCGGAGCCGTGGGCTTGACACGTGTCACCAGACTTTCTATGCGTTTCTGCAATTCACCGAACACAGAGCTTACTGCTGAAAAATGCAAGCACTTTATTTACAGATAGGCGGAAAAGATTCGGCGAACCGATGAAGCACCCTCGATATTCCCGTACTCGCCCATGTTTACCTCCATCTTCTCGCTGGGTCTTTATTCTTCGCACGCATCAACGATTATAAAAAAAATCATACTTCCTTTCCTCTCTCTATTATTCCCTGTGTTATCTCTCGCTTCGAAAAACGCGTGGACCTCGCTATTTTTCTTCCGACCTCCATTGCTACTATTTTCATTAACTATGAAGGGAGATTTCCACTTCGTTGGGCCAAAAAATGTTCGATTTTTCACCAATTTTTAATGCGAAAAGCATTAAATGCAGAATGGCGGAATTTGGTATGTTTACTAAGCGGTCTTTATTGAACATGATGATTTTTTTATAAAGTTTGACAATATATGGTACTGGGAGTGGAAGGAGCCACGTTTGTCAGTACACCGGCGATGATACTCTTCTCTTGAGGAGGCCCCAAGTCCTGAACAGGTGGTCTGAAGCGAATAATCAAACATATTTTACTTTGTACAATATTGTGCATAAGTTGAACTAGAATCAAGAAGAAATTGGAAAAACGAAAAACAGTGGGCGATCGAAGAGGAAGTTTAGTTTTTTATCAAAAAAATTTGCAACTTTTCGTTTATAAAATAAAAACGTTTCAATGTTTTTCGACAATTCTAAGTTCTCCATGCTACGTCCCATCACCACCCTTCCCAAAAACAGTCGGTCATAAGCTCTCTGGTCTACAGAGCTCTAGCGATCTCCGAACCAGACTCCTTGGAGGTTGAACTAGAACACCTACGAAAAGCTTTAGGAGACAATGGCTACAAGCCAGGCAACATCGAAAGAACGATCAAAAATCTAAAAAGAAAAATAGCTGATCCAAAAACGGTTACAGCACCTGATAGGGAGAATGAAGGACAAATAACCGCAACAACTTCCCTTCCATACCCTCAGGGCATAACCGATCGCATAGGGAGGGTCCTTGGAAAACATAACGTGCGAGTCATCTTCAAACCTCAGAAGAAACTAGCACAAGTGATTCCGAGTGCAAAAGACCAAAGACCACCATTAAGTGCACCAGGAGTATACAAGATACCCTGCTCATGCGGTAAAGTGTACATAGGAGAAACCGGGAGGAAGATCAGTACACGGATCAAAGAACATCAACGGTGTATCAAATATGGCCATATTACACAATCAGCGCTGGCCGAACATTGGATGGAGACTGGTCATGACATCCAGTTCGAAAAAGCCCAAAGCCTGGCCCCATCAAACAGCTATTTTTCCAGGAAACACCGAGAAGGCTTGGAAATCCGAAAACATCCGGACAATCTAAACAGAGATGGAGGATATCACGTCAATCCTATTTGGCACACCGTCCTCCCGGTTTTTTAATTGACCAGCTGATCAATTAAAACATCTGATTGGCTGGTGCAGCGATCCAGAACGATGACTGCAACTATATAAGGAATACCTGAGACACGAGAGCTTCAGTATCGGAGCTCTCAGCCCTGATGATGCAGACTGTAACGTTTGCGAAACGTCGGCACAACGCTGATCCTCAACACGGCCTCCATCCGGAAGCCACATACTCTTCTCATTACATAAAGAGCCGTGAAAGCCTTAAAACTAAAATTCTAAGTTCATCTAATGGAGACGTTTCATGCACACGTGGCTGTCAAATTTCACAACGATTGCTCATATAGGGCCGCTTCAGCGAACTTGGAAAACGTGTTACGAAACTGGCGATGATCGGCCCATAAGGAGCGCGTACAGCGGGCTAGCTGGAAGTCAGCAGGACGGAGTTCGGAAAGTGTGCGCTCGCGGGATACGAATTCCGTCGAAAGGCAAACATCTGTCGAGAAGGAACGCGATAACTCGGCAAATCGGGATGAGCGAGGTGGCTCAACGCCCAGAGTTGCTCTCTTCCCGCCGAATACGGCGCAACGAAAACTACCCAACTACGCAATGTCGAGTATCATTATCCAATTTTTTCTCCCTTGAATCACCGAGATGCAATTAGTGCTCGCGTCGAGATTCAACGTGCGCGTGTATCGTTACGCGTTGCCTCTACTACACGCAGCGAATTTCTCACCCGTACCCAATTTCGCGACTCTGCATTATTCATGCCCACCCGTACGAAGCATTTTTCCCGTGGTCCTCTTCAGTTTAGCGGTACCTCCGTGTAACTCTCTCGCTCTTGTCTGCCAGACTGCCATTGAACGATAATAACTCGACACTTGTGCGTCGCGTCTAGTCTACAACAATCCTCGACATTTCCTCGTTCAAAGGACAAAATCAAAAGTATCGTCGACCTTCCCCCCGATAAAGTGGGAACCTTGAGCAAATATTGACGGAGCGTACTTGTGCCTCGTTCGTTCGATACGATAATTTAAGGATACAAGGTTGCCTGTTCGAGCTGTACGGATCTCGGTGAGGAGAATAACTGTCGGAGTGGAAAACAACACTCATGAATAACGGGGCTATAGGCAACTGGTAAAGCGTGACGCGTCGAGGGCTCGCGCGGATAGCTGGTGAAATCGACGGCACTGCCGTGCAATCCTCACTAATATCTATAACGCGGTTTATAAAGCGAGCACCGGAGTAGAACGATCCTACACGGAACGACAAATTTACTGGTTTACATGCTGGCGAACAGTGACGTAACCCGATACCAGCCCCGTTCGAACGTGCGAAATTCACTTCAAAATTGCTTTTCTCACCGACCTTCCATATAAATACACCATACACGACTATTATGCATAACGTATACGTATATTCGTACGTACAATATTCTCTATCACGAACAATTTACACGCGATAACTCGATAATCATGATTTAAAAGTGAACGTGCCGTTGGACCGAAATTTCGTTTCGTTTCATTCAGGTATGGAGCACGTTCCTTTTTTTGCATACGAATTCACACGTGTCCGCACACCGCGTTTTTTCGTATTTTAATAAACTCATACCTGAGTCAAATCAGAAAAGAGAAGAATTAAGCGCGAGCTCAACACGAACGACCCTATATTCCTTGAGTGCATAGGACGCATACTAGTCAGACGGTGATTGAGACCTTTCCCACTGATGTTTCTACCTGATGAACGGTTTTTTCATACGTGTACAAATCAAATGTTAACTAGAACGACAAGAGACCACGAAAATTGTCGTATTTAATTTTTATTTTGTCCATAAGAAATCCTATTCTGTGATTTGTTGTTAGATATTCGTTATTTGTGCAATTTTATTCATAGCATTATTTCTGTGCAACAAAATGAGTGATTTTTTTCCTCCCGAATGAGCTAAGTCGGTACGTCCACAGTGCCCGAAGTAGATAAAGGGAGTATTGGTCGGACGATGCTTTCAGGCGCGATTCTACGCTTTGTCTATGATCTAGGCGTGTTTTCAATTGTGCATTAGTCTTGTTCCGTGTATAAAAAAAAAACTTTTTTATTTTCTCATTAACGTTGTTATTTTGTCACGGTACATGTATCGTTCTTGCATCTTTATAGGGCATACATTGAGAAAACCGTTTATTTATAGGAAAGAAATACATTTACAGGGTGTCCAATGGGAAGTTGCTGAAACTAATCGACTGTCATTTTAAAACACGTGCACAGAATCAGAAAAGCCAAATTGCTTTAAATAGAGGAAACTCTGCAGTTTTAAACGCACATCAATAAAACCCAGTCAAATATTTTTTATGTCAATTTATTACATCTTATAAAAATAACGAAAAAGTACAGTGATTAATGATAGATATTTTCGAAGTGCGAACCGTTAGATTGTGCACAAAAATCAATTCTCTTTTGAAAACTGTGAAAAGCTGTGTCGAACATATCGTTCGTAATGCCGCGAACCACTTCTTGGATGGTCGCGATCAGTTCTTCTACTGAGCTGGGGTTTTTAGCGTAACGATGATCTTTGATGTAACCCCACAAGAAAAAATCACAAGGATTCAGGTCCAGTGAGTACGGAGGTCATTCTAGTCCGCCTTGAGCAAATTTAGGGTACCCCAGACCGATTACTCGAGTCCCATATACGCGATGAATAGCTTCAAAAACCTCATGAGTCCGGTGCGGCGTCGCTCCATCTTGCATGAAGTAAACATTTTTAACCAATCCCCTCTTTTTTGCATAAGGGAAGAATTTCGTTTCCAAAAGCTGTTTGTAACTCTCTCCTGTTACCGTAGATTCCAAGAATTGCAAATAAATTCCTTTTACTGAAATCGCTGCCCATGCCGTTACTTTCTGTGGATGAAGGGACTTCGCTAGCGATATGTTGGGATTTTCCGTTCCCCAAAACCGGTAATTTAGCTTGGTTACGTACCCATTCATCCAAAAATGTGCTTCAACGGAATAAATAATCAATTTCTCATTAAGTTCTTCGGCTTCAAACATTCCCGTAATAGTGTTACAAAATTCGATGCGTTTCGTCATGGCATGTTCAGTGAACAATTGATGAGTGCTTATTTTATACGGATGAAACTTTAAAAAATATTTCAAAATGTTGTGTAATGATGATTTGGTTATTTTTAATGCTTGAGCAGCTTTGCGAATCAAATCATTTGGATTTTGTTTGAAATAATTCTCAACTTCGTTGATCTTCTCTGGTGTAGTCACCGTAACAGATGGACCTTGCAACTCGTGTCTACGGTCCTGGAGTGTACCATACTTCACGAAGTTATCGATTATCCTACAAAAATTAACGTAAAATTAATTCAATGCAATTTAATTGAATTGAAACACAAGCTGTGTGATAGATGAATATGAATAAATATTAAATTCTTACCTTTTCAGAGTCTTTTCGCTGGCAACTCTATGAGTTCCAAACTTAGTACGAAACACTCTATACGCATTACCATAATTTTTTCCCCTCGAGAAGAAGCACTCAATAAGATATACTTTTTCTTCCGTGGTGAGCTCACTCATTTTGACGCGCGCGTACTTGCTTCACCCACGGCTGGAATAAAACTGCGGGGCCTCAGGTATGCGCCTTAGAAAAAGGGACCCCTATTGAATTCATGGAGGGAAGAGACACTTATTTAGTCTTAGCAACTTCCTATTGGACACCCTGTAGTTGGCACGTTTATTCAAATATTCATTAACTGTTACAAAATTTGTTAGTCGTTAAGAAATATTCGGGTTCTCATCACAACATTTTGTAGCCATAGTATTTCTTCCAAAATAATGATTTATTTCATCACTTTTATTTCTCTTAACTCAGCAGATGTTTATGGTCATCGAATAACGAGTTGAAATTGTGATATCATAATAAAGTTCGAGGAGTAGAGATTTGTTCACAATTAATATATGTAAATTTGGGGCCGTTACCGTATAGTTGCCGCGACTATCTTGTGTTCAATGCAAATGAACATGTCACAACAATTAACTGATCTTCATTCAAAACGACTATCTCGGCTGCATTTGAGTCAAGAGTCACACAGTTTACGCGACAAACTTCTCTATTTAACGAAAATAAGGATTTATTAACTATTAATGAATCTGTATTTAAGATGTTGACCCAGTAGTTCTTTGAGATAACAATCGTAGCCCTGTTGATAGTGAGCAAATAAATGTTAAAAAATCGACGACTCGTCTCAAATAATGATTTGTTGATAGTTAACAAATCCGTACTTGAGATAAGTATTGTACATTTGGCACGACCGTTCACTTTGTACCGTTCACGCGACGTAGATACGATCGAGGTACACTGAAGACAGTGCGTAGCCGCATGTCCACTTTCCTAGAGGATATCAGTTTGTGACCTTGAAAACGTGAATTTATTCTCTCCGCCAAGGGCATCAATTAACGATTTACTTGTTTTGTGGGACCTGCCAAATCTTTAGGAAACTTTCGAAAGTAGATCAACTGCCTATTTTCTATGAGAGTTGTTCCTTGCTCTACGACGTATCGATGCAACCATCTTTGTTGTCCTCCGATTAACGGACTTGCTACTTGTAGAGGACACAAGTAGCACGGAACAACCCCCATTTTCCATTAGAGTTGTTCCTTGTACACTTGCCCACTAGCACTATCGTGCTACATTCACTCAACTGCGCATTCATCTGCCGACAATCAATGAATGACTTTGTACGAATATTCATTTGGTAACTATACACGAATCTTGATTTGTGCGAATATGAATTATCGTTCACTGAACTATCCTTCACATCTGGGCCAACTTTTCCACTGATCTTAGCGAATAAACGCCTCAGTTATAGGAAACAAGTGTTTATCGTATATTAATACGAAGCATTGGGTTACACCAACTGTATTTCTATTGGCTGTTAAAAACGGGTACGTTCCATTAAACTACCCATTTCTGAACTACTACCAAATCTTTATTCGTGACAATTCGGAGGCTCAAATGAATGATTTATTAACTGTAAGAAAATATTCATTTCACCATATCCAATTTTATCACTGTTACCATCTGTTGATAGTTGACAAACCCTGGTACATAGAAATATATTGTTTTCTCAGTGTATTATTGCTGTACGTATCGCACCAGCGTACTTTCGCGATTACCTCATTTCTTCTTCCAAACAAAGATTCATTGTCAAATGACAAAAATATCTATTGCGGCAAAGCCACTCGTCACAATGGCCAGAGCCAATGACATTGAAAAGCGATACAGCCTGCCGGTCATAATCAATCCGTTTCCCTCCACTATGACATTGTTTGTTTTGTATTGTTTTTTTTTTTCGAACGATCGTTACCACCTCAAACTTCGACGTCGATCCTCTCGTTCAATGGAATGGACTATCGAACGCCAAGATTTCCTTTGATTCCCTGCGCCTATTCGAATCAATAGGATAGCGATTATCGCGACTACCTGGGGGCGGGGCGGGGGGGGGGGACAAAAACTTACCTATCTGCCAATCAATTTCGATACAAAGCGATCGGTAGAAAGAAAAAAATCTATTGTAGAAAGCACCTCGAAAAAAATAGCTGCGTTTTTTCTCGCTCCTGGGTATTTTTTGCGCTCGGCAGGGCTTCATCCTAAAAGATCGTAATGGAAAACGGTATAACAATTGTCTCAACAATTGAAACGAATACAATGAAGGGATTTGGGTGCCGTTTGCTATCAATCGGTTTGCTATCAATCGATAGTGCAAATCGACTATCAATCTTTGCTCCAGTAGCGAAAATTGGTAAATTGCCGGGGTGGGTCAAGGCGAGAGAGGAGAGGGCCGTATGGAGCTCGTATCGCGATCCTGGCAGGCTTGCTTCGCACCGACAAGGCATACGGCATACGAATCAATATGCTTCTCTATGAAATCGGAATACACGAAGAAGCGAAGTACGATTTTAATTGACATACAATACGTATCTCGAACTAGGAGCTATCGCAGTTACCACGCCGTATTCATTTTAACCTTTTTTTTTGTCAATTATCTCGCCGGATTTCTCAATCATCGATTCGGACTAAGGCCAACCAACTGTACTCGACGATCGTTAGAAGAGCGAGTTTGACAACGTGTTGAGTGGGAAATATTCGACCGAGCCAAATGCAACGTATTTTGGGTGGTGGCAGGGACGCGGGCCGAGCCGTCACACCGTGTACGTCGTTTGTACAAATCATTTGCGAGTCAACTCAAACGTGAACGGGTAAGCGATCTTCTGGAGTGTGGATACGAGGAAACTTGCGTGAACCCGATACAGGGAGCGTCCCGCGAGGCCGAGAGTACAGCTACGACTGGAAACTCACCGATAAAGAGAAAGAAACGATGATCAAGAGAGAAAGAGAGAGAGGGAGAGTCAGACTATTTCAACAACGAGAGAGTAGCTTTAAGCCCCAGTGTTTCAGTACCAACGTAGACTGGCCAGGCGTGTGCACTCTCGCTGTTTTAACCACCGAAAGGGGGTCAACGAGCAATAAAAGCCGCTACGTGAAACCAGATACCGATCACCGGTATATACGTACATATTTTCAAATGTGTGTGTGTGTGTGTGTGTGTGTGTGTGTGTGTGTGTGTGTGTGTGTGTGTGTGTGTGTGTGTGTGTGTGCCCATACACAGATTCTGCAGGTAAATATTGGCGATCAATAACAACGTCACCTCCCCTCGGTTTGAAAATATATAAATTCATTGGATCAAATTTATTTGACATTTTTGAGCAACGAGCTCTTTCCGTTATTGCGCGTAGGGTCATTTTTGCAAGTCCGAGCGAGTGGATCTACTTAAAAAGGTACATAGCGCACAAGTAAGTAAGGGCCGTATTCGTCAGACGCTATATTCACAGCTTTCCTTTTTCCACTGCCATGAACAAATTACTATGCCAACAATATAAAGGAGGAGAAAAAGCACTGCGGAATCTGGATAAATTTGTACATCCTCCAATGCATTAAAATAGAGTAGATAATTTCAATACAATATTGAATATACATGTACACGATCGCATACGTCAATACGTATCGCAATACGCCTTTTTTAGAGGGCCGTCGCAAGGTCTTGGCGGTTATCACATGGTAGAGACTGGGGAAGGGAAAAGCGACAGGGCCGTGGTCCGTGTTGGTTGGTAAACGAAGGTACTGCTGGGAACGACGAACAAGCGCTGTATTCTCTCTCGTGTATGCACCCCGAGAAATATGGCCGAATGGTTGTCGTGGATGTTCGCAAATGAGGTGTCGTTT
>OZ023317.1:2622873-2678746 GCA_964007375.1 Ophion obscuratus | reverse complement strand
GCCACTTGAAAGTGGGCCGCGTTGCTCTCCCGTACGTATCCTATGTGCGTATTGATTTCCGTGTGTTTGCGCATATACTTGTTGTGAGATATATGAATAAGCACACGCGCACACAAACCTAAACAAATTTTCAAATTCCAATTATCCATCGTTGTCGGGTGTTGGAGAGTGTTTGCTCAAAGCTCATCATTACGCAGGAAAAATGGGCATTTTTCTTAAAATAGATGGTTTTAAAAAAACAAATGGTGAATTCGTATTCAGAAGATGAAAACAGATCAATAAGAACTTGTAAAAACATCCACAAAAACCCGCCCGCCACTGAGCCCGCCATTTTTTTTATTCGGATTTGAAACCCTTGTCTATGTCGCATTCTCTTCACAATCGTTTGCTTAGCCCTGCGATTGCACACTTTCGCCACGAACCTCTGAATGCATATGGGGTCGATCGGACCCCAGACGTTTTTCAGATCATTGTATTTCGGTAAATATGATTTTTTTTTGTAAAGACGTTCTTTATAGTCAATCATCGTTGTTTTATGACTCAAAATTTATTTGTTAAGAAAAACAAAAATGACGTTCTCAAACAATCGTTCAAAGTGGGAGATGTGGTGGAAAATACGCACTTGCATGAAAAAAGTCTTAATTTTTTTTTTCAAAATAAAAAAAAATCCTTTGAGGTTTTTACAGAGGAAACTTTGTAGATACGGAAAAAAAAGATCATGTCGACCGTCTTTCCAATAAGTATATTTACTCGGAGATTTGAATTGGAGCATTTTCGGGATAGTGAAAAATGAAAGAAATCGACTCCTTCGGCAGATTAATTGTTGAAAACGTATATTTTCCCCATATTTTTTGCTTCAATAACTTATTATTATTGACATTTACCGCAATCGAGGAATAAGTACATTTGGTGTTTATTGCACATGTCACTGCAAAAACTCAGTGTGTTTGATGTGTGCACCAAGTGTGTAGAAGTAACGCATAACACACGGTGGGCACGCGTTGCCGTGTTGAAACAACCCGCTTACTTATTTCCTAACACTCGTAAGTGTGTCATTTTAACGCATTAGATTGTTACACACCTTCGAAGTAGTCCCCATCGACATCACGCTTATTCGAACACACCCAATGCGTGTAGAATCAACCCACGAAGCGCATATATACACACATCGTACGATGCAACACATATTGATAGCAACACACAAGCAAAAATAACGCGGGAAATAGCAACACAGTTTCAGCGCGTTAATTTTTTAATTATTGTACATGTTTTGAAAACCATATTGATTATAATATAAGATCAAACTTATCTGGTCTTCAATTGACGGACATACTCTTCGTAATGTACAGTAAGTACAGAGTCTCGTTTGAACAATATATATATCGGGTATCCAATTTTCATTTTACACCTGATTTATCTCGAAAAATACTGCTCCGATCAAGTATTGAGTGTACTTAAACGTTTAGGGTTCAAACGGGGACGTTCGAAAAAAATGTTTTTTGGTCCAATCGTCAAAATGGCGGCGTCAAGATAGCCGACGTCTTTTTTTAAAATGGAATTATGAATTATTTTCAGCAACAAAAAATTATTAGCCCAGGACTAACAACTTTAGTAGGAAAAGTTTTTTGATGGCGATCATAATTTTTTGGTTAAAATACGATTATTGACTATTTTAGTGCTATCCAGAATGTACCACAAGGAGGTGAAGTCTTAAACATCGCTAGTGTAAGTGAGCGTCTCCACATGGGTGTGAATTTGTTTGGGTTTATTCGATAACCCAAACAAACGGAAACAAGCATTAGGTCTCGGCGGCTCGTCATGTCCGTTACCAAACAAACTCACGTGTAAGTCTGCGTGTAAGTTTGTTTGAGATTGTTTGGGTTATCGAACAAACCCAAAAAAACCCACACCCACACACATACGCACACTTACACTAGGAATGTTGAATACTTTACCTTCTCGTGGTACTGTCACATCCGGAAGGGATGAGATCGTAAAATTTCGTTTTCCTCTATCTTGCCTACGTCTAGCGCAATAGCATGGGATGAGGGTTAAAAAGGGTGGTGTGTGGGAAGGAATAAAATCAAGAAACTGATACCATGATAGCGTTATCATGAGAAAGAATTCGACAATCTTGTATGAACTTAACTGATGATTTATCACAGATAGGTAGTCGAATTAAGGTAATCAGTTGGTAATGACAATGGAGCAAAGGAGTAATACAGAAAAAGAACAGAATTCTATAGTTCGCCTACATTTGTTGATTGTGTGTAGTTGGTGCGGTTGCTCGTCAAGTGGTGGTTCGCTCGTAAAGATATCGGTTCCCTCGTAGGATGCGCACCTGGCTCGTGGCCAGGTGGGCTCGCTGTTGGAGTAGGTCGGTGACACGCGCACAAGATTTTCGGTCGGCGCGGAGATATATATATAGGCACCCTTGGTATGAAGCACTCTGTAATTTTTTTCATTCGGACATAAAACCGAATATCTCGGCGGAAAAAAATCGTAAACCACTTTAACAAGTGGCATTTTGAAGAGGATAAAACCAGCTTCTTTTTGTTTTTATTCTTGCGATTTTTTGTACACGGTACGTCATTTTGAAAATGCCGGTTTTTCACGACTTTTGCACTTTGCAGAATCGCGTGCTGGACTTAGAAAAAATGGCAATTTTACCATTTGGTGATAAGATCATTAAAAAGGAAACCGTTATCTTTAGTTTCGGTGAAAAAAAATTGTGATTTTTTTTTTTTCGTAGAGTAATTTAGCTTTTTTTGAAAAAGCAGCTGGTTTCCGAAAAGACGCGGAACATTATGAAGAAAAACGTGCGTACGTTTCGCACGCATATTCAAAAAACTGCGATACATGCACGATAGCAGCACCTTAAGCCATCGACTTTTCCTATGCTCTTGGCTTCCAACAAGAACACGTTCCTAGGCGCATATTCCAGCAAAAGTCATCAACAAAAACGTAAACAGTGACTCGAGAAACATCGAGGTCTGCTGCCCTGGATTTCAACAAGAAAATCATCACAGCGCATGTCACATCCAGAAGGGACGAGATCATAAAATTACGTTTTCCTCTTTGTTGCCTAGGCCTAGCACAATAGCATGGGATGAGAGTAAAAAGGGGTTGTGCGTGTGAAGGAATATAATTAAGGGGTTACCCCCACTTGCGATTTTGAAAACATCGATTTTTTTATTGCATTTTTTTGAAGTACAAGTATCTGAGAATATGTCCTGAAAATTTCAAGTCGATCCGAACAAAATTGACTGAGATATGAGCGTTGAAAGAGAAGAATCCGTTGTGTAAACGACCGGCTAATTGAAACTTTAAACGCGTTTTTCTCAAAATGGCATTTCTGAAGTCGGTGACCAAGATTACTCGAACACTAATGAACCGATCTTCTTGAAATTTTGCAGGCTTATTTAATACATAAAAATGTAGTCTTTAATCGTTCGATTTTTTTTTTCGAAAAAAAATGGCCGTCTTATAGCCAAAAAACGGCCGTTTTTTTTCGTTTAAATCGAACCATTAACTTTGAGTGTCCGCCATTTTGTGAAAAATGAATATTTTTTTAAATCCTTCGATTAAAGACTAGTTTATACTTATATTTGACTAAATCCATCCGCATTTTTTTTTTCCGATGATCCACTTCGCCGCAATGTTGGTCACCGCAAACCGTGTATATAAAAACATTATTTCATTGACGGCCATTTGCCACTAAACAATCTAATATTTTTCAATAAAAAAATTACTGAAAGTTCTTCAAGATGTGTTCTTTTAGATGATATACTGATCGATTAAAAAAGTTTTGTAGTTTTCTTTAAAAAAATTCATGAAAAAGGCCTGTTTTTTGCGCTACAAGTGGGGGTAACGCCTTAAGGAATTGGCGCGATATTTCGGTATTGAGGAATTATTCGACAAGCTTATATAAATTCAACTAACGTTTTATTACGGATGGGTGGTGAGATTTGAATGTGAATTAATAAAAACAGTGGAGTATAGGGATAATACGGAAAAATAACAGAATGATGTGGTTCGCTTACATTTGTTGGTATGCGTAGCTGTGTGTGTTCGCTCATTACGAGATCGTTAGACACTCTTATGAATACAGGCCTTCGCTCGTGGCCAGATGCGCTCGCTGTTGGAGTAGGGATAAGTCTCCGCCGTTTGACAAAAGATGACCCCACCAGGGGTTATGGTTGAAATTGTCAGATGTAATACGTCATATGGTAAGGTTGGACATCTGACAAGATCATAACCTTGAAATATTACCGATTTTTTTATCATCATCACATCATTTTTCACGCGAAAATGTCAAGTTTTGAGCCTAATAAACGTCATTTGCGGGAACTTCATGTACTTATTTAATTTAAAGAAATCTCCAGCTGAGGCGCTTGCTTATAGAAGCAGATTCGTTAGTCACGTGCGTGGCCACATTCCAGGGCATCGGTTCTGATTATTCTTTGTACGGAGCATTAATTGGGAGTTTAAAAGAAGAAGAAGAGTCATGTCAATTTATGACCGGGGTGACTTTTCATGTCAGGATGGTGACATACTTGTTTATGCGAAAGAATCGGAGTTCGACAGCTCTTCCCGAACTATGCGCCTGTTTGTACAATTGTGTTCTTGTTAATAACCAGTGTGATAAGAAAAGTCAACTGACAGTGCTACTTTGTTACATATATTGCTGTGTTTTGAATATGTGTACGCAACGTACGCACGTTCCTATTTATGCTGTTACGCGTCTTAAGGGAGACATTGTCCTTGAAGTGCCATATTTCAGGTGTTTACATTTTTTTTTTTTTTTAAGAAAACGAGTGAAGCTTTTTGAGCGCGGTTTTTTCTTGCTTTTATTCATGATATACAGAACTTTAAAAAAAATTTTTTGAAAAAAAAACCAAAATGGCGGCCGTTGCAGCTCCGCGAAAACGGGTCCTCAAATCGCGGGAGGTAAACGGCTGACATCACTGCCCCCTCTTTGTTGATCTGAAACACAAATTCAAAGCATTTTATCAATCTGTGACCCTTTGGTCATGGAATGACGGATGGGTTTTTCGTTTAGTACAAATTTCGGAAAATGGCGGCAATTTAAAAAAAATCGAATTTTCGCGTTTTTTTTTCGCATAAAAAGATAAATAATAAATGCAAAAATGTATCTATCCAAAAAACGATCCGTCATTCCGTGAAGACATATTTTCTGAGTATGCTTTCCAAATTTCAGGTCGATATGTTAATTACAGCGGTCAGGAGAATGTCAGCCATTTTTAAAAACGTGTTTTCGAGAAAAACGCGCTTAAAGTTTTGTAATGTGTTTACAAAAATGTGTTTGTAATTACCGCTAATCGGCAATGCCTGGTCCATAGAGGCATCCCTCCTCTTCTTCTAGCTGCTCATGTTGAGCCGCTAACATCTCCCGCTGGGCACAAAGGACAAAGTCTCACTTAATCTTAGATTTATACATACAATACCAGGTGTGTAAGTATGAAACCGGAATTTTTGTACAGAAAAAACACGTTTATTGTAATGATATGATACAAAGTATCATATCATTACCGTAGGTACATCCGCCAGTTGTTGTTGTGTTTGAGCGTCGTCTTCGTCCAACAAGGCTTGCAGGTCAGCGTCTTCAAACTTTTTCTGTGGTCTTCCACGTTCTTCGTTCCTCACGTCAAAATCGCCACTTTTGAACCGTTTGAACCACTTGAAACACTGTTTTACCGAGAGCATGCTCACCAAACGCTTCCACAAGCATTCGATGCGATTCGGCTGCGGTTTTCTTCAGATGAAAACAGAAAAGTAGTGCTGTCGGCAAATCGTAATTTGTTGGCACAAAACTCGACATGTTTATCTCTAATAAACTAATGCTACTGAATGAAACTCGTGTTATTGTGAGCTGGAAATCTTTGTCGGATATCAATACAATAACAAGACACCGCTGACGTGATGTGTCGGTAACTGCATCGACATCTAGCGCCACCTATGGGCAAATTCCGGTTTCATACTTACACACCTGGTAAACTTATGACGGAAAATGAGGATACTGGGAATAACCGAGAGAAGACACGTCCTGCGCTAAAATAGTGGAAAATGGTATTCTAACCCTAAAAATTATGAACGTTATCAAAAAACTTTTCCTATAAAATTTGTTAGTTTTGGCCTGATAATTTTTTTGGTGAAAAAAATTCATATTCCCGTTTTTTGTTAACATTTCGGCCGTCTCAATGTCGCCATTTTTTATTTCGGACCAAAAAAAAATTTGTTTGAACGTGCCCCCTTTGATCCCTAGAAGTTTTATTATCAAGAGACGCGGCAGCGTCTCAACGCCAAGTAGTAAAAATAAAATGAGCACCACAGCCATAAAAAAAATATGAACACCACTATCACGGGCGACGAGCACGCCGTGACTCTTTATACAGTAAGATGGGCTTTAGCAGACGACTTTTTACCTTGGATTCGACATTACGCGAAAACGCTGCGACGAATAAAAAATGTAATGACATTCTACCAATTAAATGTTATTTTCTCCTATTGATTTTGTTTGGGTCATTTTTCGATCTGTCTACTCAATCTCGATTACAATCTCGCAATATCCGGCCGAATTTCCGAGCGACTTTTTTACCGCAAAAATTCTTCAATACTTCAGAATCCCTCCAAACTTGTCGCTTTTCTTGTAGGAATAAAGTTACTCGTTCGCAACCGTAAGCATTACTACAAACGTCCTTTTAGGGAAAGCATTACCCGATGAACGCTCAGCGTTACGCTATGAAGTGCACCGTTTGTCGACTCGCTCTGCGATTCTTCGCTTCGTTACCCGGGCAACGCTGCTCCAAACAAACGATGGCACGTTTGAAACGTCAACAGTCGAGTTCCTCAAATGCATGGCTTCTGCCGGAACTAACCTCGAAGTAGGGTTAGAGCGTGAAAGTCGAAAAGCAGTGAAAATGGATATTAGTGAAGAAGAGCGGAAGAACGTTTTTCTTTATTATACTTGTCGGGGGCCGACGAGTTTATGGAGAAAAGAGGAAAAAAGGGTCGAAGCAGTATTGGTAAGCGATGATTCGGGCAGAAGATCATCGGAACTTCGATGATCGCATCGCTTGACACAAAGCCATGTCCGATAAGTATACAATTAAAATGGACACAGGTAGCCCAAGACGCCTAAAAAATCTTCGCAAATTCCAACTCCGGTCCGAATTCTCGCACCGGAGTCCCCTCAAAGGGAGACCCGGACTTTCGGAGTAAAATTCTAAATTTTATTGTAACTAGTGAGTAATTGATCTGTAATGTAGTTTATTATTTTGTTAAAACCCAAATACCCCGTGGAGTGTTTATTTCGACAACCTTTCCCAAATTGGTTAATAAGCCAACCCGTCGCAAAAGGATTAAAGGAAGGCATCGGCCCGACGGAAGAGAGCGGCCCACGAAAAACGCCGCAACTGGATTAAACGGAAGGAATAAGCGAAATAAACCACGGTAAAAGGTAAGTGGAATAAATAAATAAAGAGTCGCCACGACAGTATGCTCCTATCGCCGGTCCGAGCCTACGGGTCCAATACAGGAGGAAAAATATAAAACAACTCGTGCAACGAGGTTACATATCGTGCCATTGAGGCCTTAGGCCACAGTAACGGGTATAACATCATATGCAAATTTAACCATTTTTTTCGTATGGAAAAGTGATTCACTCGTGAAATTCATTACACATGTATTTAGTATGAATATCAAGCTGTTAGAAAACATATATATTTTTTTTCAATGCACAACACATAGCCGACTATTAATATTTTCTGTTATCTTTCTTTTAGGCGTTCCGCGGCGGGACATTTAGCATCCACAATTTTTTATCTAGAACAAGAAACGAAAATTCTCGTCAATCTAAATCAGAATACCTAGACAATTATGAACGGAATTTAAAAAATATTGTTGTATTCAAGAGTTTTAGGTATTTGAACTTAAGAAATGAATTTCCAGTGACAAATTTCGTTATAACTGCTCATAAACTGCTCATAAGATGAACAGTTTTCGATTAATTAGAAATTATGTACGTACTTCTCTGCGAAATGCAATTAGGAACATAACTTTTAAATTTGAAGTCAATCGAATGAAAATTGTTGAAGTTACTTGTCACGCCAATTGGAAAAAAGCTGTTTCGATATTCATACTAAATAGATGTGTAATTAATTTTATGAGTGAATCACTTTTCCATGCGAAAAAAATGGTTAAATTCGCACATGATTTTATACCCGTTACTGAGGCCGAATGCCCTAAAAGATCACAAACTGGGACGTAACAATATATATATATATATATATATATATATATATATATATACTACTGTGTCCAAAAAATAAGGCGACATTATATTTATTTCGAAAATTCTTTATTTATTTTTCCAAATCAATTTCATCCCCTTCAAAGTAATCCCCTCCAGATGCAATGCACTTATGCCAACGGATTTTCCAATCTTCGAAACACTGATTGTAGTCACTTTCCGGGATGGCTTTCAGTTCCGTCTTCGCTGCGGCTTGAATCTCCTCTATCGTATCAAAACGGTGTCCCCGGAGCGATCTTTTGAGCTTGCTGAACAGCCAGAAGTCGCGCGGCGCCAGATCAGGTGAATACGGTGGTTGCAGAACGATATGGGTTGAGTTTTTGGCGAAACGTATCCGCAGCAGAAAATTGATTCCGCAAACAAAATTTAATGCAAATTTTTTGCTCAACAAATTTCGACATCGCAAAAAACGAAAAACTCACTTTTAGCAGCTCACAGAACGACGCGTATCTCAAACACTAATGAATATTTTGACATGTAAATTTGACATAGATGTCACTGACAGTACTACCAACCTAAAAAAAATAATTCTCCAAATCCTTCGACGCGCGCAGTTTAAATTCAAATGTCACCTTATTTTTTGGACACAGTAGTATATATATATATTGTAACGTTGTGTTACGAATATCGAGACTATCCGAGAAAGGTGAGGTAAGCGGGCTGGCGTAGCTCAGTGGACACAGCAGTCGACCGGCATCCGAAAGGTCCTGTGTTCGAATCTCGGACCAGAAGCGCACTGCATTTTTTCTCGGATAGTTCTCGTGGAGGTTTTTCGGAGGATTATAAATAGCGCCCAACGTGGGGCGTCATTTGTATTGTGTGTATATATGTATATTTATATATACAGGGTGTCCCTCTTATCTGTGCCACCCGAAATAACTCGGCAATTATCGACGTCGCAAAAAAATGTGACGTCGCATAAAAAACATTAGGGGGTCAAAGTCATTCAAGGTCAGTATCAATTATACAAATCTAAATGTCTCGGATCACTACCAAATATTTTATAGTGATCCGAGATATTTAGACTTGTATTTCATTTTAATAGGTAACCTTGAATGACGTTGAACGACTTGACCCCCAATGTTTTTTATGCGGCTTGAGGTGCTCCACAAGATGATTGAAAAAAAGTCCCATTCCATTTTTAAAAAATGGAGGGCTCCTTCATTGTGCATCAGCGGCTGCACCGAATTAAAAAAAATATAAATAGGTCCGAATAAATCGCAAATGTTTTTTTTCTAATATTACACTTATTTATCTATAATCGCAGTCTTTATCTTTATTAATTCAAGCTTCGATTATCTTCAATATTTGAATAACCTATCGGGGTCCAAATATTTTTTATTTTGATTTTATTACATACGTGGTCGGCGGTTAGTAAGGCCTACTAAATTTAACCATAGGTCTTATTATCCTCCTACTCCTTGTATTAACGTTCGTTTGTTTTATCATGTGTTTTCCATTACTTTAACATGTTACGAATTTAAATAAGTAGTATGCATACTTATTGTGAATTATTTTATCGGTATTTTTAGTGCCTTGATCCCGATGCCTCCTAAACGAGCGTTGTGTTCAGAGAACGACCTGGTATCACCCGTTCGAGCAGTGCAAAGAGGAACTTTGAGTTCACATAAAGTTGCAGAGGTATGGGGTTCCCAGAAGAACTATTGGAAACCATCTCCAGAATGACAGTTTGAAAGAAACGCAGGACCGAAAAATCTTACAGAGAAACTCCAATTTTTTTAAATCTCAACGCTAAAGAAAAAAAAACCGCATCCATAAGTAAATCTACTTCCAAACATAACAGTGGTACTTTACAAAAGCAAGAGAGGTGGTCCTGTCATGGCTGTGAAGAGGACGAGATAGCTGATATGAGGCAATGCACTAAATGCGGCAAGTGGTATCATGAGGAGTGCGTCGGTTTGTCAGTGGATGATAGTGATGACTTCGAGTGCTGTTAGGCGAGACAATTAATACTTTTAAAAAGAATTTGAAGTCTAATTGCTTCATTCATGTGTTTTTTTATCACAAATACCAAATATATTACGTATAGTTTGATTATTTAAGCATGCTAAAGCCGTAGATATTATCCTATCATAGGAAAATAAGGTCTACTAGCAAGGTTTTTAAAGATGTTTAATTTTGTTTTTGTTCGTGGTACAAGTTACCATTTTACGTTTATATTTTATAGAAATTGAATTTAAATAATGATTATAATTAAAACATGCTCATTAAATTGGATATTTTTCATTTTATCTCAAATATCCCTTAACTAGGCCTTATTACCCGCAAATACCTTATATGCAGTGGGTAAAAAAAGTATTTGTACATCTCACACGAAACTGTTGTTAATTTGGCTTTGTTTTTTTGTTCATGATTTCCCAAGATTTTTGTAAACAGACACCATGTATATTTAGGATAAACTATCGAACATGGAAACTTAATAAAGCATTTTATTTTTTTCGAGTGATAATTTGAAAAAGAAGACGTCTACAAATACTTTTTTTACCCACTGTATTTTATTTAAAAAAATCTATAGCATGGTACTCGATAATACTCTAATTATGACAATGACATTAACTAATTGGTATAGTACATGTGACATGTCCAATAAGTATGAGAATTACTTTTGGCTGTCACTCGATATCTGCTGAAGAAATGTCACAAGTACTCGGTAGCATAGTGGCAGCCTGCGTAGATAGGCAGAAAATAGACACGTAGGTTGCAGGTTCGATTCCATGTATAGGTAGTATTCTCATCGACAAAAATCATTACGGGAGGTCACCGAAGGACGAATTATAGTGAAAGATCATTACGAATTATTTTATGCATTCAGTAGACGAACTGTGATGTCTCGGGACAATATGCATGCAGGCACGAACACGCATAACGGGGTCCGCTCGACCCCAAGCCCTTTTTCGACAGCATTCCTCAGTACACGGGCAGAATGTGGGATGGGGTCCCCTATTAGAGTGTCCACCTATTAGAATAGGAGTGGGAGAACATTCGAACGCCGCACTGCGGTCGAATAGATTAGCCCGATTTGCGATGCAGTTGGTTGAAAACAAATGGGTTCCAAAGACCCAGTGTTCAGTAGAAGGGTTAAAAAAATGCCGCTTGATCAATAGAGCTTCGATGAAGTTTCGATGATGAACCATCGATTTTTGCCAATTTTTCCGAACGTACATACATACTTGCCTAATTTTCAGCCACTTTTCAAGTGCACTTTTCGGGGACACTGATCGATACATCGCCATAAAACCAATGTCATTCTCCAAGTTGACCAAAATCCTCTTCAAAATACGACAATTAAACCGCGATCGCTTGACCAGAAGTGGCGCAATGGCCGCACAAAAAAAACAATATTCTGCTGGAAACTTGAAATTCGTCAAGAGATTTGGATAATATTTTGCAGTATCGGAACATCCTATCTGATAAGAATTTTTCCGGGAAAGACAAAGATAATGTCCTCATCGAGGAAGTATTAAATTTTGGGACTGTAAACTTGGGATTTTGGGACTAATGAAAAACCTTTTTTATAAAGCAGGAGGTTCGGAACGTTGCGTCCTTCTTTGGAAATAATATAGGGCGACGCACTCTGTTGCGTAATAATAAAAAAAGCTCACCGCAAATTCCGTCAAATATAATACGACCCACGTACAGAATGCTCCAAATTTTATAATCATGATGAAAAACGTGAGGTCTACGGTAAATTGTGCCAATTAAATATAAATATGATGATAAAAATCTCGTGGGACAATGATTATAGTAGTGAATGCGCAAGCAATACTTTCCAGCAGTTAGGTTTTATCATTATTTTCATTTCCCCCTATCGACTGCATTTTGACATATTCAGGCCCTCGGTTTGTACGCTTCGCAAAAATAATATTCTTATATTCGATATCGTTGCAACATACTTACAACATTACAGATTACGAAAATCAATGTTTCGATAACAAAACCAAGAGCCAATGTTACATCCTAGCGAATGTCCCTTCTCTCATCTAGGTTTTTTTCATCTCGGTTATTCCCAATATCCTCATTTGCCGTCAGAAGCGTATTAAATGTATAAATCTAAGAATAAGACGCGTAACAGCGTTAAACGGAACGTGCGTACGTTCCGCGAGCATATTAAAATCATAGCGATGTATACACGATAGCAGCACCGCCACAGTCATTGACTTTTCCTATCACATTGGCTTTCAACGAAAACATGATCTGAGGCAAATATTCCACGAAAAGCCGCAGCCCTAAAATATCAAACAGGCGCTCACTCCAAAAACTTTACGCTAGCCGTCCGCATGGGGACAAAGAGAAGTCTGCATGATTCGACCCGGTAACCAGAGCGGAGTATGAAAAAATCCGGCCGTCCGAATCAAACGGTCGCCGTGCTATCGCGAACGACTTAGCGCGAATTTCGACTACAAATATCATGCACGTTCCGTTAACAAAGCGAAATTGCCCCTTCCACCAGCGCCATGATTTCTAAGAAGAGAAACCAAGGATTGTCTCCCACCTACTCTAAAAATTCGCATGCGAACCAAGAAGGGTCAGTGTGCAAAAGTTCGAAGTTGTCTCGAGTCAACCACCATTACATCAAGTTCTTCTATCAAGTCTCAATTCCAGTCTCCCGACAATCTTTATCAAATTCGGAACTTAGACTTCCGTCAATCAATATTTCCGTCAACCGAATCACTCCTTATATCAAGTCTTAACCCAGAATCCTAACGAATATCTCTGATTATCCTTCATACGAACCGTCTTCATTTTTCGAGTCGCAAAAGTTTTATTTTACACTTGTATAATTTCTATCATCGGTCCGTGAATATTAATCTCAATTCATCGACCTTGCGCGCCGTTCATATTTCTATCTGCGCGTGGTGCCCATCGTGGTAAACACGTCGAGTGTTTACACGTCCAGCGTAAAATCCTGTGAGCGTCTTACCAGCAATTGTACCAGCGAGCGCACCAGGCCAAGCGCGAAGGCTCTTGTAACGCGAGCGACAACAAACATCCACGCAAGCGAGCGAGCGAGCAACCGAGCGTCAAACACAACCAATGTAAGCTAACCATACCTTTTTCTTTTCTGTATTCATTTTCAATATTCAATATTCAACTTGTAATATTCTGCATTCATCGTAGGCCTGATCGCTTTAACCCGTGTAGTAATCTTATAATAAATAACAGTGTCAATCGTACACCAATTCTGTCGAATTATTCCTCAATACCGAAATATCGCGTCAATTCCTTAATTATGTTCTTTCCCACGCACTACCCCTTTTTACCCTCATCCCGTGCTATTGCGCTAGGCGTAGGCAACAAAGAGGGAAACGAAAATATTATGCTCTCATCCCTTCCGGATGTGACACCAATCAAAGTTCGTTATTCCAGTGAATCCAGATACGAGCGTGAGATGGACTATATTATCGAGGGTGAGAAATATTTAGTTATTTTCGGATGAATTTAATTTAGCATGGTGTCATTTGGGAATCCATAAATCATGATGGAATAATTTCAATGCGTAGAAACTCGAACAAGAGTTTACAAAATTTTGAATACTGGAAAAATTATGTTGATTCGTTGAACCGGGCAAAACTTTTGCAAACACAAGCCATTTCCTTGTACAATAAAAACAGGAGTCGAGTTTATAACTAAAATAATCGCCCCTGACGTGCTATTAAACACACTCTCACTTTGCCCGTAAAAGGGCTTCCGTTGATTTCGGCCTGCCGAGCCACCTACACCCGTGCCAACATCAAACGGGTTTCCTCTGCCTCGCCCTAAAACTGAGCACAGCACGAAGGTGGGTTGCAAGTGCGGATGTCCATGTTTGCACGAGCGTGTGGGGAGGCTTAAGCAGCCTCCCATGGGTAAATGAAAGGGCAATGAAAGACGGTGCAAGTGGAAGTGGGTGGATGGATGTAGAGAGGAGGAAGAGGACGAGGCTGCCTGCCTGCCTGCCAGTGATCGGCCAGTACGGATGGTTTCAACGTTATGGTCAGCGGTACCTACTACTTCGACAACGGCCATCCAACATTCTCCGGCAAGGCTCGTAGTTAGACGGCCGTACGGACAACACATCAGGTATATTCTAGTTGGACCAGCAGCGTTCCGAAACCATGGAAAGCCGCTTCCGTCCCTTTTGCATCTGCCCCACGCCGAAGGAACGCAAAGCTCGGAAGCTCGTTTACATAGCGGGTGCCTCGCCGGAAGCTGCGCTCAAAGTCAGCGCAGCTTCCTCAAAGCTCGAACATTTTTCGCTTCTTCGTCGTAAAGGGGGAAGAAAAAAGCCTTATCTATGGGCTGAACCGTACTAGATGGATCGTCGCTGAATAGCGAAACTCATCGCTACCGGATAGTGTTTGGAAAACATCCCAGTGGACACCCTGTCTACGGATATACCTACGCGTGTGCCAACTATGTCTCTCCTATGTCACACACTCGTCTGGCGAACTCGTTCCACTGCTATTCTCTCCTTACGCCATCCTACCGGCTCCTCGTCATAGCATAGGCGAAGCATCCCGAATACAGGAAGCGGCCTATGCTCCGACCTTCCCCAAAGTTACAGCTTCCAAATTGCGTTTGTCAACAACGGTTAATTGCCCTCGGGAATATCGCTTGGCTATGAAGTGACTCGTAATTAGCCTGATGGAACCTAGAAAATTAAATTATTTGTCGAGTATAAACACAGGGACGAAGAGAGAGAGAGCGAGAGAGAGAGAGGCGATTGAACACCGAATAGTCCCACTCAACTTTATCATCATGCACTAGAGTGCATCTCGACGTCGTAAACTGCCCCTACCCCCCCCCCCCCCTTCCCCGCCCTCGTAAGCTGACGAAAGCTTTCTTCGTACGCTTAGAAAGTACACTACAATGACATTGATCGTAAATGGTTTACACGATTACACTTAGTTGATTTTCCGTATGGAATTGGTATAAACATTAAGGGAGACTTTGTCCTTGGAGTGCCATATTTCAGGTGTTTACATTTTATTTTTTTTAAAGGAAACGAGTAAAGCTTTTTGAGTGCGGTTTTTTTCTTGCTTTTATTCATGATATACAGAACGTAAAATTTTTTTTTAAACCAAAATGGCGGCCGTTGCAGCTCCGCGAAAACAGGTCCTCAAATCGCGGAAGGTAAACAGCTGACATCACTGCCCCCTCTTCGTTGATCTGAAACACAAATTCAAAGCATATTATCAATCTGTGACCCTTTGGTCATGGAATGATGGATGGGTTTTTCGTTTAGTACAAATTTCGGAAAATGGCAATTAAAAAAACATCGAATTTTCGCGTTTTTTTTAGCATAAAAAGATAAATAATAACCGCAAAAATGTATCTATCGAAAAAACGATCTGTCATTCCGTGAAGACATATTTTCTGAGCATGCTCTCCAAATTTCAGGTCGATATATTAATTACAGCGGTCAGGAGAATGTCAGCCATTTTTGAAAACGTGTTTTCGAGAAAAACGCGTTTAAAGTTTTGTAATGTGTTTACATAAATGTGTTTATAATTACCGCTAATCGGCAATGCCTGGTCCATAGAGGCATCTCTCCTCTTCTTCTAACTGCTCATGTTGAGCCGCTAACATCTCCCGCTGCTCAATCCGGGACGAAGTCTCCCTTAACAAATAAGATTGTCGTACAATTAAAAAAAAGATAGCAATAATTAGCAATGTATTCAAACATTGCAGGCGGAGTGTACCCAACTTCGCCCACCAGGTTTCTCTGGAAATAAAACGATGCTGAAAAAACAAATGATACACCAGTATATTATCGTTGATCGCGAACTTTATCACTTTTTTATTCGAAAGGAGTGACAGACTCGCTTCAGCATTCAGCAGTAGGACGGAACAACACGGTAAACACTGACGTCAGCTACTTGGGACATTTTTTTCAAAAACTCTGACCGACGGACGTTCCGTGTGGTAGGAAATTCGATAACTTATACCGACCTAACTTGGCATGGAGCGGAGGCATCATATATGGGGGTTGAGCATGGAAAAAATCGGATTAGCGGGAGGAAGGATCTACGTGACCTTTGGGACGTGGGCCCAGAGCTTTCCAGGGAATGCAGCTGCACCGGATGAAAAGTACAAAACGTTGCTTGTAGAAGAGGAATATGGGAATGCAAGAGACGAAAAAAAACGTCAAACTATATTACATAGTTTATAATGATTCTGACACTTTTTTGTCCGTCGTGTAAAGAAAATCTCTTTTAGAAACTTTTTTTAAAAAGTTTTGAAAGAACGCCATGTATTGAAAATCCCTCAAAATCGTTATCGCTTGTATTAAATCGCTATATTAAAAATTCTGATTTAACTCAAATATTTGAAACTATACTTTTCATTTAAACTCCAAAAATTATTTCATTATACTTATTATTAATGCAAATGTATGAAAAAAGTGAAATCACTTTTATTAAATCGCCAAACAAGTTTACTAGTCATGTTGCACACTAAATCGATAAAGCTTAGGAATAGTATTTTTGAAAATATTTCATTTATAAAGTCACTTTGCTATTAGAAGAAAAATATTGATATCGCCATTAGATAAAAGTACAAAGTTGGTAACACACAAGTACACTGGAAATACTGTGCAACGACTTGGCGTGCTTGGTTAGGAAAAAGCTAGGGAAGATACAGAATTTACCGTTCCAACCGCCCGCGAAAATAATTTTTGCGTCGATGTATATATGTATATATAGGATCTTACATTATAACATGGCGTCGACTAACAGGGGTATTAGGAACATTTTTCTAACAGGGCTATTAGCAATCATATCTACTGGAGCTTTATCGGTATGAAATTTCTCTTTACACCAGCAGGAGGATAAAACAGTAATGCTAACCTTTAAACCTGCCGATGATGTGGTTTAGAGATGCATACTTTATCCACTACATCAAAGTCTATAAGACGCAATATATTTCATAAGACATGCGGTTATTGTGTTATAGAATAAAAGGTAAATGCTTTTATATACATTTTTTCATATTATCAAAATAAATTAACATTTCAAGTGTCGTGTGATCGAAGGGTGCATCACTCATTTGATTCGTACTCCACGTGAATCTGGTTTTCACTTGCATAAAAAATGACGAAACCCTTCGCCGAACTTTTTTTAACCATGCACGCCAAGTCGTTGCACAGCATTTCTAGTGTACTTGTGTGTTGCCTACATTGTACTTTTATCTAATGGTGATATGAATTCTTTCTTATAATAGGAATATGGCTTTTTAAAATTAAATATTTTCAAAAATATTATATGTATTCCTCAAAGGTACGGGGTCCTTCCCCTTTTACCATCCCCTCCTTTATTCCTTCCATTCCTTCCGACATTCACAATCCTGCCAAGTTCCCTACATTCCCTCCAGCGTTCCCCCCCCAGAGTGTTGACCGCAGCCACTCTTTCCTAATGCACTATTGTATCGCATTTGCACGAGAGCCCAGGGAAACTGCGGAAAACCTGGGCCGATACAGGCGGCTATATTTGGCTGAGTTTCAGTTGTACTACCATCAGAAACTCAGACAAACTGCCTCGCACTCAGGGGTTAACGCGCAAACCAGTGCACGGGCAAGCGGTCACCGCTCCAAGTATTGGCAGCCTCCAATGCTGCTTAACTTCAGTGACCGCCGAGCCCGCACACGACCGCGCGCCTATCTCTGTCGGTTATTTCCAAAAATATTATTCCTAAGCTTCAACAATTTAGTGTGCAACAATGACTAGTAAACTTGCTTGGCCATTTCATAAAAATGATTTCACTTTTTTTGTACATTTGCATTAAAGAATTGCAATAAAAACATTTTTTGAACTGTAATGTAAAGTATAGTTTGAGATATTTGAGATAAATCAGGATTTTTTATATAGTATAACGAGCGATAAGCATGATGAGGGATTTTTATAACTTGGCGTTTTTTCACTTAAAAAAAAGTTTTTGAAAGAGATTTCAGATCTATTTAAAAGGGGAATTTCAATATATCTGATCAAACTAGACGTCTGCAATTTCAAACTCGTTTAAAGCATTACTTTTTATTACTGAACATTAAAAAAAAATTAATACAACTTTTTTTCTTTTGACGATTTTTTTTACAATAAAGAATTCATAATATGCTACTTTATGAGAGATCAATTTCAAATGAATAAAAGTATAGGAAATACAGAGGGGTTACAACTTTTAACATCCATTTTTCAAACAAACAAAAAGGTTGAAGAATGGAACTTTTTACCTTGAGAGGGTATGTTTGTTATTATTCAATAAGAAATTGACAAACGAACAAAAGTAAATCCCCGTTTAAAAAAAAAGAGAAATTTTTGTTTATTAAAAAGAAGTTAAATTTTTTCTTTGTACAAATTCTCACTTTACATGAGCGAAAATACCCGTAAATGTCGAAAAACTATTTTTTTACCGAGTAAGCGAAATAATAGTGGCCTGAAACAAAAATGGTTTTCCTTCAATTTTTTTCACCAAATTCAAAACTTTCATCAATCGGACTACAGGGAAAAATCGGGACAATTTTACGCTTAGAATACTTTTTGCCGACACTATTAACTTGGAAAAAATGCCTGAGCATAATATTCGAGATAGCTACCCGCAATGATATCGTAACTTTTGTAACTTAAACAATAAACGGCATTTTTGACATTTTTTAACTGCACATCTCAGAGAAAACAAATTGATTGAAAATGGATTTTTTCTTACCTTTAAACTGCCCTTTAAATTCGTGTACGATGATTGGTCCATGAGTTATTGATTATTAAAGTCAAAAGTGTCATTTGACTTTGATCATGTAATTGATATATACTTGTTTCGAAGTTCAAAATAGAAAGGGTGATCCAAGGAAAATACATCTGATTGCGTCGTTAATCAAACAAATTTTTCCTTGTCTGTACACCTTTTCGAAACAAAAAGCGGATATTTTCCTTTGCGACGCTTTTTTTTATTTATTAATAACAAAAGAGCAAACGATTATGTTAAGTAGTAGCTTGAAATCTAGAGATTCTAACCTTTGAAATGTTTTTTTATATTTTATCCTACGATGATTTTTCGCGGAGATAGAGCCATTTGAAAAACACTGAAAAATTTTCATAATTGTTTTGTTCTCTCAATCTTTATCATCCCAACTCCATGACGCTGAAGTGTGCATCGTTGGAATGGAACAAAAATAAATTCTTAAATGCTCAAACTTTTTTTGGAACGAAAATGAATCCTTTTTAAACGCTCAAACTTGTTTGGGAATTAAAATGAATTCTTCTTAAGTACTCAAACTTTTTTTGAAACGAAAATGAATTGTCCTTAACCCTTCGAGTGCACACTGGGTCATTCTGACGTACGTATTTAGTATTTTTCAACGTATTTTTCAAAGTATGCCCCACTTTGAACGAATTTTTTCGCCTTTAATTTTCGTTTTACATTACACAATATATGGATAATTTACTACAAAAAACGGCTTTACAAAAAAAATGAATGTTTATCGGCATACAACGATTTGAAAAACGCCTTGGGTCAGATTGACCCAAGATAAGTTGGCGGCGGAGGTGTGAACTCGAAGGGTTAAATGCTCAAACTGCTTTTGGACGATGCAGGCTGTGAAAATGCTTCAAACGTTTTTACACACTTTGTTAGAAATTCACGACCTCAATTTACAAAAAAAGACGCTTCTTAATAATATAAATAGAGAAATGGAAAATATAAACACATGCAACTCGACCGTACTTGAAATATTTTCATAGTCAAGTTCAGGTCTCTCCCTTTTACCGTCTCACGATCCAATTTTTGTTCAAAGCATTCAAGGGGGGATTGTCTTTTTTTCCGCAAAATTTACCGCTTTTTGGGAATTTTTTTGTGAAGAAAGTATACAACGGAAAACTTGTGAAACTTGGCATATAGTTTTATTGATCTGTTTACTACATACAAAAAAATGTTTAAACAATTTCATCAAAAAATCCGCCTCCCACCCCCCTCGACGCGCGATGGTCTTTTTTTGATGGTGTGCACGATTTCTCAAAAACTATTCAACCGATTGCCTTCAAATTTGGATAGAATGCTCAGCTGACATCATTTTATCGTTTGATGAAGCAAAAAAGCAATACGTTTAATAGTTTTTTATTTACAACAAAAAATCGATCAATTTTTTTCGAAAAATCGATACTTCAAGTTCAAAACGTCACCAAATTGTCAATTTTTTTTCCCTTCATCGAACGATAGCTATATGTGTCTAAAGTAAAATGCTTTTTGGGTTTTTGTTGCAGGATGAACGTGAAGGCTGTAATCGTGCACACCATCAAAAAAGGAACATCGCGCGTCGAGGGGGGTGGGAGGCGGATTTTTTGATGAAATTGTTTAAACATTTTTTTGTATGTAGTAAACAGATCAATAAAACTCTATGCCAAGTTTCACAAGTTTTCCGTTGTATACTTTCTTCACAAAAAAATTCCCAAAAAGCGGTAAATTTTGCGAAAAAAAAGACAATCCCCCCTTAAACCACTCAATAATTTCCCACCTTCTAGGGCCAAACATTGCGGATGCATTACACAACTATGTGAACAAGCTCGGCATGAGTTGTTCTATGAATATTCATTGTTTTGGAATATTACATCTCCTGTTGTTAAGACAAATGGATTAACTTGAGTCAGCGCTTAGAACCATGTATTTCTTCGCTTTTCAAGAGACACAAGCTTTTTACAGATACTCCTGACAAGGGGACCTTACAGGCTGTCACTGACGGATTTTGATAAGTCTGAGATATGTTGCAGAGGGACCTACTCTGCGTACCTGAGTAAAGGGATTTTATACAACGCTCTTTAGTTTTCGAGAAAAAACGTGTGAAAGTTTAGCTCGTAGCTACTATACCGGTACGGTTACACATTTGTCGAACCAGCGGGCGTAGCTCAGTGGACAAGGTTCCCGCTCTGACGCTCGAGGTCCAGGGTTCGAGTCCTAGGATGGCGTTTTTTTTCACAAAATATAAATAAATTCGATGGATGATGCAAAACCGTCTAATTATTTATTATTATTATTTTTTTTCACGCAGAAAAAAAAGAGAGGAAGCAATTACAACATCTTTCACAAGAAACTGCAGTTTATGATTTTTCATTACAATATACAGGTTTTTCTTACTCGCTATCACTGTGGTCGCTTGTTACGTCAGAACAATACTGCGGGTGGTATTTGTCGTAAAAGCAAGCAAAACACAAGACCAAAGAGCAACGCGCACATTGTATAAAAGCTATGGCCTTGCAGGCGCACGGAGTTTTGAGCAGCGTTATTGGAAAGCATACTTGATTGACATTTAAAAACAGCGGTCTTTCCTCAATTAACTTCGATGCAAACCACGCATATTTAATCATCGGCGCGAAAGCAGGTGCGCTCAATTGATGAAGAATCAAAGAATGAATTTGTATGGAATCTTCCTGTGACGCAATTTCTCCGTTGCTTTTTAACCAATCGGGAGCACTTTGTATTTTTTTTTTTCTGAAAATGTTCACTTGCCGGTAAAAATATACATCGCACGGTTGGCAAATCGGCGTGGACTTGGGCGGTATAACTTTAATACTGCATGTACATGCCTTCTTCTCGTCTACAAAGATGTGATCGTAAAGCGTTTGATCAGTTTGCCCTCCCCACGAATTGATAATGAATAAAAAAATTTTTTGTTTCACGTAGGGAAGTATGAAAGATTTCAAGAACTCTTCATACAATTGTTTTGTAAACTTTCCTGATTTTGTGCAGGTCACAATAACATTTTTGAATTGATCAGTCAACGCGTTGACCGTTAATGCGTACTGTCCCGTGAAGGAATGACTAATTTTGTTTAAATCTTTTTTCTTAACAAGAACGGTTTTTGCTCCCTGTTCCGCAAGCGACCTGTTGTAAATTGACTGATATTGGCAGCCGGTTTGATTGGTATTAATGACATAATCAAGGTCAAAGTCGGGGATTCCTATTCTTGTTTGGATTTGAAATTCTTCGGCAGCAGCCAACACTTTCTCCATCGTGACGAATTCCTTGGAGCTGACAAACTTCGTGATTCTACGCTGTCTGATCCTGTGATTTCTTTTGAATTTTTCGACCCAAGACAGGCTGGCGTTGAAATGGAAATCTTCCGATAAAAAAGAAATAGCAGAATAGACAAAATTGATCAATTGTTATATATTCGACTCATTCAATTTTGTGTTCTTCAATTCTATAATATATTTTATATTTATGTTTAAATTTTTACGGAGGGATTATTTTTTTATCGCTAAATTTATTGCTTTTTTTCTAATTTTCTGGCGAAGAAACTATACAACACATCAATGCAAAATTTGGCATGTGGATTTATTTATTTCTTATTTATTCACAAAAGAATTGAAAATCGTTTTGAATTTTTTTGTGAATAAATAAGAAATAAATAAATCCACATGCCAAATTTTGCATTGATGCTTTCTATAGTTTCTTCGCCAGAATTAATTCACAAAAAAATTCAAAACGATTTTCAATTTTTTTGTGAACAAATAAGAGATAAATTAATATATATTTTGATATGTTTTTCCGGCTCCAAATTCTGCCGAGCTTCCAGGAATCGTTCATATGTTTCATGATTGATTGCGTACCATTTGTCAAACGTATTTCCAGCTTCTTTGACGTCTTGTCTCCATCGATAGAGATTTCGTTTGGTTTTCAACCGAGAGAGTCCGCGCGCTTGTAAGGTCTTCAAACTCCATTTCGAATGAGCTGCTGCTATAGCGACTGCTTTTTGTTTGTATGATAAAGGCACATAATCCGCAGGTGCAGGTTTGAATTCCTCGGCCACAAAGTCCTCATCATCTTCTGGTACGGCTTCACACTACATAGAAGATCATTATTGACGTTTCTCCACGTTATACAGGAAACCATAATAATTCCCCGAACCCAAATAAAACTTACCATTACATATCTCTGCAGTTCATCCACCTCGTCGGCACCGATAATCCCATCCACATGAATGATATGCCTATCTGCGAGCATTTCAAGTATTTCGCTTGCAAAAACCTCTCCCATCGCCATAGATTCCTCGGAAATTGCACTCGGAGGTGCGTCTGTGAGCAGATTCAAATCCTGAAGCAAGTTTCGAGTATATGTGATGACGTTTGTGAGAACAGCCTTCGTTTGCTTACCATCCTCTTCTCTTTCCGATAGATTTTCTTTTGATCCAACACTTGTTTCTGCCATTTCATAATCCTTCTTTTCCAACTGACTTTCTGCCGTAGCAGCACTTATTTCTTCCATTTTACGGTTTTTCACTTTCGATAAACTTTATTTCGGAGCGACGTTATACCTAAGGTATGTATCTGCACAACTGACGCCTGCGAAACACTGCGAAAGACCGGCGTCGTCTGGTCAGACGACGCTAGTCCTCCAACATCACCTCAACGTCCGAAAAACCGTTAGGCTTTGTATAACAAAGGGATAGGGTACAAGTGGGGATGAGAAACGCAGGTAGCGAACTCGGCTGGAGTATTTGAAATAACAGCCCGACCATTTTGAAATTTATATTGTAATGAAAAATAATAAATTGCAGTTTCTTGTGAAAGATGTTATAATTTCTTCCTCTCTTTTTTTTCTGCGTGAAAAATAAATAATAAAAAATCATTTAAAAAAAATGGAAAGTAAAAACTTTTAAAAAATGAATAAAAAATGAATTAAAAAATGAAATAAATAAATCAAATAATAATAAATAATTAGACGGTTTTGCGTCATCCATCGCATTTATTTATATTTTGTGAAAAAAAAACGCCATCATGGGACTCGAACCCTGGACCTCGAGCGTCAGAGCCGGGAACCTTGCCCCCTGGGCCACGCCCGCTGGTTCGACAAAGGTGCAACCGTACCGGTATCCTAGCTACGAGCTAAACTTTCGAACGTTTTTTTCTCAAAAACTAAAGAGCGTTGTATAAAATCCCTTTACACAGGTACTCAGGGTAGGTCCCTCAACAACATATCTGAGACTTATCAAAATCCGTGAGTGATAGCCTGTAAGGTCCCCTTGTGAGTAACATTTCAAACTTTCTTCAGAGGGATTCAGTGAATCATCATCACATATCTTTCGCGGCTGAACAAAATGACGAGTTTTATAAACAGTCGGGCAAGTTATTCAATTTTCCAAAGCTTATGAAAATTATCAACATTTTCAGCGGCGAGAGGAATCTTCTGATGATTCACTGAATACCTCTAAAGAAAGTTATGAAATGTTAGAGTTTTTTACATGAACAGTACTGTGGAGAAAGTCTAACGAAACATTGTTTTCATCACTTGTAGTTCTTCGCATGGACACTATTGTGAATACAGCGAGAGGTGAGGTTTTCCCAATTGTTATATCCGCACAAAGTTTTTTCGGTTGACGTAGGGTAGAAATGGGTTTGCGACACAAAAGTATCTCAAATGAACTTTCGTCTCCCGCAAAGCGCAGAGAAGCACACTGCGAAGTCCAGCTTTCGCAGTCACCGTACACGCAATTAAAAGCAGTGACACAAGGCAATTCATTAATCTTCACGACACTATACATAATTTTTTTAAGCAGTTATAAGCATTTATAGAAAAACTGATGCCAAGCTTATTTACGTTGTTTTATGATGAATGCACGATGTTTGGACGCAGAAGGTATATGATTATTTTTTCTTACTTGTATCCGATGCTAGGAGATTTCATGTGACCTTTATTTTTTCCGTTATCACATAAATCGATTATTGCCGTGTCCATAATGATGTAAAGAACCTTCGTCAAATTTATTTTTGGCTCTGAAATGAGCCCTTTTTGGAGGTTACAATCTTTGTCAAATTAATATGGCCCTAAAAAGGGCCACTTCGTTTTTTAACGCCTTTAGTCTTCTAACCTTTCTTAAGATAAAATAAAATTTATATTTTTTGCACAGCCTAATCCAACTTAGGGGTGAAGCTGTCAGATCACGGTAAACATTAAAACGAAAAAGTAGCAGGCGATGCTACTCGGAGGCGTTGCGTTGGGTTCGCCCGGATGTGGTACTCTCGGGACTGCGCAGAGCGTCTCAAATGCGTCTACTGCGGATGTTAATCAACCCTAATAAGGGCGTATGTTTCATGTTTATGACATGGCTGAAAGACTTTATTCGATTCGGAAAATCCACCGAGGGTGGAACAATTTCTAGTCGTGAATTCGCTCGGAAATTCGATGAGAATTATGAGATCAAGGGGAGTACACGGATCGAAAAATGACCCAACCAAATTCGATAGGAAAAAATCACATTTCATTGGTAAAGTGTCATTAGATTTTCGATTTGCCGCCGCGTTTTCGCGTGATGTCGATTGAAAGTAAAAGTCATCTGCTAAAAGCACATCTTACTGTATAAAGCGTCGCGGCGTGTTCGTCAGTCGGTCAGTGGCGTCGAGATCGATGGCATCGATCAGTGGCGTCAATTTTTTTTCATCACTTGGCACCATGACGCTGCCGCATCTCTTGATACCAGTCATTGAATTTATTAAGATTCGAAACTCTATGCAAAAGAAGTAGACATTACTGTCATTAAAAATCGATGGTCTCGGCACCTTGTGTATTATTGCTATTTTTTTTAATTCCTTCTCATCAAGTTCCTAATTTTAGCAGTTAGCCTGCGCGTGCACAAAGCAGTCTCGAAATTGTTATCCAAGAAACAAACGCGGAATGCTGCAGCCTAATGAATTTTGGTGAAGATTTGAGCTATGGACTCGCATCGGGTATCGAACAGTGAGCAAAGTTTTGTTCCAATAAATTGAAGCAATCACGATAAAATTTTATCGCTTCTTTTTTCAACGCGAATTTAATTAGCTACCCTTCACCGCTTGGGCATGGAATTCGCAATTCAAATACACCTCTTTGGCATCTCGAACTTCATCGTTACTATTGGTCTACAGAAACAAAAGGAGAGACCTGACGTATAATTTACGTAGTATTCTTCTCACGGGAGCCCATCCCTGGAGTAATTAATTCCTACTTTTGCTTTACAAATTGATCGATTAACTTCATCAATAATAAATTAACTGTATGAATTTCTTTGCCATACGAAATTCTATAAATGCAATATAAATTACAATCATAAAATAAGAAATAAATTCGTATTTGGACATGAAATATTACCCGACGATTCGAGCTCGTTTGCTCCATTACTGATACGGAAAATCTGGATAGTATCTAGCAAAAGAGCCAAGATCTCCGCTCTCTCTCTCCTACAGCTCTTTTCTTGAGAAACCAATGAAATCTCGGACTTCCGCGGCTCGTTAAACCCTCACTCCGCCGACCCGGTGGCCCGACGCATGCCAAATGCATACTTTGGAGACTTCATCCACCCAGAGTCTATACGTACCGTATGCATGTCGCACCAATATTCCATTCACCATATCCGAATCTCATATTTTCTCTCGAGCATATCGCGTTGCCTGGAATAGCACACACACACACACACACGCTGCACGCTCACAAAGTTCTCTTATTTATTGAAATGGTCAAATATTTTCGTGAATACATGAAATTGCGTTGAATCAATGGGTCAAAGATAGAAAAAATCTACGAGTGTGAACTTACGAATGGAGGAGGAGACAATCGCATATAAAGAATTGATCTCTCAGCGCAGGTGTCCGATAAAGGTCCTCGTTATTAGCCAAATTCTCGGACCGTCGTATTTCTTCAGCGTCTCACTGTAAAGTCTCTGTTGACAGCCTATTCGCAGCTTCCGTTATACTGCACAATCGTTGTACTGGTGTGGAGTTGGGGAGGGAGGGACTGACAGTATGGTGAATCCGGCTTGACTGCTGTAGCGATTTAATAGCTGTAGGAATCCCGTAATTGAAGCCGTACCCACCCATTCGAATCTGCCTTGTTACACGGTATAGCGTGCACCGCCGATAGAAATGCATTAAACAGACACGCGCAGCCAGGACCGTGAAGACTCCGAATTCGACGTCGTGTTTCTCCGTTTGAAATACTCGGAGCGTGCCCGTCTTGGCCACGTTCAATTTGGCACGTTAATTTCGCGCTTCCCCGACAATCCGTCCGAGAACTGGCCGGAGATCCGCTCATTGCGACGCCCGCGTATACGTACGTGACACCGTCTCACGATTATTTGGATTGTCCGTTTTGTGAAATTGGCCACCAAGCTTTTTCCCCTGACCCCCCCCCCCCCCTCTCTCTATCGCTCTTTCTTGAAACTCTTTTACCTACAAAATATCATGTTAAATAAAAAACGATCGCGCGATAATTGAAATAATTGGCGTCATTTAAAGAATTTGCCAAACTATGTTTGTTCCATCGTTGATTGATTTCACGGTGGGAAAAACGGTGTATGACATTTTTGCGGGATTCGCTCCCTGCTACGTGCAAGCTCGATGAGACTTTTCGAACGAGGCAAATTCCGGAAAGCAGATATTACTACGGAACCTTCTCTCCTTAATGAAGGTGTTTAAATGCGAAGCGATGAAGACGTTTTGCCTCGCAATGACCGAGTCGGAGTTCAGTAGCAGCAATTAGGTAGGTTTACGAAGCCTCCTTGTCTTCATCTTGCGATTTATTTTTGGAAGCGCGGCCAGTAGATATCGTCATCGATCGGGAAGACAAACTGAATGAGGTTCTGAAAACTTCATTGGGCAACAGCGGGGATCGATCTCTGCTTTTGAATTTTAACCGAAGCAATATCGAATCTTGGGCACCACCAACAGTGATGATCGCTTTACAGTCCCGTAGCGCCGGCATTTTACAAACTGGAGTTTTGTCTTTGATCCGACTACAATTGTGCCGTTAAAATATACATGCTTGCCTTCGTGAAATGAATAATTTGATCCGGCTGGACTATTTTTTAAATGTTTTACCGGGTGTCCAATAGGAAGTTGCTGAAACTAACCGACTGTCATTTTAAAACACGTGCACAGAATCAGAAAAGCCAAATTGCTTTAAATAGAGGAAACTCTGCAGTTGTAAACGCACATAAATAAAACCCAGTCAAATATTTTTTATGTCAATTTATTACATCTTATAAAAATAACGAAAAAGTACAGTGATTAATGATAGATATTTTCGAAGTGCGAACCATTAGATTGTGCACAAAAATCAATTCTCTTTTGAAAACTGTGAAAAACAGTGTCCAACATATCGTTCGTAATGCCGCGAACCACTTCCTGGATGGTCGCGATCAGTTCTTCTACTGTACTGGGGTTTTTAGCGTAACAATGATCTTTAATGTAACCCCATAAGAAAAAATCACAAGAGTTCAGGTCCGG
The DNA here is from genome assembly GCA_964007375.1 of Ophion obscuratus. NCBI lineage: Eukaryota > Metazoa > Arthropoda > Insecta > Hymenoptera > Ichneumonidae > Ophion > Ophion obscuratus. The sequence goes on along the minus strand of OZ023317.1, from coordinate 2,650,177 downwards.
TGAGTACGGAGATCATTCTAGTCCGCCTTGAGCAAATTTAGGGTACCCCAGACCGATTACTCGAGTCCCATATACGCGATGAATAGCTTCAAACACCTCATGAGTCCGGTGCGGCGTCGCTCCATCTTGCATGAAGTAAACATTTTTAACCAGTCCCCTCTTTTTTGCATGAGGGAAGAATTTCGTTTCCAAAAGCTGTTTGTAACTCTCTCCTGTACCGTAGATTCCAAGAATTGCAAATAAATTCTTTTTACCGAAATCGCTGCCCATGCCGTTACTTTCTGTGGATGAAGGGACTTTGCTAGCGATATGTTGGGATTTTCCGTTCCCCAAAATCGGTAATTTTGCTTGTGTACGTACCCATTCATCCAAAAATGTGCTTCATCGGAATAAATAATCAATTTTTCATTAAGTTCTTCGGCTTCAAACATTCCCGTAATAGTGTTACAAAATTCGATGCGTATCGTCATGGCACATTCAGTTAACAATTGACGAGTGCTTATTTTATACGGATGAAACGTTAAAAAATATTTCATAATGTTGTATAACGATGATTTGGTTATTTTTAATGCATGAGCAGCTTTCCGAATCGAATCATTTGGATTTTGTTTGAAATAATTCTCAACTTCGTTGATCTTCTCTGGTGTAGTCATCGTAACAGATGGACCTGGCAACTCGTGTCTACGGTCCTGGAGTGTACGATACTTCACAAACTTATCGATTATCCTACAAAAATTAACGTAAAATTAATTCAATGCAGTTTAATTGAATTGAAACACAAGTTGTGTGATAGATGAATATGAATAAATATTAAATTCTTACCTTTTCAGAGTCTTTTCGCTGGCAACTATGAGTTCCAAACTTAGTACGAAACCCACTATACGCATTACTATAAATTTTTCCCCTCGAGAAGAAGCACTCAATAAGATATACTTTTTCTTCCGTGGTGAGCTCGGTCATTTTGACGCGCGCGTACTTGCTTCAACCACGGCTGGAATAAAACTGCGGGGCCTCAGGTATGCGCCTTAGAAAAAGGGACCCCTATTGAATTCATGGAGGGAAGAGACACTTATTTAGTTTTAGCAACTTCCTATTGGACACCCTGTACCATTCCGCTTGAAAGAGTAGTACTTTTGTATTTCTTCTGGAACGTTTCGCCGTGGCTCCGTACACGTGTGTTTGCAAGCACTGACAACGAGAGAATGAAATCGCTCGAGATATAAGTCAAATGAGGCGGGGGGGGGGGGGGCTTGCGGTTAAAGGGTCAATAACGAAGAGCGCGCCGAATCCACGCGACGTCGGGCACACGATCGGGAATAAATGTTCCCCCAGTTCACAGGCGAAGATTGAGGAGGTACATTAGACAGCTCGCGAACCAGCACAAGTTCTCCCAGGTGAGCCCACACAGCTTCGTCCATACAGATATACAGGCTTGTCTTCTATTCGCACACTTGTTTTTACTTTGCGTGGCGTTGAAAACACGTTAGATCGACGTCTCCGTCAACCCCGCCGAGCGGCCCTTCCGTCATCCGTCCTCGATCGGAAGCCTCCACTGCGACCGGATCAAGCGTATCTCGAAGATAAATGGTCTCGGACGAAACGAGTGAGGTTTGGTGAGAAAAAAAAGAAGAAAACAAATTTTTTAAACGTCCACAGGCGCAAGGGATGATATTAAAAATCGGTCAACTAGGCTTGGGGTGGCGACACTGCACGATAACGTCGTACTCGTTTTGACGAGAAAAAAACTTAAGGCGTTACCCCCACTTGTAGCGCAAAAAAAAAGGCCTTTTTGATGAATTTTTTAAATAAAACTACAAAACTTTTTTAATCGATCAATATACCATCTTAAAGAACACATCTTGAAGAAATTTCAGTAACTTTTTTATTGAAAAATATTACATTGTTTAGTGGCAAATGGCCGTCAATGAACTAACGTTTTTATATACACGGTTTGCGGTGCCCAACATTGCGGCGAAGTGGATCATCTGAAAAAAAAATGCGGATGGATTTAGTCAAATATAAGTATAAACTAGGCTTTAATCGAAGGATTTTAAAAAATATTCATTTTTCACAAAATGGCGGACAGTCAAAGTTAATGGTTCGATTTTAACGAAAAAAAAACGGCCGTTTTTTTGCTATAAAACAGCCATTTTTTCGAAAAAAAAATCGAACGATTAAAGACTACATTTTTATGTATTAAGGGGTAAGGCCACTGTAACGGCCCAAAAAAAAAGGTTTTTTCACTAATTTTTTGCTCCCGAAATTGAAGGTATTTGAAAAAAAACTTTTAATGGTGTTATCGGGCATACATTAAACTTCATTATAAAATTTTTTTACAGTAAAAAAAAACAAAATGGCGGTTCCACAGCTATCTTCCCGGGACATGTTTTGCTTCCAGGGCTCCGCGGCACGCAGCACCACTGGTGCACTTTTGAATCTAGAACAAAAAAAAACCATTAATCTAGAGCGCTATAGCTGGAGAATGTCGATCGGATTTTAAAAAGTATCAATTTTTGTGGATTTGGCGTGCGTTTGAAAAAAAAAATTGATTTTTGACGAAAAAAACGGCAAGTTTTTTGTTAATAAAAAATCAATAAATAAAGTTCTTGAAAATTCCGATCGACATTCTCAAGATAATGTAAATGTTCACATCTGGTTAAAATTTCAAGTAAAAAAAATGAAAATTGTTCGAGTTATGCTGCATGCCATTTTGAAAAACCATGTTTCGAGAAAAACGCGTTTAAAGTTTTGCGAATAGTTTTTTATTGGAAAAAATTAAAAAAAGAAGTTAAAAGGATTTAAACTATTTTTAAACTAGAGGGTTTATACTATTTTTTAAGCCAATAAAAAAAAATCGATTTTTCAAAAAATTTACAGTGGCCTTACCCCTTAAGTAAGCCTGCAAAATTTCAAGAAGATCGGTTCATTAATGTTCGAGTAATCTTGGTCACCGACTTCAGAAATGCCATTTTGAGAAAAACGCGTTTAAAGTTTCAATTTCCGGTCGTTTACACAACGGATTCTTCTCTTTCAACGCTCATATCTCAGTCAATTTTGTTCGGATCGACTTGAAATTTTCAGGACATATTCTCAGATACTTATACTTCAAAAAAATGCAATAAAAAAAATCGATTTTTTCAAAATCGTAAGTGGGGGTAACCCCTTAAACAAGCATACGCCGTAGGACGTATGGTGAAAAGGGGGGGGGGAGTAACGATAGGGGCGAACTCACCCAAGGGAGAAGCTCGCTCGACTCCGACGAGTTATCCCGTAACGTCTCAGAGGCACCCGCGATCTATCGCCCCATTGACCGCCACTTCGTTATCAGCTTCGTAAGCCAAGTTACTCTGGCACCGTTTCTCCCACGATCAGGAGAGCACTCGCCCTTTCCAACTTCACTCTTCCTCCCTTGAAATCAAGCGCTCTCCCCTCAATTCGCTTCGACACTTGCGGATGGTCAACCCCGCTGTTCACCAGTCTCTATGACATTTCCTCCCTCCTCCCTTCGCAGCATTTTTCCTCTTCGAGTTACTCGCCCTCTCCGCCTCCTCCTGCTCCTCTTGGGCCATGACGTCCCCCTTTTGTTGGTTCATCGAGGCACATTGGCGCTTATACTCGCACATCCTTGAGATTTTTGCTTGGACTGAGAATGTGACGGAGAAAGATTGCAACGCTCACCTACCGCACTTGGTCGGAAACTCAAACGCCATTCAACGAGGCTGAACCGGAGGTGGTACCTAAATAAAAAATCTTCCATTTCGGACAAAATTAAGATGTTCTTTGACCATCTTACCATCAAGGCGGGATATACATTTATAAAGATTAAAAAATCGATTACTTTTTTTTCGTTTAACGATAGAACTACATATGCAGCATACTTTCCTAAAGTGTCGAAGCGAAATTCGAACAACTTCAAAGGTTAAAGCCTGTCAACACTGTACCTCACCGCTCGGACTCGGAGCGGGTGTGAACTTCAAACGCGCTTTTCTGAAAATTGCATTATCGAAATTGGCGTGCTGGATTACTTAGAAACTATTAAGCCGATTGAGTTGAATCTTGGAAAATATTGATAATATTGGTACTTTCTACTTGACGAGACTTGTTTTTGAAAAGTTGGGGAAAAAACTACTTTTTTAATCCGAATTTTACAGAAATGTTGCGTGAAATATTGATTTTTTTTTGTAAATGCGTGCCATTTGTTTAAATTTGCATTTTCTTCATTTTCATTACCGTCGCATAGAAACTACGCATGGTCTAACTGAAAAAATGTTCGAACTTTTTTGCAAATCAAAGTCTACGGGAAGCTAGACTGCACGCCGATTCGCAACTCCCGCGGCGACCTTGCTGTAACACTCCGCCACAGCTCCTTCAATTTGATGATGAATTCGTTTAAAAAAAAATTCTATACTTAAATATACTATTAAAGTATACCTAAAATTTCATATTTGTAGAATAATTATTTCTTAGTTTGAAAAATCCCTTAAGGGAGACTTTGTCCTTGAAATTGCAGCGAGAGATGTTAGCGGCTCAACATGAGCAGCTAGAAGAAGAGGAGGGATGCATCTATGGACCAGGCATTGCCGATTAGCGGTAATTATAAACACATTTGTGTAAACACATTACAAAACTTTAAACGCGTTTTTCTCGAAAACACGTTTTTTAAAAATGGCTGACATTCTCCTGACCGCTGTAATTAACATATCGACCTGAAATTTGGAGAGCATACTCAGAAAATATGTATTCACGGAATGACGGGTCGTTTTTTCAATAGATACATTTTTGCATTTATTATTTATCTTTTTATGCGAAAAAAACGCGAAAATTCGATTTTTTTTTAAATTGCCGCCATTTTCCGAAATTTGTACTAAACGAAAAACCCATCCGTCATTCCATGACCAAAGGGTCACAGATTGATAATATGCTTTGAATTTGTGTTTCAGATCAACAAAGAGGGGGCAGTGATGTCAGCCGTTTACCTCCCGCGATTTGAGGACCTGTTTTCGCGGAGCTGCAACGGCCGCCATTTTGTTTTTTTTTAAATATTTTTTAACATTCTGTATATCATGAATAAAATCAAGAAAAAACCGCACTCAAAAAGCTTTACTCGTTTCCTTTAAAAAAAAAAAAAAATGTAAACACCTGAAATATGGCACTCCAAGGACAAAATCTCCCTCAATATTGCTTTTTTTCTGTCTAAATTTAAATCCCGCCTTAAGATAGGAACAATCGTTTGACTTTTGTCAGTTATGGTATTTATCTATTTTTATCGCTGAGCAATTGATCTATTTTTTCTTTTTTTTTTTCTTTATAAATCGCTCCCGTCGAACAGGCTCCCAAAAAGCATCGCGATAAAAAAATCGTTTGTGCGTTGCCCCCTAACCGGTGGGCCAGCGGTGACGGCTGGTTGTCGATTCGTATAGGAAATTCATTAGCTACTTGTTACTTTTTGACTGATGGAAAAAATATGGATACCCAATGACATTATGAGAGAAGAGAGAGAGAGAGAGAGAGAGAGAGAGAGAGAGAGAGAGAGAGAGAGAGAGAGACCGAGAGAGAGAGAGGTATGAGAATCATATTCGCTCGCCACTGACGACATATATCACGACAGACCACAGATGATACGAGGTCGGAGATTTATAAATGCATCCTCTGATAAATGATGCTTCTGCCACCCCGGAAAATACCCAGATCGCGAAATCGTAGTCTCAAAAAAAGACGATTAATCCTGCGCTGCTGTGGCTCATCGGTATTTTTTCTTTTTTTCCCGGCCAAAATCGTACACCTCCCGTAGCTATATAGGTGCACGTTATATGCTGATTTTTATTGAATTATCTACATATATACCCACGTGCACACATACGTAGATAAAAATACGAAAATCGCTCTTTTTTTCACCAACTTCGATTAATGCCCGGGCCAATTGATCTATCGCTATGCTATTTATCAATCAACCCTGATGGAGTCACCATTTTTTTGTTAGACGCGATATGCTTCGCAAAGTAGAATTTGTGCAGACTCTTAATCGAACTGAATCGTTGAAAAACTGTAACATGAAAATCCACGACATCGTAACGCAAGTACGGCACATTGTTATTTGTCGTTGCCAAATAATGTTGCAAGTGAACGATAGCTATTTTGCGACGATAACTACGAAAGTCAATATATAACAAATTTAATTGGTGGAGGTGAGCTTTGCTGATTGATTTTCCGTATCTAGATTAAAGGAAAATTAAGAAAAATGTGCAGGGATAAATACATTTTTAATCCATCGATATCCATGTTAACACCCTTAGAGAGAATTCGTGGCACGAGAAGAAAGGGACCGGGAGGAACAGAAGGAGGAGGTGGAAAGAAGTCGTCACACGTGCGCAAAGAGTTTACCTTTTTTGCCTGTGTGCTCGCATTTGGTAGCACGAAATGAGAGAGAAAGCGAGAGGGGGGGGTAGATAGATATGTAACGTCGTCGAAATCAGAATATATATGACCTTCTCCCGTCGCTATCACGCCCAGAGGAATTCCCTGAATGAGATAACACGATAATATATCGAGTTCTTACCTGGCAATGTAAAATAGTACCCACCCGTCTGCGGGTTTAAAAGTCGTGATATATCATTCGGGACAAGAGCAAGTCTTATTGGATTCGCTCTCCTGAGTTTTCCTTTTCCGAGCTTTTGCCCCATTATACTATTTTACCTAACCTGTACGTAGCTCGTAACGAATTATTCAAATGGATGCGACGACACGAAGAGAGGTGTAACGGGAAGAGAGCGAAATCGCGCCTCCAATGATACATTAAGGGATGAAGAAGAAGAAGAAGAGGAAGAAAAAAAAACAATTCATCGATTGGAGTTCATTGATCTCGAGGAGTCGCCGCTTCGGGTCTTATTGAATACGTTGAACGAATCGGTGAGGATAGAATTTATCCCGCGCGAAATCGATTCGGTACCTTGAGTTACAGCCTCTGCGATTCTGCTCTGATCTATCGATTGTTTTTTTTTTCCCCCGAAATCGTTTATCCGAAATGCATTTGAGGGAGTATACTGCCCCGATATGCCAAAGATACGAATAACTCTGGGAAATGCATTTGGTGCGTAATTGAGGGACCTGCGTTTCGATCGAAACCTTACACCTCGCAAGGACACAGCCGTTTCTACTGGGACAGCGTATTCAACTGCAGATGGGATTGTACAGTTGAACCGTGCAACCGGAGAATCGCAAACGAGGAAAAGGGTCATCGAGATAACGAGCAAGAGTGGGAGAGAGAGAGAGAGAAAGGTCGGCGGGTGGTGGCGTTACACGATTGGAATACGCGCGGTCCGGTACGTGTCAGTTCGATAAATACATGTGTGGGGACCTCAGCGGGCAGTTGCCGAGCATGTTGGAGGAGTAAACGGGGAATGGATTTTCGAGAAACTTGGCTTGTACGAGTCGCATCGATGAAATTAAATCGCCGCTGTTGATCATACATAAATCCTCTCGTCGTCCGCAATGCTGAACCATGGATTTTTAAGGGAGACTTTGTACTTGGAGTGCCATATTTCAGGTGTTTACATTTTATTTTTTTTTAAAGGAAACGAGTAAAGCTTTTTGAGTGCGGTTTTCTTCTTGCTTTTATTCATGATATACAGAACGTAAAAAATTGTTTTTTTGAAAAAAAAACAAAATGCCGGTCGTTGCAGCTCCGCGAAAACAGGTCCTCAAATCGCAGGAGGTAAACGGCTGACATCACTGGCCCCTCTTTGTTGATCTGAAACACGAATTCAAGGCATATTATCAATCTGTGACCCTTTGGTCATGGAATGACGGATGGGTTTTTCGTTTAGTACAAATTTCGGAAAATGGCGGCAATTAAAAAAAAATCAAATTTTCGCGTTTTTTTCGCATAAAAAGATATATAATAAATGCAAAAATGTATCTATCGAAAAAAACGATCCGTCATTCCGTGAAGACATATTTTCTGAGTATGCTCTCCAAATTTCAGGTCGATATGTTAATTACAGCGGTCAGGAGAATGTCAGCCATTTTTAAAAACGTGTTTTCGAGAAAAACGCGTTTAAAGTTTTGTAATGTGTATACACAAATGTTTTTAAAATTACCGCTAATCGGCAATGCCTGGTCCATACAGGCATGCCTCCTCTTCTTCTAGCAACTCATGTTGAGCCGCTAACATCTCCCGCTGCTCCAAGGACAAAGTCTCCCTTAATATTTCAAAACAATTTTTATCCGAGTCTTCCGGCCTACGTAAAGTACTATATATATATATATATATATATATATATATATATACATACATATGTATGTATGTATGTATGTATGTATGTATGTATGTATGTATGTATGTATATGTATATGTATATGTATTGTGATTATTATATGATTTAGTATCGGATTGGATTAGATTGTAATGTCTATCGCATGCCTGATTCAAGCGTAATGTTATTGCATTATTTTGATACTATATTGAGACGTACAGGTCCGTCTCATGAGCAAAAACCCCCACTACATAGCCAAAAACAGCGGACCTTGCGATATCGCAAGGAGCAACCAGTAAGGACCGAAATTAGAAATTAGATTAGAAATTAGAAAGACAAGGAACAAGCAGTAAAGACCGAAATTAGAAATAACAGAAAAACTTCAAAGGAGCCGACAGACACGAACTTTGAGGGGCATAAATGAACATAAAAACAAGTGAAGACGGTCGCGTAGGGCTTACAGAAATATAAAACAATAAGCGTTAAGGGGGACATTGAAAAGAAAACGGAAAGAAAGGAACAAGAACAGAAGAGAAATAAAGCTTATAAATTTAGATAAAACGTCAACAATAAAGGGAATGATGGGTAATTAGTAAGAGAAGAAGAACAAAGACAGTAAAATCTGGGTATTTGAAGGGAGGAATTTTGGAGGAAAGTCACTTCTTCTTTGTCTGGGAAGTCGACAAGTATTCAGTAACACGAATACTGAACGTAGGGGAAAGAAAATGAAGCAGGAGGAAATTCGAAAGAACGAAAAAAGTAGAGCCGCTAGTATTACAGTACCTACTGCGAATTTTCTAAGATTTAACGAGTACACAACCGATGCGAATAATGACCTCAGGGGCAGGGAAGTGCGGCAGGAGGAAAGAAAAAGAAATCGAAAATTGAGAGGCGCTAAGAAGATAAAAATAAATAATCCCTCGTGACCAAGAGTCGTGAGGTAAAAGAAAAAGATTAAAATAAGCAAGAATAATTAATAAGAATAACAAAGAAATGGAATTAACTTATCGAGAAGTAAATAGGAGAATTGTATCAGAAGAACATGAAGGGCGAAGATGTATTTCAAATTTGCGAGCGTCGCGACACTCATACAAAACACACACACATATACAGCGATATAACGCAACATTGAGCGGGCGAGCCAGCGCGCCGCGATCGACCGCGCCGCGATCGATAGAGCGAGTAAGGGAAAGGGAACACTTATCGACGCGCGAAAATCGATCCAGATCGCGTTCGGGAGGATGTACCGTTCAATTACGCGAATTGAATATTTTACCGACGGAAAAGCTGCGCTTCACAACCACAGGAAAACGACACAAACAACACTTATACACTTATACACTTATAAACAACACAAACAACACTACGCTTATACGCGGCGTTATTTTTAGGTTATCCAACGACAATAAAACTGAAAAAATCTTGTTTTATTATAAAATAGTATAAAACAGTCTCAATTAATTTATTGCCTGATCGAGTCCCGAAACAATAAATTTATTCGACGAGTTTCGACCCGTAGTACAATACAATGCAATACGATATAGTACATAACCTTATTGATATATAATATTTATCATAATAACAGTTTATTACAATATGGATGAAACGATTACTTATTATACTGATAATAAATGCAACTGTAGTAGCTTTGACAAATGGAATTCCAATATTTCCTTGAGCCCGATACAACGTATGGCCCTTCGTAATTAGTTGTTGGACGAAAGAAGGCGGGCGCAAAGTTGACGATACAAAAATTACGCACCGCTATTATTCATTGATCCTTCCGTCATCGGTGTCCAATTTTTTTTTTTGATATACATCTTTTTAGCTACTTTCATACCGGCCCGACGTCAATCGCTTATTCAGCAAGGGCAAAAAACAAGAGAAAACGCAGCAAAAGAAAGGACGAAGCAGCGAGGGAAGGAGGTTGAAAGATTTAAAAAAATGATCGCGCTCGATTTCGAAGCGATCGAACTGTTTGCAATTCAGATAACAGCACTTGAGTACGAGGGACGAGGACATTCCTGACGCGACTATTCGCGAAAGTGAAGAGGCAAGGAAAAACCAGGAAACAGGATTCACCGTGCCGCGACTAAGGCACGTGATGAACATCCGGGCACGTAGAGCGTTAGGCATCCGCGACTTGAGATCGCCGACTCTGACCTTTCCTGCGCCCCTTTTTCTGCGCCTTTCGCCAAAGAATCGCCCGAAATGGATTAAGGACGGAAGAAAATGCCGTTCCATGCCTTCGATTCTCAAACGATCCACATATGAGGCATTCCACGTCACTTCAGCCAGTAAAAAAAAAAAAAAATCCACAAATAATATTGAAAAATCGAGTTATTTTGTTGAAAAATATTCACCGAGTGTCGAAAAAAAAAAAAAAAATCTGACGTTTTTTCTCGTTGATTACCATTTTTTAACATTTTTCTATTCAAATGACTGTATCTTTGGCAGGATTTGACGTATTTACATTCGTAAAAAGCGAAAATGTGCGTCTTTGTATAGCCTTCCAGAAAAAAATTAATTGAGATTTTATTCAGCAAGTCGAACGTCCGTTTCAGGGCCAAATATGCGAAAATATTTTTTTCTCAAGAAAAGACACTCGTTATTTTTTTTTTTTTTTTTCATTTTCCCGAATTATGGATACGAAAAACGGATTTTTGGTATTTTTTACATTATGGGATTCCTAGACACCGTGAAGTAACAGCTATTTTTTTATTTTTTTAAAATTAATATTCGATTGAAGAGTGTGGAGCACTCAAAAATATGACATATATGTCATATGTTTGAAATACATATGACATATATGTCATATGTATTTCAAAAACCTGGCGCAAATACAGCGAGTGCTCCACACTCTTCAATCGAACATTGATAAAAAAAAAAATTTAATAAAAATAGCTGTTACTTCACGGTGTTTAGAAATCCCATAATATAAAAATACCAAAAATCCGTTTTTCGTATTCACAATTCGGGGAAATTCTTAAAAATAAAATAACCAGTGTCTTTCCTTGAGAAAAAAAAATATTTTTTCTATATTTTGCCGTAAAACGGACGTTCGACTTGCTCAATAAAATCTAAATCAATTTTTTTCTGGAAGGCTAGAAAAAGGCGCACAATTTCGTTTTTTACGAATGTAAATACGTCAAATCCTGCCAAAGATACAGCCATTTGAATGGAATAATATTAGGTGTACAAATTAGTTTTAGGACACTTCGATTTTGTATCATAACAGCTATTCTAAATTAATTCAAAGGTCCCGCTCACTTATCATAGATGGCGCTTGATATGTAGTATCGAAACGTAAAGGAGTCATAAACATAACCTATAAATTCTGTAAATTAAACATGCAGACCGATAAGCTATTTATTAGACACTGCATTCGCTATGAATTCCATCAAGGAAAAAGTGTTAGGAAAGCGTGTGAATCGATATGTTCTGTTCTTGGAGACAACATTGTATCTAAAAGTACATGTGAGTATTGGTATAAGCGATTCAAAGAAGGTGATTTCGACGTTAGTGACCGTGAACGCACGGGGCCTCCTGTAAAGGTGGACGATCAGGAACTGCAAGCGTTGCTGTATGAAAACTCTTGTCAGACGGAGAAACAACTTTCAGAACAGCTTGGAGTAACTCAACAAACTGTTTCTTATCGTTTAAAAGCAATGGGTAAGATTCGAAAAGGAACAAAGTGGGTGCCACACTTTCTAACTCAAGAAAATAAAAACAGCCGTCTTAACATTTGTGTAAGTCTTTACCACAAGCAACATAGAAAGTCTTTCTTGTGGAAAATTGTGACCGGCGATGAAAGGTGGATTTATTTTGATAATCCGAAACGCAAATATCATTGGGTTGACCTCGGCGAGCCGACAACATCCACACCAAAGCGCAATGTTCACTGTAACAAAGTCATGCTGTGCATATGGTGGGATATGAAAAGCGTACTGTATTATGAACTTCTCAAACCTGGTCAAACAGTTACTACCGATCGCTATTGTCATCAATTGATGCAAGTGAATCAAGAAATTGAGAAGAAATGTCCATTTTCTGGTAAAGGAAAACGTCCAGTAAAACTGCTCCATGACAACGCGCGGCCTCATGTGGGTAAACCGGTCAAGGATACGTTACTAGCGCTTGGATGGGAAGCTGTACCACACCCGGCGTATTCACCAGACTTAGCCCCATCCGATTATCATTTATTCCGGAAAATGCAGAACGATTTGTCTGACGTGCGATTCAAAACATTTGAAGAAGTGGAAAAATGGGTCGCTAAATTTCTCACCTCGCAAGACGAAAGTTTCTTTGCGAAAGGCATCCGCGAGTTACCTGAGAGATGGCTGAAGGTCATTCAGTGCGATGGAGATTACTTCGATGAATAACTGTGTTTTACTTCTTTTTTAATAAATCTTGAATTTTTTGAAATCTGTCCTAAAACTTATTTGTACACCAATATTAGAAAATGGTAATCAAGAAGAGAAAACGTCAAATTTTTTTTTTTGAATATCGACACTCGGTGAATATTTTTCAATAAAGTAACTCGATTTTTCAAAATTATTTGTGGATTTTTGTTTCACTGGCACTTTGTCACTTTTACTGGCTACTTGTCACTTTGAAGTGACGCGAAATGCCTCATATATCGTATTTAATCATTTTGGCTATGTACGCACGTGCGTCAAACAATACGCGTACGACACGTGTCTTTCGTTTACGTTCTTCTCTCTTTTTCTTTGCAAAATATACGCGCTTTGCCACAAAACGTTGACCGCCCGCGCGTAAAGCCACACTTAACCTGGGCATTACGAGAGAAAGAGAGAGAGAGAGAGAGAGAGAGAGAGAGAGAGAGAGAGAAAGAGGGAGCGGGCTGTTTATTTTATTTACTTGGATCCGCCCGCTCCCCTAAAGCGACGTTAGTGAGGGGAAAAACGAGAGACAGGAGAACGGGCGAGATAGAGAGAGGTGAAAAGTTGAAACGCTTAACTTTGAGCTCGGCATTATGCATGTGTCCTTTCACTTTGGCCGCTTTTACGGGGCGGCTCGAAAAATAAAATAAAATTATAATGCATGTTCCGCTTGGACAAGTTATTTTAATGCAGACTCGCTAACTTTCCTATTTTCTGTCAGGATTATCCCGCTCCCCCCGCGCCGCCAATTTTTTTTTACCCCTCCGCCCCTTCCATCTTTCCTCTGTCTAACTTTGTTCTCTCTTACGGGGGGGCTTAATGCGGCATTTCCGTCTGTCTTTGTAGATTGTGAAAGGTTCGCGGTTGAAGCCGCGGCACGCGTCTTTGCGAAGAACGCAAAGAGTTCATTTGATACGAAAATATTCCTTGTGAAACACCCCAAACCGTTTTCGGATATGCGTTTGTAGCCTGCTCAACTACATATGCGGGCTTCATTTTATTTCGATCTTCAGAAATAAAGAGGTCATGGGAAAATAAATAAAGCTTTAGTCGGCGTTTCCGTTTGGGTTTAAAGAGAGAGGATATTTATTCCATAATTGCAGCATCGTAATCACAGTGAGAAACACTAGTTTCTTTTTTATCGGATTATACCGCTGTGCTGTCCCACGATTTTCAAATTTTTATATCTTTTCCCTCCATTTTTTTCATACGATATGAAGAACGCATCTCGAGTTTTGGGCACATGGATGGAATAACGTTCTCGCGTAAAATTTGACGAGTCGAAAAAAAAATTGAATAAAAACGATAAATATGCATGCAATATTGCTGGATATTGTTTGCACGAATCAAGAGAGATACGGTTACGAAACCTGACCGATCATGTGTACAAAAGCCGCGTATCCGACGAGTAAATAGCCCCGGGACTATCGAATTCAATCGGCGAATCAAGTATGCATTCTACTTGATGAATTTGCGACCAACGGGCGGAGGGGGGAGCAGTAGACAAAATTGGTTAGAGCCGTGGCGTGTGAATGCTTTTTATACGTGGCTGTGGACAACGTTCGAGAGACGGCAACGTTTCGAGAAAACCCAAACAAGCACGATAAATATGGTCATGATCTATGCGCTTCTAATTTTAGCCTACCGGATTTAGTCTCACTCTCTCAAACGGAACCCTCTTTCTTTCGTTCGTCCAAATTTCTGGCTACCGCAAAATCGTCGATATTCTAATCTCATGCTGATATCGAACCGCTAAACGTTTGAATCGAAACAAGTCACGTGTCACGGTGAAATCTGTTGGGTGTAATTTAGGAGAGAGCGAAGCCCGAGAAGTACGTCAGTTATTTCTCAGCTCGACACTCGCGTTTATTTCGTCACAACGCGGCGCTGTGGCCTCCTCGCAGGAGTGACGTATCGTACAAGTCCGAGGACCGTGGAGAAAATGAGTTTACCTCCTCGTTATCTAGCTCCGTGTTCTCCGTAACGTCGAAAATTTCTCTCTCTCTCTTTCTCTCTCTCTCTCTCTCTCTCTCTCTCTCGAGAGAGAGAGAGAGAGAGAGAGAGAGAGAGAGAGAGAGAGAGAGAGAGAGATTGATTGACTGATTGATTGATTGATTGATTGATTGATTGGTTGATTTTGTATTTATGCCCTAGTTACTTAAGGGGTTACCCCCACTTGCGATTTTGAAAAAATCGATTTTTTTTTATTGCATTTTTTTGAAGTATAAGTACCTGAGAATATGTCCTGAAAATTTTAAGTCGATCCGAACAAAATTGACTGAGATATGAGCGTTGAAAGAGAAGAATCCGGTCTTCGTATAAACTGAAATTGAAACTTTAAACGCGTTTTTCTCAAAATGGCATTTCTGAAATTTCGAAATTTTTTTTTTGTTTTGTTCGTTGTTTATTGAAGATACATAAAAAAAAATTTCAAATTTTTTACGCCCCATGGTGACGCTGGGGAAGCTCCCGCGTCGGGTACTGCAGTTGGATTGCTAATCCAGGATTGCCTCTGCAGTGGTTCGCGGCACGCAGCAGAACTCTCTTCAAAGTCAATCTGAAAAAAAATACCGAGTCTTTTCGTTAATAATATGATATTTTGAAGAGAAGTACATAGGGATTTGAAAAAATATTGATTTTTAAAAAATAGGCACGCTTTTCAAATTAAAGGACGATTTTCGAGCAAAATTTCTCGTCAAAAATAGGCTATAACTTTTTTTATTATTGAGATATCGAAAAAATCCTATGTACTTCTTTAGATAATCTAGTTTTATTGATGCAGTCCAAATTTGAAATCGATCGGATAAAAATCGCTCGAGTTCTGCTGCGTGCCGCACTCAAAAAAGTGGTTTTGAGCAAAACGCGTTCAAAGTTTTAGGTTTTTTAATTTATGCGATAAATTGGAAAAAAAATTTTTTACCTTTAATCAGCGATGCCGGCACCATATAGCTGGCCTTCAAGAAGCAAATCATTATCCCTAGCATCTTTTCTCGAACTTGTAGAGGCTCTTCTTGCCTCTTTTGCAGCGTCTGTGAGCGAGCGCTCCGCCAGCTCGATCCGCGCTGCGTCGGTTTCAACGCAAAAATTGAAACAATTTGGACCGATAGTTATCCCCAACGTCTCCAAAACTTTCATGAGGCTTCTCAGGCCATCATTGAATAATAATACCGCGATATCAGCTGCAATATCGACGATTGACGATTGACGACTTGAAAATTTTTCAATTATCGCCGACTATGGCTTTTTTTCGAAACTATATTTATAACAATAGCCGGTTTTTGTGAAGAGAGACAAAAGAATACCTGGGAAAGACCCGCAGGACCTGCGAAAGGCCCGGTATACCTGCCGACCCTGAGGCGCGCAGCTGCGTGGGACCCCGAGCGTCCCGGAGCGCTGCACCGCTCCACAAAATATTCAATATCTCCGAAAATAATTATTTTTTCGACCTGGGTCCAACGGCATCTTGATCTTAAATGTATTTTAGATTTTTCTAGATGGTTTTCAAAAAATCGATTTTTTGAAGCCGTCACAGTGGTGTTGTCCCTTAATACATAAAAATGTAGTCTTTAATCGTTCGATTTTTTTTCGAAAAAAAATGGCCGTTTTATGGCCAAAAAACGGCCGTTTTTTTTTTCGTTAAAATCGAACCATTCACTTTGACTGTCCGTCATTTTGTGAAAAATGAATATTTTTTAAAATCCTTCGATTAAAGACTAGTTTATACTTATATTTGACTAAATCCATCCGCATTTTTTTTTCAGATGATCCACTTCGCCGCAATGTTGGTCACCGCAAACCGTGTATATAAAAACATTATTTCATTGACGGCCATTTGCCACTAAACAATGTAATATTTTTCAATAAAAAAATTACTGGAAGTTCTTCAAATATTGATCGATTAAAAAAGTTTTGTAGTTTTCTTTAAAAAAAATCATGAAAAAGGCCTTTTTTTGCGCTACAAGTGGGGGTAAGGTGAGGCCTCAGCCTTACCTTCGGGGCAAAGTTGGTTGTAGCAGATACATATTTTGCTCACAACACCCACGTACTTCCCTTACATACTTCATGCGCGTACATTACAGCACAAATTATCATTTGCAATACATCTATAATAAATCCTAATAATAGTTTTCATAATGATAACAATAATGATAACAAAATCAATATTAAGTATTGAGTGCTTCACTCAGCAAGAAAAATTTGGAAGACAAAAAAACCACAACTTCCAACTCAAGTACACCCTTGTCACATTCAGCCATTCAGTGCACATTACAGAATGTGAGGTAAGGTAAATGTCCCAATTATTGAACAGCTAAGGACCTGGGGGATTGAATTCGGTGAGAAAAAAATATAAAATCAAGAAAAAACCATCGCTTTCAGGTTCAAATGATACTTTGATATTTTTACTTTCGAAAAATCACCCTTTAAATTATTTTTAAATGATTTTAAATGAGAAAAAAGAATAACAATGTGAAGAATGCAAATGTCCCAATTATTGAACACTGGAAGTGCCTATGTCCCTAATATTGAACAGGCATGTCCCAGTTATTGAACACTCTCGAGAATTCTTTTTCCGTTCTAAAAATATTATTTTGGGTACAATATTGAGAAATAAAAGCAAAATGAAACACTTAAATAATCTTTTGTTAATCATGTAAAAATACAAAAATATATATTTAGTCTCTTTTGAAAGGTTTTTGGTTCATTCGCATTTGGTTTGTTTTTGCTTTTCAACTCGAACTTTATTTTCTTTTTCTTTTCAGCTTCCTCGTTTTCATATTCTGTTTTTGTTTGATTTTGTCGCAGCTTGGCTCCCTGAAATATCGGAGAGCAAAAAATATTGAACAGTAAATTCGTATTTTTAGGTTACATTTCGGTTATATTCTCTTTTTACTTTCCTTTTTATGTTTATTGCACGAAAATACAAATGAAAAATATATTTGACGATCTTAGAGTTATTATTAAAAGAATAGAGGTAAGTTTATTCAGGAACTTACAGTTTTTGTTTGAATAAATCCGATTCACACGATCTGTCACACGTTAACTGTCTCGATGTTTTGATGGGTTTAATGACGCCAACTTGGAGAATTCGAGTGTTCAATAATTGGGACACACTGCATTTTCTATGTCCCAATGATCGAACACCGTATTTTTTAACAAATAATTAAATTAAGTTTTTTTCATAAAAATTGTAATTTGTAAGAAATTTTCTGAGGAACCTGAAACGCCTTTACTTTTTGAGATGCGACAGTTTTTGAATTTTTTATGCCCTTACGCATGAAGCGGCGCGTCTTAGCAAAAACGATAAGCAGTTACCACGAGACGTCAAAATGAGTCACCGTTGCTGATTAAATAATTTTTTTCTCTATTAATTAAAGCTTTTTTTGCATAAGTAAGGTAACATTTCGATAGCTAAAAGTTCCATATATGTAATGAAATTTTATAAATAAGTAAATGCATGCAGGTGAATGAGAAATAATTAGAATACAAGATAGTGTTCAATAATTGGGACCTGTTCAATAATTGGGACATTTACCTTACAAAATGAAAATAAAGTGCACAGCACAGCTGACCACACTTCAGACAATACCAAAAACGGAAAGCTACACGATGTCACGCATAAATAAGTATGCAAATGGGCGTTCCTTGAACACAGCCAATGAGGACGATGAGATCGTCTCATTCGGTAGAGAATTCCAAAAATACGCCGCACTTACACGAAAGGAATTTTGGTAAGACGCTGTACGAAAAAGCGGAATTCCATAGTGCGATTGCACAAGCGATGTGCTTGTTAAGTGCGCAGTTTGTGCAGAACGTACAAATAATTCTCGGAGATAATCAAGAGCATCACCACACGATGTATCTTGTAAACTAGTGTACCCAGGAAGTATTTCCTCCTTGCACTAATCGTCAGCCATCCGAGTCTCCTTCTGTGTGAGGTAATATGCTCACCACGATTCAAATTGAGAATAAATCTGATGCATTTGTTTAAACGACGTTCAAGAATTTTATTAAGCTCAGCTGTTATATCTATGATGACTGAACAACAGTAGCCTATTGACGGTAAAATCAGAGAAACTATAAGAATCGAGCGTAATTTGGAAGTTAGAGGTAGTCTACGAAACTTTAGTTTGTGTAACGAAAAATTTACTTTTTTAGAAATAGATAGAACCTGCGCACGCCACGATAAATTCGATTCAATAACAACACCTAGATTTCTGGCCTCACGTACGTACGATGAAGGTGAACCTTGTACTGCTATTGGGGCTAATGAGTTTGGGTTTGTTTGGGTTGTGTAACTATTGCTACCCAGAATAAGAACTCTAGATTTGGCTAAGTTAAGCTTCACGTCATTTGCAACAGAACATTTTGAGATAACTTGAACGTCTTGTGTCATTTTTGAGAGACCTAGATGTAGCTCTGCCGTCAAGCAACGAAGAAATATGTGCGTATCATCGGCAAACACTAAATGTTGGGAATATCCAAGGTGCAACGCAATATCATTAATGTAAAGAGAAAACAACAGAGGACCCAAAACGGAACCCGAACGAGTTATACCGAACGAAGTTGATTTCCTGTTTGAGAATTTGACTTGATCATCCCTAATCGCTTGAGATCTACCAGAAAGATAAGAAATTAGGCAATCTAAAACATTCTCAGCAAAACCCATTTGTCGAAGTTTACAAATTAGCAAGGTGCACTGTCGAAAGCTTTGCTAAAATCAAAGAGTACCAAGGTGTAGTCCAGGACATCGGTTAAAAAGGGGGCCTTTTGATGACTCACCTCTAGGTAGTACGCGACCTGGATATTCTTGTAGGGTTGATAGCCCAGATGAAAACCTACCATTTTTCAACATTCGATTCGGCAACGAAAGTTGGCGAAACGAGGTTTTTGAGCGATAGCGACGAAACTGTCAATTCGACGCGAAAAAAGTAAACGAACTATTCGTAGGTATTAGAAAGACGAACAATTTGGCGCGTCGAAAATTAAAATCGATCAATTAGTTCTCCTGCAAAGTAATAAAAAAAACAGCTGAAATGGGCATTCCTTTGATAACTAATTATTAATGAAATAATCCATGTACAGCTTTGAAAATCTCGGAAAACATGTCTCTTAGTGTACTAAAGAAGTGTGCAAAACCGGGGCTCGATCGGATAAATACTTTGCGAGAAAAATTATTTGTTGTAAAGAAAAACGAATCTTTTTGCAAGGAATTTCCGGGCTGGAAAATTATCGTAGAACAATTTAATTAGCGGCACTTTAATCGAGAACGGTCCTACTGTCATGTACACTTTGGGACGAAAGAATTTTTTATAATTAAGTGGGTGAAAATTGCTCCAAAAAGAGGATACTTTTTTCAGTCATAAACAAATGGAATTACGCCGCTAATTTTTATGTTACAGAGTCGATATTAGCATCATCCGAAAGCTGTTATTTTTACACGAATTTACAACAACAACAAAAATTACTGAAAGTCAATCAAGGGGGGGGGGGAAGATAATTTTTTTTTCATCAATTATTGCACCGGCTGTTCTTAACATAAAGGGCTAACAATTGGACACAGTATAGAGGAAGACTCATACTAACTGCCATCAAATTTCCAAAGAAATCACTCATGAATGTGCTACTTATTTTTGCGGTTAATTCACGGACCAAATGCGGCACCGCGTATGGCGGTGGAGTGGAGTCATCTCCGCTTGCAGACGCTCGCGCTCAAAATGAATTCGCGTGTTCAAATTCCACGAACTTGGAATATCTCTCAACAAAATAACATATCCGTTTTTTATTTATTTTAATTCCGACTAATTTTTCCGCTGATCATGAATTTGCTAAAAAAAAGTTAATTAATTTTTTATTTTATCGAAATTGTCATAAAGTTCCTCAATTACTGTATCAAAAAAAAAAAAGAAAAATCTCTCGTAAATATATTGTTATTAGAGGACGCGTCATTTCGTTTTGGGGAAAAATTGAATAAATAAGGGACATAGTGTTTGAAATAATTACTGAACGTTTTTACATGTTAAGATGGCTTATTTATTACAAGGAAACGTTATGAACGATATGAACATCGATGATAACAGCAACGTCAGTCAAACTGAAATTAAAGAAGAGTTTAAAGATCTCGAAAGTGACGAGAACGAAGATGAATCGGAGGTGTCAGTCAAAAAAGGTAGGCTGAACAGTTTAGAATAGATTAACATGTAATAAGTACTTATTTTTAAGAACCGTACTTTTGAGAAAACATTGTTATTATTTAAGTGGTAATATTATGTATTTGAATCTTTGTAAAACTCGTAGAAAGAAACAACAAATGTGTCCGAATGTCAATCTTTTTTTTACGTTGATATGTTTTGTTTGTGTATTGTTCATAACGTTTTCATGCAAAAACTACCCATTTCCTGGACTAGATGTTGATAAGTCTGTGATCGACAGCTTTCCTGAAGTCATGGCATAGTCGCTGCAGTGCAGTTCGTTTACTAAAACGTTTTCTATACCCTCACTGTCTCTTATCTAGGATGTTGTTTTGAGATAAGTGATCTGAGTATGCACAATATTTTCAAAAAATTTAGAAAACTCGCCCAGAAATGCTATGGGTCTTGCGTCCGAAGCGAAGATATGGGCACGCTTCCACGATGATGGAAAACAACCGTGGGTCAAGCATGCATTAATAAGCAGAGCAAAGTATGGTGAGATACGCGTCGCTGCAGTCAGAATCACAAAGGACGATATTCCGTCAGGTCCAGAAGAATAAGACCGAGATGTACGCTGGTTGATGAGCATCTTGACATACTCAGTTAAAACCAAGGAAAGCGTAAATACTAAAGTACAAGTTGGTGAATTTCTCAGATTATAAGCAAAACTAGAGTGATCAATTTCCGAGGGAGAATTTGAGAATATGACAAACGAGTCGTTGAGCTCATTTGCTGTAAAATGATTTAACGGGATAGATGTATTGGACTTTACTAAACCTAGAATGGACAATTATCTCCATAAACGCGCGGAATCATTTGTAATGGTTAAGGGAGACTTTGTCCTTGAAATTTAGCGGGAGATGTTAGCGGCTCAACATGAGCAGCTAGAAGAAGAGGAGGGATGCCTCTATGGATCAGGCATTGCCGATTAGCGGTAATTATAAACACATTTGTTTAAACGCATTACAAAACTTTGAACGCGTTTTTCTCGAAAACACGTTTTTAAAAATGGCTGACATTCTCCTTACCGCTGTAATTAACATATCGACCTGAAATTTAGAGAGCATACTCAGAAAATATGTCTTCACGGAATGACGGATCGTTTTTTCGATAAACACATTTTTGCATTTATTATTTATCTTTTTATGCGAAAAAAAAACGCGGAAATTCGATTTTTTTTTAATTGCCGCCATTTTCCGAAATTTGTACTAAACGAAAAACCCATCCGTCATTCCATGACCAAAGGGTCACAGATTGATAATATGCTTTGAATTTGTGTTTCAGATCAACAAAGTGATGTCAGCCGTTTACCTCCCGCGATTTGAGGACCTGTTTTCGCGGAGCTGCAACGGCCGCCATTTTGGTTTTTTTTTATTTTTTATTTTTAACGTTCTGTATATCATGAATAAAAGCAAGAAAAAAACCGCACTCAAAAAGCTTTACTCGTTTCCTTTAAAAAAAATAAAATGTAAACACCTGACATATGGCACTCCAAGGACAAAGTCTCCCTTAAGCGACGCAAGTAATAATTATTATCTGCGATTCTCGTATCTGAAGTAAGATCATTACGATATTGTCTATACAGAGCAAAACCCAAAACACTTCCGGATCTCTTAGCGCATTTTTACAACG
The DNA here is from genome assembly GCA_964007375.1 of Ophion obscuratus. Lineage (NCBI taxonomy): Eukaryota > Metazoa > Arthropoda > Insecta > Hymenoptera > Ichneumonidae > Ophion > Ophion obscuratus. The sequence goes on along the minus strand of OZ023317.1, from coordinate 2,627,701 downwards.
AATTTCGGATATGAATACGTTGCCGAAGGTCTTCCATAAACCACGGCACTTTAGGCCTAGATACTTTGAATGTGTGTAATGGTGCGTGCACATCTAGAGCTTTCAAAAGACAATCACTAAGAGCGCCGCAAAATTGGTCTATTTTTTCGACAGGCATGGCCTCGTCTGGCGCAACGTGACAGTCGGCTCGCAAAAAATTTTCAACCGAAGATGTAAATAAACTCCGATCAAAACAATGGAAATTTCGACTGAGTTCAAGCAAATCGTGACCGGCTATGAACGGTATGTCCGATTTAGGAAAAGAGTGAACTTTCATTTTTCAGTCGACGATAAACAAATCTGGAATGACACAGAAGTGGCCGTACGATGAGTATGTTCAGAGTTCACAATGTATTGAGAGTTAGCGAGAACGAGGTCACGAACCTTCGAAGCTTCAAAACATATTTTTAGTGAATCACAGTTGAAATCACCAGCCCATAATAAGATCGTTATAGGCAAAAGAGAATCTGAGTAGCGTTGTCATAAGACCTTCAAACAGACGTGTCACGTACATACATTCAAAAATATATAATCAGGCTCATTGTTAAATTGGGAGGGTGAGGTTGCAAGAACTTTGACTCAGAGAATTATGTACATAACATGCAACTCCTCCACCCAATTTTCCATATCTGTCATTTCGTATGAGAGTATAGTCATTAATTTTGAGTATGTCATCAGATATCATTGAATTTAACAATGTTTCGGAAATACTTAGTGTGTGAAAATATTTTTCAGAGAGTAATAGTTTTACTCGATTTAAAGGGGCAGGTAAAGAATTTGCATTGAATTGCGCAATGTGTAGAAAATTTGGTGTAGAAAAAAAGAGAGAGGGGGGAGATAGTACAGTCGTGCTGTCGCTGAAAAAACCCGGAATCGAAGAAAATTAGAAGAAGGCTAGTTTTTTGACAGGTGATTTTGTAGGTGCCGCGGGTGCTAAATCCAAGTTTGCCTAAAAATCGGGGTGTAGGGTTCTTTTTTAGGGGATGAAAGGAGATGGGGGTGGATTAATGCCAAACTACAACCCCTACGAGGTCGGCGCTGTGAGACAAAATGTTCAGAAAAATCCGGGCTTTAGTTTTGTCCACAGCGCCGAAGTCGTGGAAGTTCATTTTGAGGGTGAAAAAGTGGGGTGAAATTTTGAAAAATCGGTTTTAATTCAATAACTCTTTAGAAAAAAATCGTACGTTTTGTGTTCAAATGGGAACGTTGTAGCCCTTGAAAAGACGCGTCGATCGAGTATTCGATCATCACTCTGCGATAATATCTTCACCCCCAAAAAATGGTTGAAAAACCAAAAAAAAAACAGTTAATCGAATAACTCAAAAACAATCGGTTTTTCGAGTATGGTTCAAATGTACGAAATGTAGAGAGTAATTTTCTCCATATTTTCGTTGCTAGGGACCACCCTTGAATTTTGATTTTCCAACCCCTCTCGGGGATTGAACATTCAAAATGAAATTCTGGGGAAACTATTGACGGCACGAATTCGCCGCCGTGGAAGAATTTGTAACTTGAACCCTCAGCTACATTTTTGTCCACAGCGCCAAACTCGTATCTCTTTAGTTTCGGCCAATAGTTAGCCCAGAATTTCGCTTTGAATTTTCAACCCTTGAGAGGGGTTCGAAAAAGCAAAATTCAAAAGTTGTGCATAGGAACGAAAATATAGAGAAAATTATTCCCTACATTTCGTACATTTGAACCATCCCCGAAAAATCGATTGTTTTTGAGTTATTCAATAAACAATTTTTTTGTTAATTTTTCAACAATTCTTTTGGGGGTGAAGATATTATTGGAGAGGGTTGATCGAATACTCGATCGACGCGTCTTTTCAAGGGCTACAACGTTTCTATTTGAACAAAATTGGATGAATTTGTCCTAAAGTGTTATCGAATGAAAACTGATTTTTCAAAATTTCACTCCACTTTTTCACCCCCAAAATGAACTTCCACGACTTCGGCGCTATGGACAAAAATAAAACCCGGATTTTTCTGAACATTTTGTCTCCCGGCGCCGACCTTGTGGGGGTTGTAGTTTGGCATTAATCCACCTCCATCCCCTAAAAAAAAACCCTACCCCCCGATTTTTAGGCAAACTTGGTTTTAGCACCCGTGGCACCTACAAAATCACCTGTCAAAAAACTAGCCTTCTTCTAATTTTTTCCGATTCTAATATACAGCACGACTGTACTAAGAGAGCACACATTTTCACGATAAGGAATCTTTAGGTCAGGCTTGGACTTTGTAAATTATTTAAAATCCCGTAGATCGTGAAACGGTTCCACATCAATTGCGGATTTTTGACTGCTAAGGTGCAGATACGACTATGAATCGAGTTTGTTTGGTCGTTGAGCCGAGAATCAAGAGCGATAAGCGAGGATGAGTGCATCAAAGAGCGATCCCCCAGACCTCCGTATCTGTATACATAACAGTCGCGTATACGCGAGACGTGCCAGTCGGCTGGATTGCTTCGAGTTTCGAAAAACGTGTGTCGATCTTGGAAAAGTACATGATTCGGGTGGCTGCTTCTCGCGCCCCTTTCTCAAGGCCTGCTCGTTACGCCGGTCACGTAACTCGCGAAATCTCGGGGTGAGAGAGAGAGAGAGAGAGAGAGAGAGAGAGAGAGAGAGAGAGAGAGAGAGAGAACCGGATGAACGTACCTACGTATAAGATGCTGAGGCACGCGAACCGAGGTATTCTTTCAGAGATAAAGGAGGCGTGTGCAGACCCCTCTGGAGCGCTGCTAGCGCAGATCGGTCCACTTGGATTCGCGGCGACTCTTCGTCGATCCTCCTTCTCGGCGGTTCAACGTCGTTATCATTCGCGTGAAAACACACAGCCTGACCGTGCAGCGATCGTCTACGTCCCAGGTTTTAGGCCAGTCAACGTTTGCCCGGTCCGCTGTGCTTGGCAATTTTTATCGTCAATTGTCCCGGGTATAGACCGAGAAAGACAGAGAGTGAGAGAGAAACGGATGTACCTACGTCTGCTTATTCTCTCGTTTGCGTACGTCGCCAATCACGGCTTTATCAAGCTTCTTATATACCCCCATTCGGTTCTCATCGTGGCGATTTGGAAGTCGCCCAGGATCGACGTCGTTTAGATTCAGCTGATACGACTGAGACACGTTTTTTTCCCTTCTATTCTCCTCTTTCGAACTTGACGACCTCTTCTCAATGACCCTGTTACACGCTACTGATGCTCCTTCATCGATCCATTGCCGCAATGGTAGGATAGCGTCGCTCGCAACCGGAGCAATCGCTATGATTCATAACCATGTACCGGCAATATTAGTTGAACGAGTCCGATAGTTTTCGGTAGGTACCGCGCAACTCGCCAGAATCCAAAGATTCTCGAGAAGCATTTTCTCGAGAAAAAATTCCGCCTGTCGAGCCTGACACGCTGCAGAGAAATTCAATTTTCCTGACCTCAACAAGAGGAACGGGGTCACCCTGTACTCCCAAAGTGGCAGGAGGCGATGCGCTTAGTCAGCAAAGTGCTCGAGGACCCGCGTCGTACGCGTGTCCCGATGAGCGGACCCCCCCCCCCCCCCCCCCCGCAGTTTCGCCGTGTACCGAGAAACATATGTGTGTGTGTGCGTGTACGTGCGCGTGTGTGTGCGTGTACGTGCGCGCGTGTGTGCGTGTGTGCGTACGTGTGTGCGTGTGTGCGTGCGTGTGTGCGTGTGTACGTGTGTGTGTGTGTGCGTATTTGTATGTGCGTGCGTGCGTGCGTTCGTGTGCGCGCGCGCGTGTGTGTGTGTGTGTGTGTGTGTGTGTGTGCGGAAAATGGAAATCCAGAGCGATTAGTCGTCTCGCAGGAGCTGCGTCAGCGAGTTACGGTGCACGCGCTCCGCCGTAGCGCGGGTAACGTCGAGTCTAGCAGCGGTAGAAAGCGCGAGACGACACAACCATGCGAGGATCAACAAAGGAGAATCCGAAAAAGCGGACGAGGTAAACTTTTAACATCGAAGGAAAGTTGTCTGAGGCATTCCACGGGCGGTTTGGTGGAGCCAAGACGAAGGGAAAATATATTACGAGGACCTTTAGTAGGTACGGTATCTTTAAGGAGCATCGAGTCGCGCCGCACCCTCTACCGAAATCTGCAACACACGCTACCGAGATAGCGTAGCCGCGAGAAGGTACATAGGGGATCGGGTCGAAAGTTCCGCGGCACGGATAGAGTCCAACTCCGAGTCAGACCCGGATAGACCGTGAAGAATGAGGCGGAAGGAGAATCCCGGGAAGCAAGATGTAGGGCAGGGAGCAAGGGCAAACGACTCGCTCTCCGTTTGTCACATTGACGCGGTATGTGATTCCGCTAAATGCGACCGGCTATCTGTAAAAATTCATTTCTCCGATCGAGGAGCGTTGAGAACACGTGCGCGCGCCACGTACACCTTGTCGAATTTTCCACGACCGTTATATTTCGCCATATCATCGAAAGATCGATACGCCTGTGCAAACAGCAAACGACTCACGTCTATCTTTTTAATTCGACAGAGAGCCCGGTGAGAAACAATACGATGACGTCCAAATACCGAAATGTTCGATTCAAGTTAATTTTTTTCTCCCGAAGCACAGTGCTCTCCCTTGGACATCCATATTCTTGGCTCTTTTGCCGTTTTATTCGGTTAGTGATGCAGAGTTGAAAAGGCTTTAATGATATAGCAGCAACAAAGTGTAGTCTCCGAGTGACGTTCGTCTATTTTCCATTTAAATTCCTTTTTTCTTCTTCTTCCCAACGTTGCTCGACGCTCGATGTGATTTATCCGACTCTTCTGCGTTTTCCCG